>CM026398.1:28762029-28841540 GCA_014843695.1 Archivesica marissinica
ATCCATCATCCATCCATCCATCCATCTATACATCCATCCATAATCCATCCATCATCCATCCATCATCCATCCACCCATACATACATCCATCCATCATCCATCCATCATCCAGCCATAAATCATCCATCATCCATCCACCCATGCATACATCCATCCATCATCCATCCATCATTCATCCATCCATCCATCATCCATCCATCCATCATCCTTCCATACATCATCCATCATTCAGCCATCCATCATCCATCCATCATCCATCCACCCATACATCCATCCATCCATCATTCATCCATCCATCATCCATCCATCATCCATCCATCATCCATCCATCGTTCATCCATCCATCATACATTCATCATCCATCCATCATCCATCCATCCATCATCCATCCATCATCCATCCATCATCCATCTATCATCCACCCACATCCATCTATGCATCCATCCATGCATCCATCCATCCATCATCCATCATCCATCCATCCCATCCATCCATCCTCCATCCATCACCATCCATCCATCATCATCCATCATCCATCCATCCTCCCTCCATCCGCCATCATCCATCCTCCATCCTCCATCCATCCTCCATCCATCCATCCATCCATCCATCCTCCATCATCCATCCACATCCATCCATCCATCCATCCACCATCCATCCATCCATCCATCCTCCATCCATCATCCATCCATCACCATCCATCATCCATCCAATCCATCCACCATCCTCCATCATCCATCCATCCATCCATCCATCAGCCATCACATCCATCCATCCATCCATCCATCATCCATCCATCCATCCATCCATCCATCCATCCATCCATCCATCCACCATCCATCCATCCATCCATCCATCCATCCATCCATCCATCCATCCATCCATCCATCATCCTCCATCATCCATCCTCATCATCATCATCATAATCAATCAATCAACCAATCATCATCATCATAATCAATCAATCAACCAATCATCATCATCATAATCAATCAATCAACCAATCATCATCATCATAATAATCAATCAATCATCATCAATCAACCGCAGCAGCAGCAGCATCGTCATATAAACGTGACTAGACATATAAACGTGACTAGACATATAAACGTGACTAGACATATAAACGTGACTAACAGTGACTGGACATGTAACCGAGAGTGGACATGTAAACGTGGCATGAACATGTTCGGACATGTAAACGTGGCATGAACATGTTCGGACATGTAAACGTGACTGTACATGTAAACGTGACTGTACATGCAAACGTAACTGGACATGTACATGTAAATGGACATGTAAACTATGTGGTTTGAGCCTATATAATATCAATTTTCTCAATTATTCCATGTAGAAAAAGTATGCAATATAATAAAATATCATACGTGCACGATACAAGGTTAAACGCCCTTCCAACACACTGAAACACGTGCGGTCCAGTAACACAATAAAACAACTAACAAATGTTCAGTCTAGAATCCGTGGATAGCTGTCTGCTTCCCTGGTTATTCAGCAGGCAGACGACACTTCCAACGAAATGTTCAGCGGATAAAAGACACGTTATATTCAATTCCATATATAGGAGAATGCTTCCTCCAAAGCGTTGTATTATACTTGGAGTGTGGTGTCGTCTGCATGTTAAGGAAGTAACGTTTTTATTTCAAGTAAAATTTTGCTATTATTCATTTATATTTCTGTTTTCTTTGCTATGATAGAGAATGCATGTTTGCAGAGGCATCGTTATTTATTTTGTTGATACTATTTAACAACATAACTTGCATAGTAAAGCGTTCAACAATATCTACTTTATGATTATGAACATATTAAATTTGTTATAGCATACTAATGTATATAAAGTACTTGATAGTTGTGTGTTGATATCATGTAAGGCGAATACACAACAATTGATACCAAAAAGTGGCAACATATACAATACAATTCTGTTCTGTTCTGTTCATTTGAGAAGGCAAAACACAGGCGACATAATTTGATATTTTTTTTGCATATGTAATACATTCGACATTGCAATATTAAATATTGAGCATGAATCGGGTGTGCATTTAGTTAGCAGATAATAAGGCACATATATACATATGTGTAAAATAGCAAAAGGATCGGGCCAAAGTTATAACCAACATTAGAAAACGACCCTTACCAATAATAACACTTTATTTAACAAAATGTACAATATCTTCTAAGTACGTCAATTATACTTAATCTATGTTGATATTGATTAACGGGAAAATCTATAAATAATAAACCCACATTTCGAAATTAGATACGTCGGAAATGTTAATGTTACACAGTGCCGTATAGCCATAATCTGAATATAACCGAGGCGATCCCCCCCCCCCGAATTATTGTGGGGCTGCTTGTCTGTGCATTCTGAAGGCAGTTTTATCAGAGTTTTCCTATACCTGTCTTTACTTGCCAAATTCTAACCGAGGCGTTTTCCTCATTTGCCTCAGTGTGGCTACGGGCCTGGTACAAACGAAAATGAGAACTAGAAAGACAAAGGTGGCATACGATGGATAATATATACCAAATGAATCGTGCAGGTAGAATGCGTGACTTTATATAAGCACTGTAACAACAGTTAACCTGTGTTCAACGATAGGCAATTCCATATGAATGTTAGTATAGCCATTAAGGACAGTTCAATATACAACAACTATAAGATATACATTATATATATTGTTATTGTTTGTACGTGTATACACACATGTTTGCATGCGTACATACACATATATATACACACATATAGGCATAGTTTGTGTAGATTGATCTATCATATATGAGGTCAAATCGAATACTCATACAGCATTGTGAATGGTTGAAAATGTGTTAAGTAACGATAAATTTATTCCATTCAGTTACGGATACACCAAACCTTCACCTGCCAATCACGACTAAAGTCGCTTTAGCACATAACATGGAGCCAGATCCGACGACACAGAACGTGTCGTCTGATTTGGGTCTATGCTGTTTGCTATTCGGATAGTGGAGTTAAACACTTATCTGAATAGCAAGCAACATAGATCCTGATCAGACGCAACGTGTACCGCCGATCTGGATCTATGTTGTTTGTACATTCCGTCCAATTTATTCAGCATTTTAGGGGTTAACAATTATCCATATTACCAGGACTATAGACGGTGCAATAGATAGATAGCATGGCAGAAAGATCATGATAATACTCTAATACCTTTAATTGTATGCAAATAATAAGTAACAAAGACAGGTCAATCTACAACAATTATACTCACAACAATTATACTCTAAATGACAATACAGTGTTATGTCATAGTTTACATTTGTCAATAATCGTACGACAATAACAATACCATTGACTATCTATAACACAGACAGTTCAATTCGTACGAGCTATAACGTACACGTATATCTATACAGAGACGCCAGTTTAACCGTCGTCAACGAATCGTGTATTACGGCAGTAATAAGGAAATGATGACATCACAGATTTATCTTGATTACATTTTGTGCATGACGATTAACATGATGTACTTATGTAATTATATATGATATAAAACCTACGCAGATAGCGAGACGGTGTAAAAATACGCGGCGCGTAGTAATATCGATTCAGCTCAGCGAATACACTGACTCAGTCAGCCAATCATAACGAAGGAGTGTCTTCGGCGTAAAAACCAACATTGTTAATACATCTAACCATTCATAAAACCGCAATCTTTGCTATCGGTCGTTTCTTAACCGATACTATAGTAAGTGTTTAACTGTAAATAGGTTGTGTTTACTATACATTAACCACATGCATTTACCGGCAGATTTGAACGGTTTAACGCCGTTCTCCGACAGCCCACATGCGATAATGAACCAGGACGTTTTCCCCGGGGAGAAAAGCTTAACCTCCGTCCTCGGGGAACATGCCGGAGAGCTTCTGAGGACAGGCAGTCCGAACTTTGTATGTACTAAGCTACCATCTCATTGGAGATCGAACAAAACTCTACCAGTGCCATTCAAAGTGATAGCTCTCGGAGAAATAAAAGATGGAACTAAAGTGACAATAGCCTGCGGTAACGACGAGAACTACACGGGAGAATTAAGGAATTGCACGGCTTACATGAAGAACCAAGTGGCTAAATTTAATGATCTGCGATTTGTCGGACGAAGTGGCAGAGGTGAGTTAGTACAATTTACTTAACTGTTTAGTTAGTTATTTACATTAAGTTATGATATAGACGGGTGTCGCCAAACCGGAAATGATTCAGAAGAATTAAAACTGTACAATCTGAAAATCAAATTCGTAAGGACCCTTGGGCTTGGGTTATTTGGGTTATACATATAGGAACGGTAGTCGGGGTAATCGAGTAAGATATATACAGAGATTAAACCATACAATGTACAGAAACCAGCAGAGTTAATGTCGAATCTTAACGAATGATTTATAAATCAAACTTAAGCGTGTAAACATGAGGAGTGGTTCTGTTTATGTATAGACCTAAACTATAATGTGTGGTTAATGGTAGTGGTAACGAAACCATGTAAAATGTACTTTTGCAAAGTCACCACAATTGTAAATGGTTTGATATTGGTATGTTTAGACTATATGCTGTGTTGTAGTATAGAGTAACATATGTAACATGTAGTTATGCGGTGTTAGAGTTACACGTGCGGATATCGGAAAGACAAACAATGAATATTTCGTAGAATTAAACCAGTGTTATTAAGAAAGTGATGAACAATCGTATTCTCTGTTATGTTTTAAATATATTACCAAGAACGGTAACGTTGTAGCTTATACCGATTACCGACTCATATCGTCTGTACACCGGTGATGATGCATCATCCTGTACGCACCGTAGCCTGATTCACTGCACTAAATGTCCCCACTTCGTTTGATTGTTATTGTTGTAAGTTCTCCCGCAGGTAAGTCTGTATCAGACGGTAATTGTTTTACATTAAATGTTCGTTCGATATCGATAAGTTACATACGGGCGTTTCAGGTATGGACGAAATGTCGTGATAGTATTCGTCTGAGCAGGAATACATCGCTTAATTGAGTTTTGTTCAGTTTGTGTACTGGGTAACACCAGCTGTTTACCACAAATCAAGGAAGTACGTTTTACTCAAAATTATGATATTTGATGTAAACGCTATATCGTCACTATTATCATATTAAACAACACCACTTCGTTGTTTATTCAGCCTGACATCGTGACGGACACCTTATCAGTTTATGTTATTTGTTTATTATTAGTTAGATCTAGTAATATAAATGACAAACACCGCATATGTAAATGAGAACGGACCAAATAATAGCACGTTTATCTTTGTTTCAATAACCACTTATAATAATCTCGTCTGCGTGTTTGAAAATTTCAACTTGGTAAACAACACATGTGCACAAACCATAAACAATATCATAAATTTGCACCAGATAACATCAATCGTTCCGACATGAGCTTTTCTACATCGGTATTCTATAATTAATTACATACGTGGAAGTGTGTATACTTTTCCCCGTATTTTCATGTACATTTTATTTCCCAATTTGCATATTTGCCTCGAGGTAGACAACGCGCGCGCGACATACGTCACATTATCGTCTGTATATCACTTTGATATTGTGATACATTAAACATCATATACTATTTTATCTACTACAATATACATCAAACTAATTCAAATGTCAGCTTCATCAGCATCACTTTCATCAATACAATCATCTTTATCATCACAATATTACGGTAACCACAGACGCCACGACATGTATAGTTGCCATGGCATATATAGTTGCCTGACATGAATAGTTGCCATGACATGTATAGTTGCCATGACATGCATAGTTGCCTTGACATGTATAGTTGCCATGACATGCATAGTTGCCATGACATGTATAGTTGCCATGACATGTATAGTTGCCATGACATGTATAGTTGCCATGACATGTTTAGTTGCCATGACATGTATAGTTGTTATGACAGGTATTGTTGCCATGACATGCATAGTTGCCTTGACATGTATAGTTGCCATGACATGTATAGTTGCCATGACATGTATAGTTGCCATGACATGTATAGTTGCCATGACAGGTATTGTTGCCATGACATGTATTGTTGCCATGACATGTATAGTTGCCATGACATGTATACTTGCCATGACATGTATAGTTGCCATGACATGTATAGTTGCCATGACATGCATTATTGCCATGACATGTATAGTTGCCATGACATGCATAGTTGCCATGACATGTATTGTTGCCATGACATGTATTGTTGCCATGACAGGTATTGTTGCCATGACAGGTATTGTTGCCATGACATGTATAGTTGCCATGACATGTATAGTTGCCATGACATGTATAGTTGCCATGACATGTATAGTTGCCATGACATGTATAGTTGCCACGACATGTATAGTTGCCATGACATGTATTGTTGCCATGACAGGTATTGTTGCCATGACAGGTATTGTTGCCATGACATGTATAGTTGCCATGACATGTATAGTTGCCTTGACATGTATAGTTGCCATGACATGTATTGTTGCCATGACATGTATAGTTGCCTTGACATGTATAGTTGCCATGACATGCATAGTTGCCATGACATGTATAGTTGCCATGACATGTATAGTTGCCATGACATGTATAGTTGCCATGACATGTATAGTTGCCATGACATGTATAGTTGCCATGACATGTATTGTTGCCATGACATGTATAGTTGCCATGACATGTATAGTTGCCATGACATGCATTATTGCCATGACATGTATAGTTGCCATGACATGCATAGTTGCCATGACATGTATTGTTGCCATGACATGTATTGTTGCCATGACAGGTATTGTTGCCATGACAGGTATTGTTGCCATGACATGTATAGTTGCCATGACATGTATAGTTGCCATGACATGTATAGTTGCCATGACATGTATAGTTGCCATGACATGTATAGTTGCCACGACATGTATAGTTGCCATGACATGTATTGTTGCCATGACAGGTATTGTTGCCATGACAGGTATTGTTGCCATGACATGTATAGTTGCCATGACATGTATAGTTGCCTTGACATGTATAGTTGCCATGACATGTATTGTTGCCATGACATGTATAGTTGCCTTGACATGTATAGTTGCCATGACATGCATAGTTGCCATGACATGTATAGTTGCCATGACATGTATAGTTGCCATGACATGTATAGTTGCCATGACATGTATAGTTGCCATGACATGTATAGTTGCCATGACATGTATTGTTGCCATGACATGTATAGTTGCCATGACATGTATAGTTGGCCATGTATAGTTGCCATGCCATGTATTGTTGCCATGACATGTATAGTTGCCTTGACATGTATAGTTGCCATGACATGTATAGTTGCCATGACATGTATAGTTGCCATGACATGTATAGTTGCCATGACAGATATTGTTGCCATGACATGTATTGTTGCCATGACATGTATAGTTGCCATGACATGTATACTTGCCATGACATGTATAGTTGCCATGACATGTATAGTTGCCATAACATGTATGGTTGCCATGACATGCATTATTGCCATGACATGTATAGTTGCCATGACATGTATAGTTGCCATGATATGTATAGTTGCCATGATATGTATAGTTGCCATGACATGTATAGTTGCCTTGACATGTATAGTTGCCATGACATGTATAGTTGCCATGACATGTATAGTTGCCATGCCATGTATAGGTACCATCCAGGTATGTCAACAACACTTTCACCAATAGTATCATCTTTATATCACCGTGATTATATTCACCAATAGTATCATGTTCATCATGGTAATCATTGCGTAAATGTACACACCATTAATATTTTATTCATTCTGTTTTCAACTTACCTCACCATCTTTGTCCATACACAACCATTTCAACTTACCTCACCATCGTTGTCCATACACAACCATTTCAACTTACCTCACCATCTTTGTCCATACATAACCATTTTAACTTACCTCACCATCGTTGTCCATACACAACCATTTTAACTTACCTCACCATCGTTGTCCATACATAACCATTTTAACTTACCTCACCATCGTTGTCCATACACAACCATTTTAACTTACCTCACCATCGTTGTCCATACACAACCATTTTAACTTACCTCACCATCGTTGTCCATACACAACCATTTTAACTTACCTCACCATCGTTGTCCATACATAACCAGCTTAGCTTACCTCACCATCGTTGTCCATACACTGTATTCAGCTCATTACATGTATAGTACCGATGTACTATACTTTATCAGTACATAGTTGTTCATCATTACATGTATAGTACCGATGTACTGTACTTTATCAGTACATAGTTGTTCATCATTGCAATGTAACATTTTGATATTTCTGGTGGGCAAGCATTAGTGAACTGATGTAGGGCCGTAAAACAACATTACATCGCAATCAAGTTAAATGTGCAGAACATGATTAATTTCTATTGCGTTGTATAAACTACAGTAGGCGGTAACAGTCAACGGGATCCAATCCTTTATGTTTAGTAAATTCGATTGGTTTACACGTGTGTTTACAAAAATGACGTAGGACAGGTAAATACAAGGTCAATTTTACTACGCTATAATTCTTCAATGAGTTTGTAGTAAATACATCCTAATATGGTATTGCGTGGGTTTAAGAAAAATAATAGTACTAGTTAATGACATTAGTGCATTTAATGGCGTTTTGGAGCTTCGTGTGTTCGTGTCGTAAGCGAGCACCCGTCTTGGTTCGGCTTTGATTCTCCCCGAAAACACAAACGTTACAATAAGCAACACTACAATACGTAACAATGTTGCTTCACCGACATGCATTCTCAAATTCCCTAATTTAATTAGTTGAAACTCATAATGATGGCTACTTGCGTTAACCAGAATGTCGGGCACGGTTACCCGTTGAATAATGACAGACTAGCATATTTAAAATATTTCCTTTGTCAAGACAATTTGCTATTTCATATTAATTTCTTAATTTTTTTATATTTCCGTGCATATTATTAAATGTTTCGATTAGCGCCTAAGCCATATCGAGATTCGTTTTTTTAGAACTTTTTCTTTAAAATCAATAATCAGTGAGGCTTAATTTCATTCCATCTTGAAAGATGCAATTATTATGATAAAGCGCTAATTTGAATATTTCCTTAGAAACTCATAATCTGCCGTCATTAAATCACCACAATGGGTTCTTGTGGAACAAAGAACCAATGTCGGCTTCCTTCCTTATTGTACGATCTAAAACGCTGGAACCAAATGCTAGTTTTTGCCAATAAAACTAACCCCAAACAAAGGCTTAATGACAAGGCCTTTTCGCCACATTTTTTCTTGAAGACACACAATTCGATATTTGCCCGGCTGTCACTTTGTTTGAAGGGACTAGAAGATGTGAGGGAACCTGAAAAAGATGCATTAAGCCATGGGATTTACAACAATATATTGTGAAATTATGGCTGAAATTGACATGAACACGTGCCTCCCATGGTTACGGTGCTGTTTTACAGCACGTGTCATTCGTTGTCATGGAAGCGTGAGGTGAATACGATTCTGAATTGACACGTAGTAGGAAATAAAGACCGACGTCCTAATAACACTGCCAGAAGACATTGTCATTTGACCGTCTGTACAAATAGATTGGCCATTACAAGACCGCGAGCGCCGCAAACACATTCTTGCAAACTCAGTCTGGTTTCAGTCAACGTTTATTATCCAGGTACAAAAGGTGCTGGCTTTCTTGTAGATGTTGATTAGCATGTTCAGGCGGAACAGTGAGTCTGTAAACCCCAGTCCTGGGTGGGTTGGCGACCGCGGTATATAGCGGGGCCGCTTGTGTACCGTACTGTTACCACTGTGCAAAACGTAGCCGGGGAAATTGAGGTAATTTCCTGACTTGGGCTGAAATTTTACAATTATGCTTAGGCGGAGCTTCTACACGGATCTGTATTCCAGTGGTAACATGTTGGACTAGTAATCCAGGGATCGTTCGATCCCCGTCTGACCCTAATCACATGCGACCTTAAACCGAGGTCTCGTGTCGGTGCTGCACACCGTGCACGTAAAAGAACCATAGGAGACTCTGGAATGGGTCTCTGTCTGTATCATTGCACTATCCTCCAAAATCTAAAATGACTAATCTCTTCAGGAGGCGTCGTTGATATGGGCAACCGGTAGCGACGATAATTAAACGTAAAACACACACCCGGGCTACCAGAATAGTCCTGCAAAATAACCAAACTCGCGAAATCCTGGTGCATGGTTATCGATTAATAATGGAGAAAATGAATAAAATATATGCATCGCGCCATTATTAGTTTGATAAAAAATATTGTTTGAATTGATTAATTAATTGAGTCCAACTTCACGTTTTCAGTGTCGTTGTAATGTTCCTAAATCCGGGATATTATTTCCGTCAATGTTTTGTGCTATAGCTGCACACACTGACATACATGTGTATCATGCAAGCGAAAGCCTCATTAGTATGCAGGGTGTCTGCTCAAAGAATGTTTTGTGTTTTGTGCCTAGTGCCGGAGAATTGAAGTGCGCATGGGTGGCACGCGCTCTGTGAGGTTTATGGTTAATGCGGTGAACCTTGAATCATTGGGCACATAAAATAGCAGTGACAACTGAAAACTAGTGAACCAGCTTATTTTGTTACGGTCATAATGGTGTCCCTATTATATTTCCTATTTTGATTTTATACTGTAATTAACAGTCTGTCACTGCGACTTGTGATTTTAACATGCACCCTGACGAGTCTTTGTATCACAGGCATTATTTAATTTATAACGTAGTAATTTTAACACGAACGTCTGCATGTGTGGGTAAATGAACAGGGAGGACTACAGTCCACAAAACACACACTTGTGTTCGTATGCGAGAGAGCACTCACGTTGCTGTTGACCATGTTAGGTGTCCCATATGAAACAGGCTGACACAGACAGCGGTTAGTTTAAACAAAGTCACTTCAGCTCGATTGCGAAACAAGTTCTTACAACTTATATTAATCGCTTCGGAGACCTCATTCCTGATGGAGTCCATCGTCAGTGGGGAGAGAGAAGAGGCAATGTGGAATTTAAATACATTGCCTAAGGGCACAATCGTAACGGCTACAGCTGGGTGTGATTTATGGGCCTCTCATACCTAAAGCGTACGTGCATTAATAGTATTTCAGATGGGATTTGAAACCGAGGTTTCGTGTCGGTGCTGTACACCATGTACGTAAAAGAACCAGAGGAGACTCTGGAATGGATCTTTGTCTGTATCATTGCACTATCCTCCAAAATCTAAAATGACTAAACTCTTCAGGAGGCGTCGCTCATATGGGCAACCGGTAGCGACGATCAATAAACGTAAAACACACACACACGAATGTGCAGCCACTGAGATAGCAGGTGGCATCCACTTCCACAGACAGTGGTTGGCCATTACAACTGCATGGATCTGTCATAGAAATACAGGGTCCCATTTTTGGAATTCCCTCCCTTATCACACCAAAACAGCTCATTCTGTTCCACATTCAAAGCTTTATATAGCAGGTGGTGCAAAGAACAGACCAATAACCTAATAAACTGATAATTTACAATTATACATGAATATAAGTATTAGTTCTTGTAGCTTATATCTTATTTCCTATGAAAGTTTTACTGGTTACTGTTTACATATTTCATTATGCTATTTCATGTTTAATTTGGTAGATTGACTTAATTGTTCAAATGAGTTCTCTCGTTAAATAAACTCTTTATCATTATTATTATTATTATTATATAAACTCACTATAATATGCACCGGAACTGTATCACAACTATCGTGTAAAAACGCACGTTTTTCTTTCTCTCTCAGAATTTCACATAACTTATTTATATAAATAGTTGACACTCTCGTCATGAAATTATTTCGTGTCAAAAAGTGCGCAATTAGTTACAAAATAAATAACTCAAGTGACTAATATATGAAGAATATGTTCCGGCTATGAAGTGCCAATCGCTTTATGGTTACGTCAAATTGTACGAAACACTCGAACTGTGCAGGTGTTTATTGCATTGCAAGCATGTACTTGCGAAACCTCACGAGACTTGTTTATTACAGTGCTATGCGTGCAAGACAAAAACCTAATTGTATAGTGTGTGTATATACGGGTTCATTATAGAAACTAATAATTCCATTTTCTTGTTCCCCGTTTCTCCCCTCCCCTGATTCTCCCTTCCTCTGTTCATCACCAACTTTAAGGAAGCAAAACAGCACATTATAATAACTTTGCGCCACAATAACTGAGCATTATCTGATTCGTGTGGCCACATAGAATTCTTCATTAGTCGCAGAAGTTATTTTAGTCAGATTTGTATGCCTTGTGGAGATATTAAATTCTCCTGCGTGAATCGACCTTTGTCAAATGTCGTTCGCTGCCAGAATATATAGTTGAGGCATTATTATGTCTATCCCTTGCGGGTACTGACCTACAGAACATGTTGCGCACCTTCCGGAGTCTCGTCAATCGTCTACACCTTATTGATATAACTATACGTCTACGGCCCCACGTACGTCTAGATCGATATCATTGATACCTCACAGATATTGAGCGAGACTTCTCAACTCCTACATACAGTACTTCAGAGAAAGTCACTAACGACACCACGTGTATATTTTTTTATTAATATGTATCACATAACTGTTCTTATATCCAGTGTAATACAGTCATATAAGTTCTTATATGTACACACGTGTAATAACACCTGGAATGATTCTGATTGGTTGAGAGAATAATGTATGCATATTTCTATTTGAATTGGTACATAACGTTAATGGTAAGACACACTATGATTTAAAAGAAGTATTGACGCAATTATAACGCTGTTTAAAACATAAATATAACGCTGCGTTGCGTAGTAACGCCATGGCAATTTAGTGACGTCATGACAATGTGCGCTGACATTTGGCGCCAAAATGAAAGTAGCAACGTTATTTTGTGCAAAAATTTGATTAAAACCCAATATGGTAATGTGTTAAAAGGGATCATACGTGGTGATTTCATATCATATGTTATGAGACTCGTTTTGGAGTTTTGCTATTATTATTTTGCAACATTCCAAAACGAGCCGCATAACATATGGTATGAAATCACCACTCATGTAAGATCCTATATATATATATATATATATATATATAGTCTACATCCGTTATGTCGAATTCCGTCGGACCGAACAAAATACAAAGACATAACCGAAGTTTATAAACAGATCCAGTTATATGTAAAATGATAGTGTCTGAAACGGGACTTTGATCCGACTTCGAGATAACCGGAAAATTCGGCATAACCGACTTTGACATAACAGATGTAGATATATAATGCGGATATTCGCAATCTGTTGCTTGTTCATAAACTGATCAACATTTGAAGTTGTTAAGTTATTAAATGAAATTACCTCCAGTAGTTTATCTTTCTATTAGGCGTATTTCTTTGTCGTCTGTAGTGTTTACTTTTGTCGTCTGCTATTAACACAATCCAGTAGTGGTGTACAAAGTCCTAGTTACTTTGTAGTTGTATTGTATTTGGACATCTATTACTAATATTCTTTGTTAGTGAAAACTGCAATATCATGTTATTCAAATGAAACTTTACCGCGTAGTTTTGTTAATTAAACACTGACACCGTTAAAATGTATGCGCCTTGTAGCTGATGAAACAACAGCAGCAGCATCAGGAGGCTCGCCAGTAGCTGCAAGTTCAACATGTGTCTCGTTGTGTATTACTAATGAACAGCGGACAACGAAGCAACAGAATACGTCCTGTCTCGTCATATATTTAATTATTAACATTAAAAAGTGCTATTAGTGTGTACAACAGTGGAAGTCGTGATAGCGCAGTGGATGCGCGTTCGCTTCAGGTGCGAAAGGTCCGGAGTTCGAGCCCCACTGGAGCCGTTACGATTGTGCCCTTAGGCAAGGCATTTAAATTCCACGTTGCCTCTTCTCTCTCCCTCGTGGCGATGGATTCCATCAGAAATGAGGTCTCGAGAGTGATTTATATAAGTTGAAATAACTTGTTTCGCAATCGAGCTAAAATTAATTTGTATAAACTAATAGGCAGGGTTTATGGTAATGGCGGTGTTTGTGTCATTGCTATCCATTTATATGTATATAAACTTTATTTATTTTACAACGATTGCGAAACAAGCTTGAACAACTTATATTAATCACTCTCGTTGGCGCGGATAAATGCGTATACTTATGTGGTCATTCGTGTGGGAGGAAACCGGAGTACCCGGAGAACGCTCTCCTATCTGCTCTGGCGACCACCGTGCCATCTCGCATACTTCCCGGTCCGAGGATCGAACCCGGGTTGCATTGGTGAGAAGCTAGCGTGCTCTTTCGGACAGCTCATTTATATTACCATAAGCTATCATTTATTTGTAAATGCAATTATGCATGAATGCACTTTGATTAGAATGCACTTTGATTCAAGTGAACAAACATAGTATCAGTTACGTATGCCATCTTGTAGTTATCGATATAACAGTAGGTCACGAGCACCCAGATTAGTAACACGCAAGGAGTATTTATAAAGGAGTGTGAATCTGTACTGCACAGCATGTCGGCATATCCGCGTAGATTTCTTAATCACGATAAGGGTCTAGTGTGCGTATTACATGTAAAGGAACGTCATTTCCTGCCAAACAGTGGACAAATACGACACTCAGTTATGCACATGCAATGAGAGACATCTCTAATTGTCTATTACCTCCCTTGGCAGATAAAGTCTGTTTTATTCCAATATGTGAATATGTCCTTTTACTTAGACTCATTTGTTTTTACTGTTGTGCCCTAACCAGATGTTGTGGTATGATAAATGTGATTTTATCCAAATCGTGTTAATTAACTGATAACATTCTTTTACAAATAAGTACCTATTGCATATACTGTAGGAGATCTGTAGAGATATAGTAATTTAATAATCACAAGCAGCGATAGTAGAATAAAATTGTTAGCATATTGTGCAAAGGAAACAACGATAAAAACAAAGGAAACACTTAATAGGACCACTCTACTGTTAGGGAGTATTTAGGGACAGTAACTGACCGATGTCCCTCATTAAGCATAATCCAACAGAATAAGACAATACACAAATAAACCCCTGATACCCAATAAACAAAACAAATTAGCGCAGTTGTTAACACGTTCGCTTCTCACCAAATGCAACCCGGGTTCGATCCTCGGACCGGGAAGTATGTGAGATGGTCCTGTGGTCGGCAGATCGGACTGGTGGGATTTCTCCGGGTACTCCGGTTTCCTCCCACACGAATGACCACACTTTCCTCCGTACGCTGAACCACACTATTGTGAAACTCATGAAAGTATTGTATTTAAGCGGGAAACATCCGATCAGACAGAACAGAACATACCGTCTGATCAGGCTATATGCTGTTTGCTATTCGGATAGTGGTGCTAAAACACTTGGCTTGACTAGCAAACAACATAGATCGTGATCTGGATCTATGTTGTTTGCACATATTCTGAATATATTCGGCGCTGAAAGAGTTAGAGGGCGTTGTTACAGTCTGTTCATCGTTGCGGATGCTTTCTTCAACAGACTACTATTGAATGAATCGGTCTATAGCAATACCTCTGGTCGACCACGAACGTAGTTGTGGTTTGAAAGCCGTCAGTAATGTGCAGAAAATAGCTGTAAATGCTGAACATCCTCAATCCATATTATAGTTATGTTGTGGCAAGCCCATATTGAACTCGGTGGAAGAAAATAGTACCAGTCCTTACAATTACTATCTTATACAAATTATGCGGTCTATGATAATGTGCTATAAAAACATTTAATTTAATATCCACAAATACGTGAACATTATCACTTCTCTAACACAATAATTTGGAAGCAATAAATCCATGGCCAGTTTAGGAAGATTGTAACAATGACGATGTTGATGTCACTAGACAATTTCCTGTGATATTGTAGACATACCGGTATATGGTCAACTACCCGCCCACCTATATGTTGTGTTACACCATCTTATTTCACCTTTCACAAAAGAGTGTCGCACCGCTATTCTGGTCAGCAGATTGAATAGAAGAGATAATTAAACGTAGTTCAGCGGAATGCCAGTCGCATTTTGAAGGTAATTAGCCCGCCCACGTTTAGAGCCGATCCAAGGGATCGTTACACAATTACAGTGGTCAGTCACTGACCACAAATATGAGTCCGAAGATCCGCCGATGAATTGTCAATGTGTTTCTCAGTTAATGAAGACATTTGGTTACGTTGTTAGTGGTGCCAGCGCCTGTTCGAGTTGTCGTAATAGCTGTAGTAACATCCTCAACTTATCACAGTTTTAGATCTCGGCCAGTTTCCTTTGTTTGTGCCGTGATAAAGACACTTCAGTTATCTACAAATTCCCCCTATTTTATTTTTTTATCGCGAAGCTCTAAAATGATAGCTTGAAAATTGAAATTGTCAACTCGAATTTCGATTTTGTAAGCTCCGAAAACGACTTGTTCGCTGACTTGTATACCACTGTAACCTATCATCACTGCTGATCACGGGTTCGAGCCCCGCGCAGACCGTGTCTCTTTAAATTCCAATTGTCACGTGATCATAAATGTTATTACTAGTTTCGTTAGCCCATTTCATTCTGGATACCGTTCAAATAGTATTTGCAAAGAACATAGAGCCAGATCAGCCGCCACGGAACGGGCCGTCTGATCAGGCTCTATGCTGTTTGCTATTCAGATGATATTGCTAAGACACTTGGCTATGTAGCAAACAACATAGATCCTGATCAGCACGCAGCATCATGCTGCGGTTGATCTGGATCTATGTTGTTTGCAAAAGCCTTTAAATGTATCCAGAATGAAATGGGTTAAGAAGATGTATAATATACAAGTCTTTCAAAATACAAGTTCTGGGCTGTTCGAGAGTGTGCGGATTCAATTCTTACGGAGGTTGGTGCACCATGTACTGGTTACCTGCTGGAGTCTGTCCGGGAAATGAATTGTTAGGTAAACTGCCCGACGGCGATTTAGCCTAAAATGGTACTGATGAAGGCGTTGTCCAGTGGTAACACACTGGACTGGTAATCCAGGGATCACAGGTTCGACCCCCCCCCTCGTCTGACCCTAATAAAATTAACAGTCTTTCAGATGGGACGTTAAACCGAGGTCTCGTGTCGGTGCTTTACAACGTGTACGTAAAAGAACCAGAGGAGACTCTAGAATGGGTCTCTGTCTGTATCATTGCACTATCCTCCAAAAATCTAAAATGACTAATCTCTTCAGAAGGCGTCACTCATATGGGCAACCGGTAGCTACGATAAATAAACGTAAATCACACACAATAAAGGCGTAAAACCCGAATAAGCTACCGGATTGATGCCGTTTAGCGGGCGAGTGATTAACACCGTGGACTACATATTGCCATGCATGTCCTATACCAGATTCCTTTGTTGAAACTATCCAGTATTACTATGAAATGACTAATACATGTTTTATATCGTATTTTATTGACTAGTATATGTATAGTAGGACATGTTTCGGCTTACATCGGCTCAATTGTAAATGCTTCGGGGGTTTGCAGGGATATATATATTCGTAGCCAAGTATTTGCCAAACTTGATTAGCTTATTGATCTCGTTGCACACAAAGAGAATTTGTCAACATTTCAATTATGAGAAGAATGTCAAGTATTCTACCTAAACGACGCATTCTTTACTTTATCAGCTACTAATATAACGTAATAGGCAATATAAGTACGAATTGTATATGTAGCAAAGAACAAATCACAACAAATGAGGCGTGACGTAGTAATTCTATATAAACCAGCATTATATAGGTGCAGCTGAAAACATCATCATCATCATCATCATCATCATCATCACCACCATAATCTTCATCATCATCATCATCATCATCATCATCATCATCACGACCACCATAATCATCTTCATCATCATCACGACCACCATAATCATCATCATCATCGTCGTCGTCGTCGTCGTCACCACCACCACCACCATCATCATCATCATCATCATCATCTTCATTGTTTTCATCATGCATATATAATTATATTACCACAACATCAATAATAAAACAATAAATGAATATCAATCTAGGACTGCATACGAGACGAGATACGTTTAATGTCCCTATACTGTACAAGGATATTTACCCATATTTTCCCCTCATTTCGCTCGGATTGTATATATAGATTTTGACGTTTCCGCGTAACGGAAAACGGTAAATGTACTATATTTAGTGGAAATTAAGTTCCGTATAAACGTAGATCTATATAAAGAACAAATCGACGTGCGGAGTATTGCGGAATATAGCACGCAGTAATAAATTACTCACAATACGTATACATACTGCATATTAGGCCAAGAAATATGATTGTTTATGTACAGTCCTTCGACCATGTTTATGTACAGTCATTCGACCATGTTTATGCACAGTCATTCGACCATGTTTATGCACAGTCATTGGACCATGTTTATATATAGTCCTTCGACCAATTCTTAATAATTGCGCCGTGTTTGGCATAACTGAAGATAACATAATAGCAATAAAACAACCCACCGTGTTTGTAAAAGGGTTTAAAAAGTTAAGCTTTATATATTTTACGAAGCAAGTTTTAGCAACTTATTTTAATCACTCTCGTTGACGCGGATCTAAGCGTAAATATGGTCATTCGTGTGAGAGGAAACCGGAGTATCCGGAGAAAACCCATTGGTCCGATCTGGCGACCACCGTACCATCTCACATATTTTCCGGTCCGAGGATCGAACCCTGGTTGCATTGGTGAGAAGCGAGCGCGCTAACCACTGCGCTAATGGGACAGCCTAAAAAATAAATGGGTTGTTTTACTGACCGATCCTAATTTATTTTGACAAAGAGACAATAAATGTATTTTATTGACCTTAGCCTTAGTACAGTCGAATTAGCAGACGACTAGCATCTAGTTTGTCAGAACACACACACAGTACACGATTGGTCAAAATCGTCAACAAGTGAACGTGTAATATCAGCATGAATATGTGTCATAATAACTGTTATATAGCAGTCACGTGATCCGGTCTGGCGTACAGTTGACGTACGTACGTAGCTAACGTACGTTTACGTTTCGCAAATGTTAGTTAGTATTTACGTGGTGTGTTTTCAATTTTCGGCTGGATTTATTATCCAGTCGTCTAAGCTGTCATTTACGTATGCGGACGTGAACAATCGAGAAATATAGGATAATTAAAATAATATGTCATGCATTTTCTCACGACTATAAACTTTTACGCGGAAGATGTACTATTATTAGGCATGTGCAAATGATATTAGAAATGCATATAATGACTCGCGCTGAGTTTGATTACTTTTTACAACATGTATAATATTATATGGAAACTAATTGCGAGGAAGCATTAGCGAAGCGATGCACGTAGTTTGCATATACGTCATTTACGTTTATTTATCGTCGCTACCGGTTGCCCATATGAGCGACACCTGAAGAGATTAGTTATTTTAAATTTGTGGAGGATAGTGCAATGATACAGACAGAGACCAATTCCAGAGTATCCTATGGTTCTTTTACGTGCATGGTGTACAACACCGACACGAGACCTCGGTTTAAAGTCACATCAGAAATACTTAATTTTATTAGTGTCAGACGGGAGATCGACCTGCGATCCCTGGATTACCAGTCCACTGGACTACAGATCCGTCTGTCATCGGAAAGACTGTTAATTGTATTAGGGTGACATAGGGTCAGACGGGAGATCGAACCTGCGATCCATGGATTATCAGTCCAGCGTGCTTCCACTGCACTACATATCCGTCTGTGTGTGTCACCATGCCGTCTCTGTACCGGTTTTTAATTAATTGCAGTTGTTGCTTTTAAACTTACTTATAGTCTATGTCGATTCCTATTTTGCTATATAAAAAGTAATGCCTTTGAACATCGATGCAATACACTCGACGATGATCGTAGTTCAATTACATTGATATGTGTTCACTTCTGTTTCTTTGATTTCGCTTTTTCTAATCTTAACGCCATTAAACTGTTTTAAAATCTCATTAATTTGAAAAAGTTTACGACCCCACGTTTCAATGCAGCCACACGTGTTGCAACAAAACATTCAACCACACAACTGAAACTCCTTTCTGAAGAGCTGCGCGGACAATTTGAAGCCGATTAAGTCGATTGCAATGAGAACTACGGTTCAACACAGCAAGAAGTCTTTTTTTGAAAATAACACTGTTGTGCGTTTCGTTGGGTGTAAATAACAAGTGAGCTGTGGTGCTAATGTTAGCGTTCACTTGTAGTAAGTTACTCGGTGCGGCGTCATTAATCAGCATACGCGCCAGCTGTTAGGTAAACCGCAGAATCCACTTGGTATGCCTACTGTGTTATCACACTTTGTTAAAATCTTATTATTGAAAATGATCTATACATATATATGTTTCCATTTTTATGGTTCTTTGATCTGAGTTCAGTGGAAACGTTTCCCGGGGATACTTTGAGTGCGAGGTGGGCTGTAGTTAATTCTGATTCTTAATTTGTTGTAGGGGGCTGCGGGGGTGTTGTTTAAATTGTTGACATATATATTTCATACAGTTGTAATGAAGCGTTTATATCGGGGGTGGGGGGGGGGGCTACTACGTTAGTTATTATTTATCTTAACTGTTGAAATGGGATATTATTATATTAATAGTTAATACTCACTGCAGTTTGTAAGTTTGTATAACTTGATTATATTCAAGAATGTAAGGTATTTCAGATAGTCGGCGATTTAAAAAATTACTACAATCCTTTGTACAAGTAGAACGACGAATGCGCATACCAATGCGCTGAGGTGTGGGTTTATGAATGAAACATGGCTGGTTCCCCCCTCCGTACTAAAAATATCACCAGTTATTCATATCCACACAGCTAATACAGACAGGTACCAGCGAGATAAGCGTTAAAGCTTGCACCCGGTGGATTATACTATGCGGCTTATAACAATCAATAAAGTAGAGGTACAAGTTTATGAATGAACTGACAAGTCATGTGGGAAATTAGTGTGGGCGGTATGTTCAAACTACTATAACCTTGGCCTGGCCGTGCCCTTGTTATTCTGGTGATTGTGTTGAGATTATATGATTAATGCCATGATGCAGGAGGATGGTTGATAATGGACCGGTTAATTGTGTGTGTATCTTGAATGGTACGGTGACCAATCCATTTGTGCATTACAAAATACACCCGGTTTATACTGCTGTAGTGCACGAATATACAGGACTATATAGGAAGTCGTGATAACGCAGTGGATGCGCGTTCGCTTCAGTTGCGAACGGTCCGGAGTTCGAGCCCCGCTGGAGCCGTTACGATTGTGCCCTTAGGCAAGGCATTTAAATTCCACGTATCCTCTTCTCTCTCTCTCGTGGCGATGGATTCCATCAGGAATGAGGTCTCGAGAGTGATTAATATAAGTTGTATGAACTTGTTTCGCAATCGAGCTAAAATAAATGTGTATAAACACGAATATACAGTCAAACCAGTCTTAAGCAGCCAGCAAATGGAATTACAGACAATAGCTGCTTAGCACACATGCTGCTTTTTATATAGAGGTCAAATATGTAATTAAACAATATATTGGAAATCTGGAAACTGACTGCTTAATACAGATTAGCTGGTTAATAGAGATGACCACTAACACAGGTTTGGCCACATGCATCCGGCGCATACCCTGGACTCCCCAGGGTTACTACACACCAGGACCACCTTACAATCCAAAATGCACTGTACCATCAAACACATATCATTTCTAGACAAAACACACACATTTCTGAACACATTTTTTAAATAATAGATATACTATATGGTATTTGATTGATGCTACCATGTATTTTGGGTTGTAACATGGTCCTGGGATGTATAAACCCGGGTATTGGTGGGTGGGGCTGGTCCAGAGTATGCGCCGGATGCCTGTGGTTTGACTGTATTGGGTTGTAACATGGTCCTGGAATGTAGAAACCCAGGGTATGGGGGGTGGGGCTGATCCAAAGTGTGCGCCGGATGCCTGTGGGGTTGACTGTATTATTTCTTCAGTAATTAACAGTGAGTGGTGGTAGCCTGTATAGTGTGATGGATGATTATACAGCGCATGTAGCCATGTAGCTGTGAAATATATACATCAAAACATAGTTGATTGTTTAAGATACGGCCAACATATCATATCTTGCGAGGAAAATAAATGCAAAATCAATTCAATCGTAAAAACAATGGAAATAACTGAACAATTTCACTACAAGTTAATTAAATAGTTCAGTTTCAGTTCTGCTAGATAATTAAATAGTTCAGTTTATGTACTGCTATGCTGTAATTAAATAGTTCAGTTTAAGCTTTGCTAGATAATTAAATAGTTCCGTTTAAGTTATGCTAGATAATTAAATAGTTCCGTTTAAGTTATGCTAGATAATTAAATAGTTCCGTTTCAGTTATACTTGATAATTAAATAGTTCCGTTTAAGTTATGCTAGATAATTAAATAGTTCAGTTTAAGTTATGCTAGATAATTAAATATTTTTTTATTTCTGCTATACTATTTATAATCTCCCATTGTTGTGTTTGTTTTGCAGGTAAAAGCTTTACCTTGACAATCATTGTTGCAAGCCACCCACCACAGATAACCACATACACGAAGGCCATCAAAGTGACAGTGGATGGACCCAGGGAGGCCAGGAGCAAGACCAGTAAGCTTTATCTCGTATGTCTGTCCGCCCGATCGCCCGCCGGCCCACCCGTCCGTCCGTCCGTCTGTCCGTCCGTCCGTCTGTCTGTCTGTCTGTCTGTCTGTCTGTCTGTCTGTCTGTCTGTCTGTCTGTCTGTCTGTCTGTCTGTCTGTCTGTCTGTCTGTCTGTCTGTCTGTCTGTCTGTCTGTCTGTCTGTCTGTCTGTCTGTCTGTCTGTCTGTCTGTCTGTCTGTCTGTCTGTCTGTCTGTCTGTCTGTCTGTCTGTCTGTCTGTCTGTCTGTCTGTCTGTCTGTCTGTCTGTCTGTCTGTCTGTCTGTCTGTCTGTCTGTCTGTCTGTCTGTCTGTCTGTCTGTCTGTCTGTCTGTCTGTCTGTCTGTCTGGGTGTCTGTCTGTCTGTCTGTCTGTCTGTCTGGGTGTCTGGGTGTCTGGGTGTCTGGGTGTCTGTCTGTCTGTCTGATGCGACTTTAAACCCCAACATAAATAAAACCCACTGTCAACAAAGACGACAATTTGTATTTCACATAGTTGGGTTGTACACTGTACAAATAATGAGGGATTCTGTGGACGTCGTGATAGCGCGAAAGGTCCGGAGTTCGAGCCCAGCTATAGCAGTTACGATTGTGCCCTTAGGCAAGGTATTTAAATTCCACGTTGCCTCGTCTCTATCCCTCGTGGCGATGGATTTCATCAGGAATGAGGTCTCGAGAGTGATTAATATAAGTTGTGGGAACTTGTTTCGCAATCGAGCTAAAATAAATTTGTATAAACTAAATAATGTGGGTTTACTCGTGCATGTTATATATAA
Organism: Archivesica marissinica; assembly: GCA_014843695.1. Classification (NCBI taxonomy): domain Eukaryota; kingdom Metazoa; phylum Mollusca; class Bivalvia; order Venerida; family Vesicomyidae; genus Archivesica; species Archivesica marissinica. Next base: position 28,785,567 of record CM026398.1, read on the forward strand.
GCAACAATCACGAAACACAACGTGACATTAATACGTGACAGTACGTGACTGTAATCTATGATACTAAAACATTGATTTGTTAAATATCTGCTATTTTCGTAATAAAAAAACCCATCACGGCTTTAACATTAAGTCATAAGAGAATAGAGAACTATAAAATAGATCTACAAATATAGATTTATAGTTTTCCAGGAGTGGTCGCATGGTATATTTTTGCAGCTTTATAATCTGACGAGGAAAATATATATGACTGGATACCTCGTATAATCTAATTATTACACCTACGTATTCGGCCTACAATAGAGCGGGACATATCAAATATCTCTTGTTGCCACGAAGGCGGATGCCATTATGCTGCGTCGTGCAGTATTGTGTAATATAGTGGCGTCTGTGGTCCAGTGGTCCAGTGGTCCAGTGGTAGAGCGTCGGATTTGGAATTGAACGGTCCCTGGTTCGATACTCGGTCAGGCCACGTATGTAGTGTCACTGAGCAAGGCACCTCACATACATTGCTTAGTACTGGTTAACCGCTTAGGTCGGCTATGCCTGCCCAGGAAAACATGTCTAGGTCCCCGCAAGGGGTTTGACATTAATGGAACATACATACATACGCTATTAAACCCATAATCTAACGGATTTAGCCTTGTCTGTAATATTGCATACTCGTTGTATGTCTGCCCACTTTTCCCTATGACTATATCACATTATGTGTACCACATGCCATGAACTGGCTAACCACGAATGATGAACTATCTATAACATAGCATGAACTATCTACCTCATGTCACGAACTATATATCACCTACCATGACGTATATATGACGTATTATGAACTAACTACCATGTGTAATGAACTGTTTACCAGGTTTTATGAACAATTTACCACATACATGTATCTATTACTATCTACAATATACAGTCAAACCTGTGTTAGTGGTCACCTCCATTAAGCAGCCAACCTGTATTAAGCAGCCAGTTTCCATATTCCCAATTGGTTGTTTTATTATATATTTGACCTATATTAAGCAGCCACCTGTGCTAAGCAGCCACTTTCTCTGACTCCCTTGGCTGGCTGCTTAAGACAGGGTTCACGGTACTATGTACTATCTATCACATATTATAACAGCATACCATGAACTATCAAACACACATATTTATAATGAACTATCTACGTCACATATCATTATGAACTATCTGTCACATATCATCATGAACTATCTACGTCACATATCATCATGAACTATCTACGTCACATATCATAATACACTATCTACGTCACATATTATCATGAACTATCTACGTCACATAGCATCATGAACTATCTACGTCACATAGCATCATGAACTATCTACGTCACATATCATAATGAACTATCTACGTCACATATCATAATGAACTATCTACGTCACATATCATCATGAACTATCTACGTCACATATCATCATGAACTATCTACGTCACATATCATCATGAACTATCTACGTCACATATCATCATGAACTATCTACGTCACATATCATCATGAACTATCTACGTCACATATCATCATGAACTATCTACGTCACATATCATCATGAACTATCTACGTCACATATCATCATGAACTATCTACGTCACATATCATAATGATCTATCTACGTCACATATCATCATGAACTATCTACCACATAGCGTTGGTTGTCTATCGTATATCTGAAGACCTATCTATCACTTATTATGTAATAAAACATTTTGTGCGTATCGTAGGACTGCGCATATTTGAGAGTAAGGGTATTATAGTGTTTGTTTAAGCGTTTGTTTATTATAATGTCATCCCTATTTAAAGGGCCAGCCATTTCTGACTTATGAGACACCTCTTTTTAATGAACATCAGTACTTCCTGAATCCTATGCTTGCATGCCAGGCGCCAAGTTGGTAGGCAATCGATAACCATTATTTAACTAGCTGGTGGCTCACCAACCGGCCATATCAGAACGAACCCCTGACGAGATTTGAATCTCCCGCTCCGTAGGCGGGCGCCTTAACCACTAGGCCACTGTATATATATGTATGACCAGTGTCCGCTTTTATTCGATATTGAAACAGTTCTATGTCTGCTTTCAGAGCTTCGAACTGATGACAGAAGAATTATTCACCGTGGGCCCCTGGATAATCTCATGGAAAGGCCCCTTACCGACCCCCTCTGTGACAACCGTCGTTTCCCGTCACACCTCAATGAGTTTGACCATCTACGCAGAAGTACCCAGACACCCGACAACCGACGCATTCTACATCCGTCGGCAGATGTAAATGGATTCCACACCAATGGTACTATACATAGTATTATGTTTTATGATCCATGACGTATAGAGAAGTTTCTTGTTCGTTAAAGATGCATTCCTGGTAAAACAAATATTAACCTAGTCCAAATAAGATTGTTTAATGCTGTCCGATTAGCGCAGTGGTTACCACTCTCGCTTCTCACCAATGCATCCCGGGCTCGATCCTCGGACCGGGATGTATGTGAGATGGTACGATGGTCGCCAGATCGGATAGGTAGGTGGGGTTTCTCCGGGTACTCATCCCACACGAACGACCACATATACGCTTTCATCCGCGACAACGAGAGTGATTAATATAAGTTGTTCAAACTTGCTTCGCAATCATTGTAAAATAAATAAAGTTTAAACTTAAAGCGACATTACATTGCAAAAAGCAAATAAAATGCATTTGTTCACGTATCAATGGATAGCTTTTACACATTCTTCTGAATACATTCGAACACTGACATTGAATCAGTAAACAGTGGTTTTTTGGTATGCAAACTTTCAAAAGTGAAAGTAGAATTTAATATAAAGGTCATCCACGCTCCTGTATTGACGTTTGTTTGTCATTGGAGTCAATACTAAGACGCGATACTTTCGATTAGAGATAATTTAACTAGAGTAGTCTACAAATAAATATGCATATAGGCATAAATGTGATATATCACGGTAAATATGTACCATACCTTGTGTTATTCAGGATAAACGCATTGTATTACGCATGAATGTCGACCCAATTTACATTATTTTGTTATGTCAACAAACCGCGTATACGACGTTTGATTATTTGTTGAAATATTCAGTTTTTGAGGCAACTATTTGGAAAGGAATTATACCATATAATAGCAAATTACATTCTGCAGACATTTGCGTTTTCGCCGATGTAGTGTCGCTTTAAACATGTTTGAAAAGTATGAATTTCCATACTGCAACTTTTGTGTAATACTGATTTTGTAACGGAATACAGTTGTATGATAGCAACTGTTTTTAGAAATTAAGCAGTCCCTTTGAACAGGAGTACATCTTTAAATAACTTATGTGTTTAATACTAATGGGCTTTAATCTTACCTTTGGTAATGGATACCGTATCCCAATGTATTTTTCAAAACGCTGGGCGTGAAATCAAATATGTTTGTTATTTCATATTTTCGTATTTTTTATATACCTAAGCAACCTGTATTGAATGCAATATCTGAACATAATGAGACTGTTAATTATAATGTTTTATATCATTTATATATATAGTAGGTATTGTCAATAAGGTATATAATTTTCTGATATTGACATAATGTTCACGTGAATAATTTTATGTATATATATGTTGTACAATGATGAACTTTTTAGTTCAAATTGGAAAATAATATTTTTTTCTTTCTTTCTATAAAGTCAAATTCTTTTAATTTTGCAGATAACCGGCGAAGTCCATGGGGTAGCTTCGACTCCTTGACCCCCTACACAAAAGAAGCCCTGTTTCAGACAGTTAACGGTACCGTGCCACATCCGCTACCAACATACACGCAGGGTCAAAACACCATCATTACACCCTTACCCAATATTGGTATGTATAATCTTTTTCTGGGTTGTTTCATCAACAGTCCTATTGTGTGTTTTTACGTTTATTTATCGTCGCTACCGGTTGCCCATATGAGCGCCGCCTCCTGAAGAGATAAGTAATTTTATATGTTTGGAGCATAGTGCAATGATACAGACAAAGACCCATTCCAGAGTCAAAGTGGAAGGAATTTGCTGTTGCTCAGACCTTTTCTTATAATAATAATAATAATAATAATAAAATATAATAATAATACAAACAATAATAATAAAAATAGTTACGAGGGAGCTTACAAGAACACATATTAAATATCATTCGACGTATGTACAAAGAACACCATTCACCCCCGGAGAAAACAAATAACATATGTACATACAGAGTGCACAATGTCTGTGCTGATTCTCCGTTATGTAAAATAATGCTAAATACTTTACATTTCCAGCATAACTTTGCTATATTTGCCTCCGTGAATATTGTCGTCTGATGTTTAACATATGATTGTCGGATGGATGGACAATGAATAATAGTATTGCTGAAACATACGTCATATACGAGAATGTCAATTTAAGTACAATCAACGTCGTTCAGTAATTATAATACTTGTGTGTTTGACAGGTCAGCGATTATCACCACCGGAAATGGACGTGTCGGAGTCTCGCCTTACAAGCCTATCGAACGTCTCAGAGCTACAGATGCCAGCGACGTCGCAACATGATGTTAAACCGCTGGAGCACCAACTTCCACTGCTTCCAGAGTCGCATCGTCTCGAGTTCTCGGCGCTTGAACCACGCTACCATGAACGGTCTAGTCTATCTTTAATGTTACAGCCACGGTTCCAGTCATCATCAGCGGATGTCCGGTTTCCGGATAGAATACCGGAACCACGTTTTCCGGAACCGCGACCTCTAAGCACTACAATTGCAGTGCCATTCGCAGGTACGACTTCAAACCTGGCAATTCTAGAGGAAAGTAGGGCCATTTCTTCCCTCTCCAACCCCGCAAACACGGGATCGAGCACGTATACTCCAATGTTGTCATCAGACTTATATAATACCATGAACACCCAGTCATCGATTGCGTCATCATTCACTATTCCTACCACACCCCAGCTCACATCCGGGTTTCTCTATCCGCATTTACACTCCGGTGGAACGACACAAAATCTACAAAACAGTATTTATTTACCGGATGGTGAGGTGCGTACCTATGAAATTCTAGGCGCCCCAAGATCAGCTGGTCATATATTGTCTCAACGCTCAAATGAAATGATGACGCAACGTTCTCTGGATATTCATATGAGAATGGATCGTCCGCTACTGTCACCCACATCGAGGCTGGATTTGGAGAGTACCTCCATGCAGTCACGTGACGAAGATAGAAGTCAGCATACAGAAATGCAGACAAACCAATCTCCGCTTCACGACGCCCCGGGGCATTCACCACCAAGAGGACGAAATAGTGGCGAGAACGGGAACGTCTGGCGGCCATATTAAGTGCTATTTATATCGGCCGCTTATGTTGTTGATATAATTTATTAACGCGAAGCAAACTTTCATTGTACTTGCCTTGCCTAATCTCATAAAATGTCTGATAGTGCTGCCGCGTACACTCGCAGACTGATTGGTTCAACAGGACATCAACAGGCCCGCTGCATGTGTATACATGTATATATGTGACGTTATTATTGTAGGACCATTGACCGAGGTTATAACACTTTTCTCAAATCTCAAGCTCAAATGATTTGATTGGTTGATTCTGAGGTTTAATGCCAGCTGAACCAATCAGAAGCTTGAGACTGAGTTTGAGATAGGAGAACAGTTTTATAACATCGATCCAGCCTTTCTCTACGTGGTGTGTGGTTCGAGATCCAACCTTCTCTACGTGGTGTCTGGTTCGAGATCCAGCCTTTCTCTACGTGGTGTCTGGTTCGAGATCCAACCTTCTCTACGTGGTGTCTGGTTCGAGATCCAGCCTTTCTCTACGTGGTGTGTGGTTCGAGATCCAGCTTTTCTCTATGTGGTGTCTGGTTCGAGATCCAGCCTTTCCCTACGTGGTGTGTGGTTCGCGATCCAACCTTCTCTGCGTGGTGTCTGGTTCGAGATCCAGCCTTTCTCTACGTGGTGTGTGGTTTGAGATCCAGCCTTTCTCTACGTGGTGTCTGGTTCGAGATCCAGCCTTTCTCTACGTGGTGTGTGGTTTGAGATCCAGCCTTTCTCTACCTGGTGTCTGGTTTGAGATCCAGTATTTCTCTACGTGGTGTCTGGTTTGAGATCCAGCCTTTTTCTACGTGGTGTCTGGTTCGAGATCCAGCCTTCTCTGCGTGGTGTCTGGTTCGAGATCCAGCCTTTCTCTACGTGGTGTCTGGTTCGAGATTCAGTATTTCTCTACGTGGTGTCTGGTTTGAGATCCAACCTTCTCTACGTGGTGTCTGGTTCGAGATGCAGCATTTCTCTATGTGGTGTCTGGTTTGAGATCCAGCCTTTCTCTACGTGGTGTCTGGTTCGAGATCCAGCCTTTCTCTATGTGGTGTCTGGTTCGAGATCTAACCTTTCTCTATATGGTGTGTGGTTAATTTTTTAAGCATTTAAGATCAAAATTTGACTTGTATATAGATCCATTATATTGATTGTTACATGTGAAAATATTTTTGCTATGACGTCACTGATTGTTGGTGCTAAAGGCGTGGTGTATATTGCGGTATGTTCAGAGTAAATTCATGTACAGTTTTTTCATTATTGTGAACGATTAGAAGTCGCGTACCTTACTGATTCCATATTATGTTGATATTTATGTTATGTCTGTTGAGTAGATCTGAGATACAGTCTACATCCGTTATGTCAAAATCGGTTATGTCGAATTCTCCGGTTATCTCGAAGTCGGATCAAAATTCCGTTTCAGACACTCATTCTACATATAACTGGATATGTACATTGAATTTCGTTAAGTCAAACTTCGGTTAAGTCGAAATATTTTGTTCGGTCCGACGGAATTCGACATAACGGATGTAAATTGTGTATGAATGCTGCTATTACGGCCAAACAATCTGTATGTTTCTCGATGTCTCCCGATCCACACTATTCCTTAGCGTATCCTAAATGTAGAAACACGTTATACAGAGGTTTTAAGAATAATAAAGACTTTATTTTACGAGAGAACGAATTTAACAAATATTAACCCATTTCCTTCATAGTGATTTAGGTTAATATACTATTATATCTCCATACACACGACATCCATTTAGCTATCATGCAGTGGATAAGTAGTCGCCATATCTATCCCACCTCCATAGATATTACTGGGACTACATGAGATTTAGGTTAATATACTATTATATCTCCATACACACGACATCCATTTAGCTATCATGCAGTGGATAAGTAGTCGCCATATCTATCCCACCTCCATAGATATTACTGGGACTATATGAGATTCTGACCGTTATTATGAACATTGGTTTGGTTACTACATTGTCAATGTATGTCGTATTGGTAATGGCATCAAGAGGTGCTTCTATGAGGGAAAGGGTTAATGTATTATAAGGCCCTCATCATGTATACAAATTAACAAAGAAGGGGTAAATACATGACCAAGACCTTTATTTTGCTCGGTTTTGAATGAATTCCAGTTTAGAGGGGTTCCGTTTTTGAGGGGTTTCATTGTATTAAGAAACAATCGTCAGCAACACTTTAAGTCAGTTTCCGTTTAGTGTGAGATAGTAGTAAATATGATAACTGCACGCAGTATCACTCTAATTATATAAGTTTTGTTGCGATAGTTAGCTTAGTACACACAATGACAATGGACATAAACTATAGTTTTGACAGAAACAGACATTTTTGCCCATTAATGTAACATATTGATTTCGTATTCTTTTTTATGGTTATGTGTCCATGCGTTCATGTTTTCATTAACATTGTCTATACCATTCATTTATTGTAATTTGATTGGTAGAAGATATATAAGTTGTATGTGCATTGTATTGTGTCAGAAATTTAAAAAAAGGGTAAATGTTTGATAAGTTTAAAATTTCTGGTTTGAATACATGACATTGCCCCATTTCAACGTCGTACGTCCGTGTGTGTACGTCCCATTTCAACGTCGTACGTCCGTGTGTGTGCGTCCCATTTCAACGTCGTACGTCCGTGTGTGTGCGTCCCATTTCAACGTCGTATGTCCGTGTGTGTGCGTCCCATTTCAACGTCGTACGTCCGTGTGTGCGTGCGTCCCATTTTAACACGTACGTCTGTGTGTGTGCGCGCCATTTCAACACATTACTCGTGGGTGGTGCCTCATTTCAACACGTACGCCCGTGGGTGCCCAATTTCAACACGTATGCTCGTGGGTGTTTTAATGCGGTCGTTAGTTTTGATATTTTCTGACGCTGTTCAATATAGTTATCTCTAATTAAATTCAGTTATGTCTATATATACAGCGCCATCTATCGACGAATTCAAACGGAACAACTATGTGAAATATGGGATTAGTTTAAACTTTATTTATTGTTCTTATTTTGTACAAAGAGCAAATATGCATGGAAATTGTAAACACACAGGCTACAGGAAGATAACAAAGGATTGGAAAACAAGCTAAATACAATCTTATATAAAGTACTCTCCTATATGGGATTTTAAACTCAAGACAGTTCCTTTGTGTTTTGTACGGGTAGATATGACTACAGTGGCCCAACGATAACTGCTATTGTGTGTTTTACGTTTATTTATCGTCGCTATCGGTTGCCCATATGAGCGACGCCTCCTGAAGATATTAGTCATTTTAGATTTTGGAGGATACAGACAAAGACCCATTCCAGAGTCTCCTCTGGTTCTTTTACGTGCACGGTGTACAACACCGACACGAGACCTCGGATTAACGTCCCATCTGAAAGACTGTTAATTTTATTAGGGTCAGACGGGGGAACGAACTTTATATGACTACAGTGGCCCAACGATAACTGTTATTTACAAACAGTACTATCAATAGGTTTGGTATAAGCCAAATCAATACGTAGGGTGTAATAAATAATCCTGTGTGCCAAGTAATGCATACATAAATGATAATAAACTTCTTTTTACCCGTTATAATAATATTAGCCCGTGCTATCTTTTTCGCGGGAATCACGTTATCGTTGGGGTGTCGTATATTCAGCCACATTCAACACACTCTCTTTACTGGGAACAATAACCGGAAAGTCAATAGATATAACTGATGGTACATTATTTGCAGTTGATGTAGTAGATTTCCAGTATAAGGTAAATCTCATTCAACACTTCCGCTTTAAAACAAATGCATATATCTCCAAGTGATCCTATATAATAGTCTGGGTTCCAGTCTGTCGATTTTTCACTTTTTAACTTCTGGCAAAATGACATGATCAGAAACTCAATACGGCCCAATTAATAGTCTCGGTGTTAAAATATATTTATTTGACTGACCAACATATATCGACGCCTGTTCCCAGGCTACCTATATAACAATGATGCTCAACTAGATAGCAGACTTGCCCAAACAGTTGCTCGAAATACCACGTATATTAAGATACCTGCATTAAGAGACCACTTTTTTCAGTTCTGATTTGTGTTGTTAAAGAATTAGCCTGTAATAAGAGACCATTCCTACTTAGAGACCACTTTTTGCCTTTCCCTTTAGTGGTCTCTTAATACAAGTTTGACTGTATATACTTTACATTGTTAAGCCTATTTTCTATCATATTGACAGATAATTGTGCCTATTTTTGCATGTACTTTAAATCTCCTATGTACAGTTTACATCCGCTATGTCAAAGTCGGTTATGTCGAATTATCCGGTTATCTCGAAATCGCATCAAAGTTCCGTTTCAGACACTATCATTTTACATATAACTAACTGGCTACGTTTATATCGAATTTCGTTAAGTCAAACTTCGGTTATGTCGAAGTATTTTGTTCGGTCCGACGAAATTCGACATAACGGATGTAGACTGTATTGGTACATTAAAGCAAGAAGGTTGTCTACTGTTTTATCCTGATATTCTTGCCCTGGTTCATGTTTTCACATACTACATTTAGGGGTCAGACACAGCCCTGGTTAAATAAACCATGTGATCACCACGCAGTCGGGGTAGGTGCTACAAAGTGGTGGATATAGAGATTACGTATAATTCGATATTCGAATCAAGTTCATTCATGTATTGAGACAACTTTTGTGCTGTAAATGGTTGATGAAATATATATTATATAAAATGTATAAAATTGAGTTTTTCTTAGTTTATACACATTTATTTTAGCTCGATTGCGAAACAAGTTCTTACAACTTACATTAATCACTCTCGAGACCTCATTCCTGATGGCATCCATTGCCACGAGGGAGAGAGAAGATGCAACGTGGAATTTAAATGCCTTGTCTAAGGGGACAATCGTAACTGCTCCAGCGGGGCTCGAACTCCGGACCTTTCGCACCTGAAGCGAACGCGCATCTGGTTTTTCTTCACCATTCTTGATACGTTCTGCAGTTAGTTACAATGTCAGTGCCGTAGACAGACCCTGAACATAGCCGAGATGAACCTTCTAGAGGGTCTGGGGGCAGGCGAAGGTCTACGCTGATGTGTAAACAAGATGGACACAATATTGAAAAATAAGATTTTTTAAAGTTTGCCGGTTATTTTCGTTTGCTTTGTTTGCGTTGCTTGGCATATTCTAACCGATGCTAGTGCCTCATTCGCATCCGTCTGGCTACGGGCCTGAATGTATTACTAGTACCTAGCCTGGGAACAGGCGTCGATATATGTTGCCTGGTCAGTCAAATAAATGTATTTTAACACCGAGACTATTAATTGGGCCGTATTGTGTTTCATCATTTTGTCAGAAGTTAAAAAGTGAAAAATCGACAGACTGGCACCAGGCTACTAGTACCCTTACACTGGAGTGTAGAACCGTATATCATACTCGGCCGGGATTAGCTATCCACCGACAAAGACTCATTGCAAAGGTCAAGTATTGCCGCAAAAGCGACAGGAACATTTTAACAATCTGAACTAGATGTTTCACCAACACTCTAAATATAGGCAATGCTGAAGATCAATCTGTTTTCTGTTATATCACCTTTACAATCAGAAACATAGTGGCTTCCTAGATCAATCTCTTCATCCGAGAACTCTTTAGAAAACGCTAGACACAATGATGGTACAATCCAGTCACAGTACCGACTAAATCCAGTCACAGTACCGACTAAATCCAGTCACATATCGCACCGGCAAAATCCCGTCACTATGCTACACTAAATCCAGTCACAGTACCGGCAAATCCCAATACTGTACCGACTAAATCCAGCCACAGCACCGGCAAAATCCCACCACTGTACATTCTAAATCAAGTCACAGCACCGGCAAAATCCCACCACTGTACATTCTAAATCAAGTCACAGCACCGGCAAAATCCCACCACTGTACAGACTAAATCCAGTCACAGCACCGGCAAAATCCCACCACTGTACAGACTAAATCCAGTCACAGTACCGGCAAAATCCCACCACTGTACATTCTAAATCAAGTCACAGCACCGGCAATCCCACCACTGTACAGACTAAATCCAGTCACAGTACCGGAAAAATCCCATCACTGTACAGACTAAATCCAGTCTCAGCACCACCGGCAAAGTCCCGCCACTATATACCGACTAAATCCAGTCACAGCACCGGCAATATGTACCGACTAAATCCAGTCACAGTACCGGCAAAATACCACCACTGTACCGACTAAATCCAGTCACAGTACCGGCAAAACCCCACCACTGTACATTCTAAATCAAGTCACAGCACCGGCAAAATCCCACCACTGTACAGACTAAATCCAGTCTCAGCACCACCGGCAAAGTCCCGCCACTATATACCGACTAAATCCAGTCACAGCACCGGCAATATGTACCGACTAAATCCAGTCACAGTACCGGCAATATGTACCGACTAAATCCAGTCACAGCACCGGCAATATGTACCGACTAAATCCAGTCACAGCACCGGCAATATGTACCGACTAAATCCAGTCACAGTACCGGCAAAATCCCACCACTGTACCGACTAAATCCAGTCACAATACCGGCAAAACCCCACCACTGTACATTCTAAATCAAGTCACAGCACCGGCAAAATCCCACCACTGTACAGACTAAATCCAGTCTCAGCACCACCGGCAAAGTCCCGCCACTATATACCGACTAAATCCAGTCACAGCACCGGCAATATGTACCGACTAAATCCAGTCACAGTACCGGCAAAATCCCACCACTGTACCGACTAAATCCAGTCACAGTACCGGCAAAATCCCACCACTGTACATTCTAAATCAAGTCACAGCACCGGCAAAATCCCACCACTGTACCACTAAATCCAGTCACAGCACCGGCAAGATCACACAACTGTACCGACTAAATCCAGCCACAGCACCGACTAATTCCCGCAACAGTACATACTAAATTCAGTCACAGTAACGACTAAAGCCACCAACTCTACCAACTAAAGTCAGTCACGGTACATACTAAAGCCAGCCATGTACCGACTAATGCCACCCACTGTACCGACTTAAATACAGTCACAGTACAGACTAAAGTTATCGACTGTACCGACTAAAGCCATCCACTGTACCGACTAAAGCCATCCACTGTACCGACTAAAGCCATCCACTGTACCGACTAAATACAGCAATTGTAACAACTAAAGCCAGCAACTGTACCAACTAAAGCCAGTCACGATACAGACAAAGGCCAGCCCTGTACCGACTAAAGCCAGCCACTGAACCGATTAAATCGAATCACAGTACCGACTAAAGCCAGCCACTGTACCGACTAATTCGAGTCACAGTACCGACTAAAGCCAGCCACTGTGCCGAATAAATCCAGTCAGAGTACCGACTAAAGCCAACCACTGTATCGATTAATTTTGAGATATGCAGACCATCATAAGATTGCATTCAAAATTCAAGCAGGCAATTCTCCAAACGAGGCAATTGTTCTACGACAACTTGACAGTTGCTTCAATGAAATAATAACATGGATGACAACTTTCAAGCTGAAGATGAATAACTCTAAAACTGAAGTAATCATTTATGGAACCAGGCAACACTTATCAAAATTAAACATTTCTAGTGTCAACGTTGGCGGTTGTGACGTAAAATGCGTTGATCATGTCAGAGATCTGGGTGTTCACATGTCCTATTGGACACTCAACTTCGACCATCACATCCAAAAAAGTCATATATAGCACGTGTGCAGTTACGAAATCTTAAAGCTATACGTAAACATCTCACAAAAAAGTATACTGAATCATTAGTGCACGGGTTGGTTCATTCGCACATCGACTTCTGCAACGGTCTGTTTACCGAAATTCCAGCCTACCAAGTCGACAAACTACAGCGAGTCCAAAATCATGCCGCTAGAGTAGTCCTTAACGCCTCGTTTGAACAACCAAGTGCGGAACTTCTGAAAGAACCCCACTGGCTTCCAGTTAAAGCCAGAATCATTTTCAAAGTTCTAGTGATGGTATTCCATGTCAATAATGGAACAGCTCCAGTATATCTGGGAGAAATGTTTGTACCCATTCGAGGAAGGTACAGACTAAGATCACAAAGTGACACTAACTTTAACATCCCAAGACGACGAACAAAATTAGCCAATATATCTATGGCCGTCGTTGGACCCAAATTGTGGAACGATCTACGGAGGCCAGTTTCCGATCAAAACTGAAAACCCATCTGTTTAGGCAATTTTATGAACAATACGTTTTGTGCTCTTTGTACAAAAATAACACCTGTGATGCTATAAAACAGTTTAAATACAATGTGTGTGTTCAATAAGATCAAAGATCGACTTTATAAGTATTGGATTGACGAGTGAAGTGTTGTATGGGCATTCTCTTGGGTTCGAGCTCTGTCGTGTGGTGATGGGCGGATCACTGTACCGGCCCATTCACTGTACTGGCCTCATCACGGTTGCCATTCTTACGGCGGTGTTTGGGTCTATGGTTCATATTGCCACTTTTATCGTTAATCCAATCAATCACTTACATACTGTAATGGTGTAGATATCATGATAAAATATGTTCTTATCCAATTACTAGAATCCTAGTTATATCTATATATGTATCTATATATGTATCTATATATGTATCTATATATGTATCTATATATGTATCTATATATGTATACATTTTTATTTATATTTCCATAATTATATTATTGTCATGGGTAAATGTTTAAAATTGCATCTGTAATTGTGAATTTAATTTTTGCGCTATATAAATGCTATGTATTTGTATTTGTATTTAAATACAGTCAGAGTACCGACTAAAGCCAGCCACTGTACCGATTAAATCCAGTCAGAGTATCGACTAAAGGAAGCCACTGTACCGATTAAATCCAGTCAGAGTATCGACTAAAGGAAGCCACTGTACCGATTAAATCCAGTCAGAGTATCGACTAAAGGAAGCCACTGTACCGATTAAATCCAGTCAGAGTATCGACTGATTAAATCCAGTCAGAGTATCGACTAAAGGAAGCCACTGTATCGATTAAATCCAGTCAGAGTACCGACTAAAGCCAGCCACTGTATCGATTAAATCCAGTATATCGCATAAGAGTATCGCATAAAGCCACTCAATGTACCCATTAATGCCAGTGACTGATTTTATTAAAGCAAGTGCCGATTAAAACTAGTAACTGTACCGACTAAGATCAGTCACTTTACCGACTAAATAACTAAATCCAGCTACTGTACCAATTAAATCCAGCTACTGTACCAACTAAGACTAAAGCCAGATACAATACAGACTAAAGCCAGATACAATACAGACTAAAGCCAGATACAATACAGACTAAAGCCAGATACAATACAGACTAAAGCCAGATACAATACAGACTAAAGCCAGAAACAATACAGACTAAAACCAGATACAAAATAGACTAAAGCCAGATACAATACAGACTAAAGCCAGATACAATACAGACTAAAGCCAGATACAATACAGACTAAAGCCAGATACAATACAGACTAAAGCCAGAAACAATACAGACTAAAACCAGATACAAAATAGACTAAAGCCAGATACAATACAGACTAAAGCCAGATACAATACAGACTAAAGCCAGATACAATACAGACTAAAGCCAGATACAATACAGACTAAAGCCAGATACATTACAGACTAAAGCCATATATAATACAGACAAAAGCCATTCAAAATACCAATTAAAGACAATTTTGTATTAACTAAAGCCAGCCACAATACCGGCTAAAAAGTCAATCACAGTACCGACTAAAGCC
Organism: Archivesica marissinica; assembly: GCA_014843695.1. Taxonomy (NCBI): domain Eukaryota; kingdom Metazoa; phylum Mollusca; class Bivalvia; order Venerida; family Vesicomyidae; genus Archivesica; species Archivesica marissinica. The sequence goes on from CM026398.1 coordinate 28,800,707, forward strand.
AATCACAGTACCGACTAAAGCCAATCACAGTACCGACTAAAGCCAGTCACCGTACCGACTAAAGCCAGTCACCGTACCGACTAAAGCCAGTCACCGTACCGACAAAAGCCAATAACAGTACCGACTAAAGCCAATCACAGTACCGACTAAAGCCAATCACAGTACCGACTAAAGCCAGTCACCATACCGACTAAAGCCAGTCACCGTACCGACTAAAGCCAGTCACCGTACCGACAAAAGCCAATAACAGTACCGACTAAAGCCAATCACAGTACCGACTAAAGCCAATCACAGTACCGACAAAGGCCAGTCACCGTACCGACAAAAGCCAATAACAGTACCGACTAAAGCCAATCACAGTACCGACAAAAGCCAATCACAGTACCGACTAAAGCCAATCACAGTACCGACTAAAGCCAATCACAGTACCGACTAAAGCCAGTCACAGTATAGACTAAAGCCAGTCACAGCATAGAATAAAGCAAGTCACAGTATAGAATCAAGCCACTCACATTATAGAATTAAGCCAGTCACAGCATAGACTAATGCCAGCCACAGTATAGAATAAAGCCAGTCACAGCATAGAATAAAATAGTCACATAATAGACTAAAGCCAGTCACAGCATAGACTAAAGCCAATCACAATATAGAATTAAGCCAGTCACAGTATAGAATAATGCCAGTCACAGTATAGAATAAAGCCAGTCACAGAATAGACTAAAGCCAGTCACAGTATAGAATAAAGCCAGTCACAGAATAGACTAAAGCCAGTCACAGAATAGACTAAAGCCAAACACAGTATGGACTAAAACCAACCATAGTACAGACTAAAGTCAAACACAGTACAGACTAAAGCCAAACACAGTACCGACTAAAGCCAAAGACAGTACCGACTAAAGCCAAACACAGTACCGACTAAAGCCAAACACAGTACCGACTAAAGCCAAACACAGTACAGACTAAAGCCAAACACAGTATGGACTAAAACCAACCATAGTACAGACTAAAGTCAAACACAGTACCGACTAAAGCCAAACACAGTACCGACTAAAGCCAAACACAGTACCGACTAAAGCCAAACACAGTACCGACTAAAGCCAAACACAGTACCGACTAAAGCCAAACACAGTACCGACTAAAGCCAAACACAGTACAGACTAAAGCCAAACACAGTATGGACTAAAACCAACCATAGTACAGACTAAAGTCAAACACAGTACCGACTAAAGCCAAACACAGTACCGACTAAAGCCAAACACAGTACCGACTAAAGCCAAACACAGTACAGACTAAAGCCAAACACAGTACCGACTAAAGCCAAACACAGTACCGACTAAAGCCAAACACAGTACCGACTAAAGCCAAACACAGTACAGACTAAAGCCAAACACAGTACCGACTAAAGCCAAACACAGTACCGACTAAAGCCAAACACAGTACCGACTAAAGCCAAACACAGTATGGACTAAAGACAGACACAATACAGATTCAATAACAACGTTGCACATCCAGCAAAGTTCATAATCGGTCACCTGGTGTTTTACAGTATTTGAAGTATACTAAATACCATGCATTATGAAACACTCCATTACAGATCTTGCAATGAATTGCTGTATAATCATCCGGAATAAAATGCTTTAAATGACAATATGAAAGTATTTATATTGTATGATTATTAGTTGGCTCCAAATATTTATTTATTTTAAATAATATTTTATTGCATTTTTTCATACAATACATTACATATATACATACAATACATATATACATACAATACATATATACATACAATACATATATACATACAATACATATATACATACAATACATTACATATATACATACAATACATATATACATACAATACATTACATATATACATACAATACTAAGAACAAATCAGAGATTAATATGTAATTATATGATTGCAGTATACGATACATTTGTTTTGTCAAGGGAAAACAAGCAAATGGGTTGGGCTACAAGTTATAACAACATTATTTACAGCCCTCCCAAATATTGTTAAACACCATTGAGCGATTAGGAATTATGTTGAACACCCACGATATTTGTTAAGCACTTCTTTTTGAGGCAGTATATACAATTATAACAGTGAGTATCGTTAATTCAATCAGACATTCTGGTTTTGTTAAATTTTTTTGTTTAAACATAATGTATTGCCAAATATATACAGCAAAAGGTTTGGGCCACAAGTGCTATACACATTATAAAACGGCCCTCCCCAATTTTTTTGATATTTTTTTTTGGTTTTGTTAATATGTCTAGTCAAGAACAACTTAAGTTCATATTCACAAATGCACCCATTATTAGATTAGCTGCCAAAACCTGTTTTAGTATTTTACAACGACGTACCTCTTATTTTTGTAAATAATGCTTATTGAGTGTTTTATATGTCGTCTTCATATTTTATTACAACTGAAAAGCATTTGCTAATTAGGCTAATCCCAATCTGATTGGAATTGGTATTTGATCTTTTAAAGCATTTTTTAGTTTGCGCAGTAGGGCTTATTTTGCTTTCAGTATTTTCCATTCCATTACATCTTAATAAGATTTTATATTTCAATTAGCGACTGCTTTTCAGCTTTATCGCACACATGTAGTTATCACATGTACATGTATATACTATAGTAGTGCAATATGTTATAGATGAATGAATATACATAGTCTCTTGTAACTCTGAAATGAGTGGCAATGTACTTTTTAATATGTAAACTATATTCTATGTTTGTTATATACTGTACATTGATGAGACTGAAATAAAGAATACAATATAAAAATAATAAAAAAATTAAAAAAGATTCTACAGTCATATTAGTGACACTATTCAAAGGATTATACAAACTTTCAATACAATGAATGTGTTAATTTAAGACAATATATTATTTCAGTTACAGTTTATTATCATTTTCGCTTCTTTCTTTGTCTATTGTTCGGCTACATTTCCATCTTTTAGAAGCAGGTTCAGAGTCTCCCTACAGCTCTGTCATTGATTGTACATGCATTCTATGAAAATAAATTTTATGAAGAAAAACAAAATATGATTAAATTAATGTCGCACTTACGTTCAACAGTTCACAATTTAATGGACAAAAAGGTAAAAGATGTTGAACCCGAACATTTATTTGATGTATTAGTGATGTAAAGTCATAAATGTATAGCTTAAAGCACTATTAAAACTAACTAAAACATATTTATTCACTTCACGTATATGTAATAAATACATGTACAATCGGATAATGAACTGCATTTAAAAGCAACACTTCCGGAACAACCGTTATTTATGGAAGAAAGGTAATGACCGTAAAACATACAGAAGGGCCAGTAGTCCAGTGGTTAATACATTGGCCTGCGAATCCAGGTATCACATGTTCGATCCCCCGTCTTACACTAATAATATTAACGGTCTTTCAGATGGGACTTTAAGCCGATGTATCATGTCGGTGCTTTACACCGTGCACGCAAAAGAACCAGAGGAGATACTGGAACGAGTCTCTGTCTATACTGGGTTACTATCCTCCAAATTCTAAACTGACATTAATCTCTTCACGAGGCGTCGTTCATATGGACAACAGGTAGCGACTATATATAAACGAAAACACATACACACACACATTAAAACACCAGCACGATATTTTGTAAATGATACGAGTACAATTTTGGGCTTTATAGTAAGTTGATTTTATTATTTAAATGCATCACATACAGTTACGCGTATTCAGTGTAATACAGCCATTACACATTTTATTATATCAACACACGTGTAATGCATGATAGCTTGCTTTTGACATATATACATAAACGCAATAGAAACGCAACCATATACATAAGAATATTTATTATTCTAACACGACCCAGCTACATACTTTGTATGGACATAGTAAAATCTACCTCGGGTTATTCTGCGATATACCTACCTTGAACTATGCTGCGCGCGCACCGTGTTTTGGCTATTCCATTTATACAATGCGTGTAAAGTTTTATGAATGAAAGTCACGTGATGTTTGTAAATGCTACCGTGGGAATTCGCGGAAGTGAGCTATTTTTAGAATCAGATAATCTCTTGTCCGTCTTGTTTTTCTGTTAAGTAACGTTTCAGTTACTATTCTGTACAGTTTTATTTGACAAAATAAATAAAATTATTGATCAGTTACAACTTTTGTTCATTTATGCACTAGATTGATATTTTCCATAAAAAATATCGTCATCACCCTTTACGCGGGAGGAAATTTCGAAAGCCAAATGCAGCGGCGTTTGAAGAAAATACTCCTTTAAAATTATTAGAAGTAAGTCGTGTTAGAATCGAAATAATAAGTATCAACCGTGGTATATCCCAGAATAACCCTCGTTTGTCGTTCTTATGCGTAGAAATATATCACCCAGGCCAGGTTGATACTTATTATTTCTAGTGGAAGTCGTGATAGCGCAGTGGATGCGCGTTCGCTTCAGGTGCCAAAGGTCCGGAGTTCGAGCCCCACTGGAGCCGTTACGATTGTGCCCTTAGGCAAGGCATTTAAATTCCACGTTGCCTCTTCTCTCTCCCTCGTGGCGATGGATTCCATCAGGAATGAGGTCTCGAGAGTGATTTATATAAGTTGAAATAACTTGTTTCGCAATCGAGCTAAAATAAATTTGTATAAACTATTATTTCTTAAATAAACATTGAATTTCAACGTATATAATTATTAATTTCATCAAGCCAGTCTATGCACAAAGTCTATAGACAATCACCTAAACGAATCCATTTATCACAGTTCCATGTAATAATTCGCAGTTAAAAGTGTATCGCTAGAAAAATATTTGCAATATATCTATCTTCCGCTACTGTCGAACCCCTCGCGGGGTATAGAGTATGTACATAGAACATTAACTTTCTAAAATGTTGCGTTTTTAATGCCGTCAAGTACAGTTTGCATTTGAATATCAATAACATGGTAAATGTGCACTGTTGTGACCAAGGGTATTGTGTCGAATTTATGCGTGTAGTGATTAGCTTGGTTATCGAGGACTATTTACTACAGCGCACGAGAGCACCGTACTTGTTTCCTTTAGGTGTAATAAGGCTCCAAGTATACAGGCAAGCAGAAACGTTTCCTTTTCACAGACTGATCTGTAGTCCAGTGGTAACACGCTGGACTGGTAATCCAGGGATCGCAGGTTCGATCCCGCGTCTGACCCTAATAAAATTAACAGTCTTTCAGATGGGACGTTAAACCGAGGTCTCGTGTCGATGCTTTACACCGTGCACGTAAAAGAACCAGAGGAGACTCTGAAATGGGTCTCTCTCTGTATCATTGCACTATCCTCCAAAATCGAAAATGACTAATATCTTCAGGGCATATGGGCAACCGGTAGCGACGACAAATAAACGTAATAAAAAAAGAAGAAGATTTGTTCACAGGCAACTACGTATTTGCGCAAAATAAAGATTTGTTGATATTATTTTTTTTAACCGAGTACTCGATTATCTGACAAGTATTCGATACTCGGACGTTCGATAGAGTACTCGTTGACATCCCTAGTTTATTTCAAGACTTGTACATGGTACATCGTCATAAACATACACATATATAATAATATATAGGTCACGTAATTCAATAGATTGAACATCTATTGACATATATGTCGTTGTCAAAATGACATTTCATCTTTGTGTATAGCAATCTTAGACTCAATTTGGTATTATTTTAAAAAATACATCGAAATTTGAATGTCTAAAACATACATCATGTTTGATGTACATGTTCATGCTTTAGTAATTTATGCAAACAGTACATACATAAATATTACCATTCTAAACCATCAATGTATAAGGTTTTAGAAATGCTAAGAATGTGTTATGCAGCTTGTCCAAATATGTCAAAGAAGCGATATATTTAAAGCGACACTACATCAGTGAAAACGCAAATTTCTACAGAATGTATTTTCCTATTATATGGTATTATTTATTTCAACTAATAAACAAACGTCGTATACGCGGTTTGTTGACATAGCAAAATAATGTAAATAGGGTCGACATCCACGCGTAATACAACGCGTGTTTCCCGAATAGCAGTATTTATGGAACAAATTTACCGTTATATCTCACAGTTGTGCCTATGTATATTTATTTGTAGACTAATCTTAGTTAAATTTCTCAATGTATACGTCGAATGGACTATCTCAATGTATCCGTGGAATGGACTATCTCAATGTATCCGTGGAATGGACTCTCTCAATGTATCCGTGGAATGGACTATCTCAATGTATCCGTGGAATGGACTATCTCAATGTATCCGTCGAATGGACTATCGCAATGTATCCGTCGAATGGACTATCTCAATGTATCCGTGGAATGGACTATCTCAATGTATCCGTGGAATGGACTATCTCAATGTATCCGTCGAATGGACTATCTCAATGTATCCGTCGAATGGACTATCTCAGTTTATCCGAGGAATAGACCATCTCAATGTATCCGTCGAATGGACCATCTCAATGTATCCGTGGAATGGACTATCTCAATGTATCCGTGGAATGGACTATCTCAATGTATCCGTGGAATGGAATATCTCAATGTATACGTCGAATGGACTATCTCAATGTATCCGTGGAATGGACTATCTCAATGTATCCGTGGAATGGACTATCTCAATGTATCCGTGGAATGGACTATCTCAATGTATCCGTGGAATGGACTATCTCAATGTATACGTCGAATGGACTATCTCAATGTATCCGTGGAATGGACTATCTCAATGTATCCGTCGAATGGACTATCTCAATGTATCCGTGGAATGGACTATCTCAATGTATCCGTGGAATGGAATATCTCAATGTATACGTCGAATGGACTATCTCAATGTATACGTGGAATGGACTATCTCAGTTTATCCGTGGAATGGACTATCTCAATGTATCCGTGGAATGGACTATCTCAATGTATCCGTGGAATGGACTATCTCAATGTATCCGTGGAATGGACTATCTCAGTTTATCCGAGGAATAGACCATCTCAATGTATCCGTCGAATGGACCATCTCAATGTATCCGTGGAATGGACTATCTCAATGTATCCGTGGAATGGACTATCTCAATGTATCCGTGGAATGGACTATCTCAATGTATCCGTGGAATGGACTATCTCAAGTATCCGTGGAATGGACTATCTCAATGTATCCGTGGAATGGACTATCTCAATGTATCCGTGGAATGGACTATCTCAATGTATCCGTGGAATGGACTATCTCAATGTATCCGTGGAATGGACATCTCAATGTATCCGTCGAATGGACTATCTCAATGTATACGTGGAATGGACTATCTCAATGTATCCGTGGAATGGACTATCTCAATGTATCCGTGGAATGGACTATCTCAATGTATCCGTCGAATGGACTATCTCAATGTATCCGTGGAATGGACTATCTCAATGTATCCGTCGAATGGACTATCTCAGTTTATCCGAGGAATGGACTATCTCAATGTATCCGTGGAATGGACTATCTCAATGTATCCGTGGAATGGACTATCTCACTGTATCCGTCGAATGGACTATCTCAATGTATCCGTGGAATGGACTATCTCAATGTATCCGTCGAATGGACTATCTCAATGTATCCGTGGAATGGACTATCTCAATGTATCCGTGGAATGGACTATCTCAATGTATACGTCGAATGGACTATCTCAATGTATCCGTGGAATGGACTATCTCAATGTATCCGTGGAATGGACTATCTCAGTTTATCCGAGGAATGGACTATCTCAGTTTATCCGAGGAATGGACTATCTCAGTTTATCCGAGGAATGGACTATCTCAATGTATCCGTGGAATGGACTATCTCGGTTTATCCGAGGAATGGACTATCTCAATGTATCCGTGGAATGGACTATCTCAATGTATCCGTGGAATGGACTATCTCAATGTATCCGAGGAATGGACTATCTCAATGTATCCGTGGAATGGACTATCTCAATGTATCCGTGGAATGGACTATCTCAATGTATCCGTCGAATGGACTATCTCAATGTATCCGTCGAATGGACTATCTCAATGTATCCGCGGAATGGACTATCTCAATGTATCCGTGGAATGGATATTTACTGGCATGTAATTCTTCTGCATATTTACTGGCGTGTAATTCCTTTGCATATTTACTGGCATGTAATTCCTTTGCATATTTACTGGCATGTAATTCTTCTGCATATTTACTGGCATGTAATTCCTTTGCATATTTACTGGCGTGTAATTCCTTTGCATATTTACTGGCGTGTAATTCCTTTGCATATGTATTGCATTAGTTGTGATATGCAGTCAACATAATTGAAAGTCGTGAGAACGTAGTTTGCGCATGCTCAGCAATGATTGAATCATTATCAAAGGTAACTAACGCACAACAAACGACATGTGCTAGTAACTGTTGGATTATTTCCCCTAGTCTAGACGCACGTGACACGTCACTAAATAAATGAAGGATATACAAGAAAAATGCAGCATAAGTGTGATGGTCCTTTAATATGGGGCGCCGTTTTGCTATTTATTCAGTATTTATGGATACCCATAATTAGATTTATGGATATCCATCATTCTAATTTTGGATATCCATAATTCGATATATATATGGATATCCATAAATCCTTTTGATTTTTGGATATCCATAATTTGATTTTTGGATATCCATAATTCGGTTTTCCATACCTATAAATGCTGAATAAATAGCAAAACGGCGCGCCTGGAATTATGGATATCCAATAATCTATTTATGGATATCCAACAATCTATTTATGGATATCCAATAGTAAGCACTAGGCCACGGGGACGGTAAGTAAACACTAGGCCACGGGGACGGTAAGTAAGCACTAGGCCACGGGGACGGTAAGTAAGCACTAGGCCACGGGGACGGTAAGTAAACACTAGGCCACGGGGACGGTAAGTAAGCACTAGGCCACGGGGACGGTAAGTAAGCACTAGGCCACGGGGACGGTAAGTAAGCACTAGGCCACGGGGACGGTAAGTAAGCACTAGGCCACGGGGACGGTAAGTAAGCACTAGGCCACGGGGACGGTAAGTAAGCACTAGGCCACGGGGACGGTAAGTAAGCCTAGGCCACGGGGACGGTAAGTAAGCACTAGGCCACGGGGACGGTAAGTAAGCACTAGGCCACGGGGACGGTAAGTAAGCACTAGGCCACGGGGACGGTAAGTAAGCACTAGGCCACGGGGACGGTAAGTAAGCACTAGGCCACGGGGACGGGTAAGTAAGTTATTCAAGAACATTATTGTTTAGGTATAGGATATAAGCCGAAAACGATCCAATATTGGACTGTATGAGGAGCGTAGAGACGAAAACGATCCAATATTGGACTGTATGAGGAGCGTAGAGACGAATACAGACCAATATTGGACTGTATGAGGAGCGTAGAGACGAATACAGACCAATATTGGACTGTATGAGGATCGTAGAGACGAAGACAGACCAATATTGGACTGTATGAGGAGCGTAGAGACGAATACAGACCAATATTGGACTGTGTGAGGAGCGTAGAGACGAATACAGACCAATATTGGACTGTGTGAGGAGCGTATAGACGAATACAGACCAATATTGGACTGTGTGAGGAGCGTATAGACGAATACAGACCAATATTGGACTGTATGAGGAGCGTAGAGGACGAATACAGACCAATATTGGACTGTATGAGGAGCGTAGAGACGAATACAGACCAATATTGGACTGTATGAGGAGCGTAGAGACGAATACAGTACCTATATGACTGTATGAGGAGCGTAGAGACGAATACAGACCAATATTGGACTGTATGAGGAGCGTAGAGACGAATACAGACCAATATTGGACTGTATGAGGAGCGTAGAGACGAATACAGTACTATATTGGACTGTATGAGGAGCGTAGAGACGAATACATACCTATATTGGACTGTATGAGGAGCGTAGAGACGAATACAGACCAATATTGGACTGTATGAGGAGCGTAGAGACGAATACAGACCAATATTGGACTGTATGAGGAGCGTAGAGACGAATACAGTACCTATATTGGACTGTATGAGGAGCGTAGAGACGAATACAGTACCTATATTGGACTGTATGAGGAGCGTAGAGACGAATACAGTACCTATATTGGACTGTATGAGGAGCGTAGAGACGAAGACAGTACCTATAGTTTATATATTGGATCCGTTTGAGGCTTATATCTTACTTAAAGCACACACTTATATAACAAGATCCTACTAATTAAAATTGTTAATTTCGTACATTTACTCGTAGGATTTAATATAATACTTTGGCCGTTTGACACCAGTCCAATATTAATAATAAGGAACTGCAAGTGCACAGGTATGACGTCACGATAGTGTTTTAAATTTCAATATGAGTTTAACAATAAAGTTACTATCAGTATAATTATTACTGATTACCAGTTACGGTAAAGAAGAACATATAACATACTAAATAAGCATTATGTCAGCAATGTGTTTCTTAAAGCGACATTACATCGCAACATTTTATTATCAGACTTGTACATAGTACATAATCATATAATATATAATATATTTATTTACAGCACGTGACTTGTTAATTACATATTCAAGTGTGTTCATTGTATTAGTAACAGAGGATGAACATTATATTTAAGCAGAATATCGTATAATATCAACACTTAAAGCGACATTACATAGCAAACAGCAAATCAAATGCATTTTTGTCACGTAAATGCATTGCTACTACAAATGCTTCCGAATACATCCGAACACTAACATTGAATCAATAAACAGTGGTGTTGTGGTCGACAAGCTTTCAAAATTGAAAGTAGGATTTCATATAACGGTCATCCATGCTCCTGCATTGACGTTTGTTTGTCATCGGAGTCAATACTAAACGCGAGGGAATGTCGTTTAGAGAAAATTTAACTAAGATTAGTCTACAAATAAATATACATAGGCACAACTGTGAGATATAACGGTAAATGTGTTCCATAAATACTGCTATTCGGGATACACGCGTTGTATTACGCGTGGATGTCGACCCCATTTACATTGTTTTGCTATGTCAAAAAACCGCGTATACATACGACGTTTGTTTATTAGTTGAAATACTCAGTTTTTGAGGCAAATATTTGGAAACAAATAATACCATATAATAGGAAAATCCATTCTGTAGAAATTTGCGTTTTCACTGATGTAGTGTTGCTTTAAATATATCGCTTCTTTGACATAGTTGGACAAGTTACATAACACATTCTTAGCATTTCTAAAACCTTATACATTGATGGTTTAGAATGGTAATATGTATGTATGTACTGTTTGCATAAATTACTAAAGCATGAACATGTACATCAAACATGATGTATGTTTTAGACCTTCAAATTTCGATGTATATTTTAAAATAATACCAAATTGAGTCTAAGATTGCTATACACAAAGATGAAATGTCATTTTGACAACGACATATATGTTAATAGATGTTCAATCTATTGAATTATGTGACCTATATAGTATTATATATATGTGTATGTTTATGACGATGTACCATGAACAAGTCTTGAAATAAACTAGGGATGTCAACGAGTACTCTATCGAACGTCCGAGTATCGAATACTTGTCAGATAATCGAGTACTCGGTTAAAAAAAAAAAATCAACAAATCTTTATTTTGCGCAAATACGTAGTTGCCTGTGAACAAATCGTGATTAGCGAAACTTCCGCTGTACCAAACAATGCAATATACAGCGTGTCATGGTGATTAACAATAACCGTATATCACACAGAGGTAGCCGGCTATCCGAATAATTAAGGTGTTGATTCAACTTAATTGGGAAGCGTAAGTTTTGTAGTGAATGGCAATATGGTTCCTATAGAGACACCGTCTGATGCGGAAGATGGACACCGTCTGGACCGGAAGTGGGGCATTCTAGATCCGGGTGTGATCAAAGCAAGCACGCCATACACGCTCTGATTATACGCCTGTCAAGACGTATTTATCCACAAGAAATAGAAGCTGCTGTAGGGTACACGATTGATAAGTCTCTTATCATATAGTAACTGCTTCAATGGTGTCAGAAGTTTGTTGGATAAAGGACTACACGCCGTGAAATACACGGAATAACACAGCGAGCACCTGTTGTGTGATTTTCAGGTTGTAAAGTTCGCAAGTGTTGTAAGAACGTGGTGGTTGCTTGTTGGATTGAGGAATCCGGTTTTAATCGTTAGGGGACAGGCGTAAGACGTCCTTTACCCGTCGATTTCACAAAAACAAGGCGCAGTTTGCTTGTTTTTGCTGATAGAAAACCGTCAAAATAGGCAGACATTTACGCACCGGAAGTGAACGGATTTACGACATTGGTTTCAACAGTTTCCTGGCCTTTATAGTTGGTCTAGTCCCATTTGATAGTAAATTACTTTCTTAAAAGGGGAAGGAGGGTCTCTGTCCTGTGTAGTGTCTCCGTTTGCTTTTGTTTTTCAGGAAATTGGAAAAACTCACAAGTAAGTGTACATTTGTGTTGTCTGTCTATATAGTAGTTAGCATAATATACCTGTAACTATGTCTGATAGAAACTCAGTCCTAGAAGGGAGGCGAATCGCCATTAATTATGCAACTATTGAGCAACTGGTCACGATCCCTGGGATTAAAGCAAGGCTTGCCCATACGATCGTTCTCATTAGAGAGAATAATGGCAATATTACTCCGGAGGTGTTAGCCTCCATTACAAGGAGTAGACTGACAGGGGAGGCTGTTCGGATGATATATTTAGATCCAATGTTGAGCTACCATCCGGAGAATCTCCTTCTTCAGAGTCTGATCATGATCAGTATGCTCAAACGCTTGGTGATGGATTTACATACACCGAGGGGGCAAGACAGTCTGATTGGTCCGATGTTCTTAAGACATTGAACACGGCGACTGGTCTGGTCCAACAGAGGGTGGTAGAAAAGGGCTCACTGGAGAAAGCAGTGAAATACTCTGCCCTGTATAACCCACCTTCTGCTGAGGAGCTATACCCCTTTAAAAGTGAGAAACGGGAAAGTAGGCTCCAGAACTATGATGGGTATGGCGTACCTTCAAGTGGGAATCCGTTTTCGCCAGACTACAACCCTAATGTGTATGACCCGATAAGTCGGGACCATGGTACACATCATGTTGGGCATCAGGCAACTGATATATTCAGTGGAACACGAATACGGTCCCGTGTTCGGGAGCCAGTACCTAAGAGGTGTTATGCGCCTGATGATGGCGACAGCAGTACTGATGATGAATTCAGTATACGACCGAGTCGTATTGACAAAGGTCGCAAGTCAGCAGGTCAGGACCTGCATTATAGGCGAAAACGAGCTAGAGATGTAATAAACATGTTGCCCAAAAATCTAACGTATGATGGCAAGGGTAATTGGACTGCATTCAAGCAGAAGTTTGTCCGTTTTGCACATGCATGTGATTGGACCAAGGATGAATGTTTGAATTGTCTGTGCTGGAGCCTTACTGGAAAGGCTGCAGACTTCTACGCTATATTAACAGAGCGTAGAGAATATCTGTCTTATCGCAGACTCATGCAAAAGTTTGGTGCGAGAGAGCTTCCGGCAACAGCACAGGTCCGGTTTCAGCAGGCAGCCCAGTCACATACAGAGGCTTTAGAGGATTGGGCAGATAGAGTCCTTACATTAGCCACCAAGGCGTTTCGCGACCTGCCCGAGTATTACTCCACGCAGCAAGCAATAACTCGCTTCTGCCAAGGGCTTATGGATCGGGAAGCAGGGCATCATGTGTGCATACAGAATCCTAGCACCATGGAGGAAGCCATGAATGATGTACGTCGCTATCAGCACGTACACCAAGCAATGTTTGGTAAGACCAAACGGGTACCGCGAAAGATGGATCATGAGGATGACCATCACGCTGTGTATGCGGTACAAGACCGGGCAACATTGCCCAATAAAGGGGGGAAAGGGAGTGAAGCTACCCCTGACCTAACCTCTATTGGGGCAATCATGGAAACATTGCAGAAGCAATTGAAGGAACAGCTACGGATAGGGCTGGAAAAAGTAGCTGCAGACGTAAAGCAGCAGATAAGTAGTGGTTCTACCCAGCCAGCAAATAGCAGAGTGAAAGCTGGGGGATGTTTTGTCTGTGGAGAAAGGGGGCATTTCAAGTGGGATTGCCCAAGAGTTCGTGACAGATATGCGTCACGTCGGCCATTAAACCGGAACGGGTCGAGTTCACAGGCCAACCCTCGACCCTACAGGAATTAGGCCATAGGGAGCATAAGGGGACTGGTGATGATGAATTGGCTGAATTCAAGGTGTGTCAGTTGACCTCCACATCACAGTTCAGCATGAAAGTCCAGGTAGCTGATAAGGAAGCAACAGCTATAGTAGACTCCGCAGCCCAGGTGTCGATCATTTCAGATAGGCTATATAACTCGCTACAGAAACCACCTCCGAAGTTACGTGAGGTAAAACTCATGACTGCAGGTAGACAGATGAGTATGAAGGGTTTGGTGGTAGGACCGGTACGGTTAAAGATTGGCGCACGGTGGTATAACGAGCAAATTTATGTGGCTCCAATCGAACAAGATATGCTCCTCGGTTTTGACATATTATGTCGAGGGTTTGCCGTGTTAGACATGGGTAGAAGCATGTTAGTGTTTGATGGGCAGGAGATAAACCTGTATGGAGGAAGCAGTGCAGAAACGCCTGTGGTTGCTCGAGTTACCGTGGCCAAACGCCAGACCATCCCACCTAACTCCGTGATGAGGGTGAAATGTATTCTTAATTGCGAGATGACCGAATACTACGTTGAACCTGTAGATAGTCTGGATGTCCTTGTACCGAGAGTAATTTGTAGTGCAGGGGTGGATCCGATTGTGTGTGTTGTCAACCCAAGTGACAAACACCGCTTGTTAAAACAAGGGATCCAGATCGGCAAAGCATATCCAGTAGAAGAGTTCCTAGAGACGGACAGTATTATGTATGCAGGTGAATCTGAGCATGGCATACAGGGGCAGAGTGATCGGGAGGAAGACCCATCAGTCGGACCGGTTGAACCTGAGCCCGAGTCACTAATAGATATTCTCCCAGAGCATTTGAAACAAGTATATGCAGAGTCGTGCAAGCATTTGATAGGAGACCAGAGTACTCGATTAGCGCAGTTGCTATCGGAGTTCCAAGATGTGTTTGCCAAAGATGAGTTTGACTTAGGGAAATTCACTAAGATCAAACACAGCATAAACACTGAAGGGGCTAGGCCTATCAAACAGCGCGTTAGGCGAACGCCAGCTTGTTTCGTGGGAGAGGAAGAAGCCCACCTTGAGAACATGCTTAAGGCTGGAGTGATTGAGGAATCGACTTCAGAATGGGCCTCAGCACCCGTGTTAATACGGAAGCGTGATGGGTCGGTCCGGTGGTGCATAGACTACCGTGCACTAAATGATGTGACGGTTAAAGATGTGTTTCCACTGCCATTAGTAGACGACTGTCTGGATACCCTTGCAGGCAGTGTGTGGTTCTCTAAGTTAGATGCCAATTCTGCTTATTGGCAGGTAAACATAGAGAAGGAAGATCGAAAGAAGACCGCCTTCATTACCAACTATGGTCTATTCGAACATGTAAAGATGGGTTTCGGATTATGTAATGCACCGGCCACCTATGCACGAGTGATGAACCTTGTCCTAAGAGGGCTAAACTGGAAGACAGTATTAGCCTTCTTGGATGATGTATTGGTTCTGGGGAAGGGTTTTCAGGACCACCTAGTCAATTTAAGGGATGCCCTGGAAAGATTTAGAGCCAATGGCTTGAAGTTAAAGCCAAAGAAATGTATACTCTTCCAAAGAGAGGTAGAGTTCCTGGGCAGGAGAGTGAGCAGCAATAGCCTAGCCATGTCAGGGGCAGACGTTGTAGAGGTACGGGAATGGCCGTTACCAACCTGTTCAAATGATGTTGAACGGTTTATGGGGTTGGTTAACTACCACCGAGTGTTTGTCAAGGACTTCGCTCGGTTGGTAAACAGAAGTTTCAGTGGGAAACTGACCAGCAGACAGCATTTGACGCTTTAAAGAAAGCTCTCACGGAACCACCTGTATTAGGTCTTCCAAATCATAACGACGAGTTCATCTTGGATACGGATGCATCCGATATAGCAATCGGAGCCGAGCTTATCCAGATCCAAGATGGAGTCGAAAAAGTGATAGCTTATGGGAGCTATGCGTTAACTCGCGAGCAGCGCAAGTACTGTGTTACTAGAAAAGAACTTTTAGCAGTCGTGCGGTTCACACGCCAATATCGACACTATCTGCTAGGGAGACCCTTTACGGTTAGGACGGACCACTCGAGTCTAACCTGGTTGATGCGGTTCAGGGAACCACAAGGGCAGTTGGCGAGATGGCTCGAGGAGCTATCTCAATATAATATGGTGCTACGGCACCGGCCAGGCATTAAGCATGGAAACGCAGATGCCTTGTCTAGAATACCTAGAGAGGAAGCGTGTGCTCAGAGGCTGCCTGAGGATCTGCCTTGTGGCGGGTGTGATTACTGCTTAAAGGCAGAAGAAAAGTGGGGATCATTTATCGAGATCGTAGACATTGCAGTCCCGTTGGCCTCGCAAAGAGTACAGGGATCCGCGGTCAACATAGCCCATGTTGGCGTCGGGATCAGTACTAAGGGCAAACGAGGAGGGAACTGGTCGGTCTATGGAGATAAGCGATCGTCCATGGATAGCGTAGACATTGCAGACCCTTTGGTCTCGCAAAGAGTACAGGGATCCACGGTCGACAGTGCCCAGGTCGGCGACGCGATCAGTACTAAGGGTAGGCGAGGAGGGTACTGGTCGGTCTACGGGGATTTAGAATTGTCCATGGACACCGTAGACATTGCAGACCCGGAGGCTCCGCAGAGAGTACAGGGATCCACGGTCGATACTGCGCAGGTCGGCGACGGGATCAGTACTAAGGGTAGCCGTATAGGGTACTGGTCGGTCTACAGGGATTCGAAGGGAACTGCAAAAAATCAGTTATACGACAGTGGCGAGCCAGTTCAAGCTAAAAGGCTGAACTGTGCAGGTGTAAGTTCGAACCAGGATGAGACACATACTTGCAAAATGACCCAGGTGAAGGGTATGTCTAATGCTGGCCATAATCTAGTAGGGCAGGGAATTAGTGGCTCCATATTGAGCACCACTGTACATAATACTGATATTCAGCCATCGGCATGGGGCTTCACCTTGTTGGATCTTAGTGAAGCCCAGGAGAAAGATGAGGATCTATTTCTCATCAGGACTTGGTTGAAAACGTCAGTCAAGCCAAGTGAATCGGAATTGTTCTTGTCTAGCCCGGCAACCAAGTCTTATTGGTTAAACAAGGTACAGATCCTGTTGATTGATGATGTGTTGTATCAGGATGATGCAGCTTCTGGGGAGAAGAAGTTAATGGTTCCTCGCAGTATGCGAGAGAATGCTATACATAGCAACCATGATCTTCCGTCTACAGGACATCAGGGGGTGGCACGGACAACTGAACGTGTTAAGGAAAAGTTTGCCTGGTATAGAATAAGTCGAGATGTGGCTAATTATGTAGCTGGTTGCGAAACATGTAATCGCAATAAAAAGTCAGACCGCCGTGGGCGGTGTCCTATGACAGAATACCAGGCAGGGGATCCGATGGAACGAATACATATAGATTTCCTGGGTCCACTTCCAAAGACACCCCGCGGAAATGCACACATTTTGATAGTAGTAGATCAGTTTAGTAAGTGGGTTGAGTGTAAACCCCTGCCCTCCCAAACTGCTGAAGTTACTGCAAAAGCACTAGTAGATTGTCTTTTCCAGGTTTGGTGTACCGTTCCAGATTCATTCAGATCAGGGTCGAAACTTCGAGTCTAGGCTTTTTAGTGAATTGTGCAAGGCACTTCACATTCATAAAACTAGAACAACTCCGTATAGGCCATCGGCGAATGGTCAAGTGGAACGGTACAACCGCACCCTCATGGAGGCTGTGCGATGCTTTATAGGTAAGCATCAAAATCAATGGGATTTAGAACTCCCACAGATTGCTGGAGCTCTCAGATCAGCAGTGAACCGTAATACTGGGTTCACGGCCAATATGCTGATGCTCGGGAAAGAGGTCAACATACCAGCCACTGTGATGTTTCCACAAGTGATTGAGAAACATGAGACGGAGGAGGGTTATGTGGCAAAGCTGACTGCGAAGCTGCAGGAAGCTCATACCACTGCCAGATCTACCCTGAGAACTTCTTCTAAACGAATGAAGAAGAATTATGACCTCCGTATCTTAGAAAGAAATTACGAGGTCGGTGACGTGGTATACTTGTTAGACACGGCTGTTCTGAAGGGGAAATGCAGAAAACTATGTCCACCTTGGAAGGGTCCAGGTGTCATAGTTACAAAACTCTCTGCATTCATTTTCAGAATTAAGCTGAAGAACGTAGTAGTTGTAGTGAATCATGACCGACTAAAGCCATGTAAGGACCGTACTCCACCCGCATGGATCATGCAGTGGAAAGCACATCCAGGCAGGGATGACGACACCAGTGATAATGGAGAATTATACTGTGTATGTCGGAAGCCATGGCAGGGTCGTTTCATGATCCAGTGCGATTATTGCGAGGAGTGGTATCACGGGTCATGTGTTGATATCACCGCAACAGAGGCTCTGGATATAGAGAAATACCGCTGTAAGAGGTGCAAGAGTCACTGATCAAGGAGGTTTTTATCTTTCAGGAATAATGGCTGAACAAATGACGAGGTTGACCGACCCCTACTTGGAGGAGGTAATTAGTAGTACCCGACGTGGGGATTTGTTGCCTCCCCAGTCGGTGGTAGATGGGCTGAACCGCTGCTTCAGGTCCACAACCGAACAGCGTGTTCAGGCTCTGTTGGGTCAGGTAGCATTGTCGAAGGCGAGGAACAATGCCAAGTGGCGCCGATTAGCGGCGCGAACTGCAGAGACTCTGCAGTTCCACTCCCGCACGTGGATACGGGAAAATATCCAGGATATTGGGGTTAAAAAACCGGTCACTCCCAAGGATTCCGGACCTAGTTGTCGGAGGGATGTGAGGATAAAGGAGGACCCCAGTATCGAGCGTAGCGGGGAGAATCTTGAATCCATGGAATTGGATTCCGCAGAGGAAGCCAGGCTGTTGGCATCGGACAGCGAGATCTGTCTGGAGGTGGAGTGCAGATCTCCAGTCCGGGTTCGGAATGAACCCAAGACGGCGGAGTGCGAGGGTCAGGCCCGCAGCTCGATCCCTCAGGGGTATGGAGGTGCCAGACCCAAGCAGGGACAGCCTGGACGAGTCCATCACTCATCTATGGGGGAGTCTAGGAGGGGTGGTGACCATCGGCCTTCTGGAGGTCGGGGACGGCCGAGTAGAGGTGGACGGCCATGGCAGGAAGAATGAGTGACGCTTGAATGCGGGAAACAGCCTAGTCATAGAGGTGCAGGTCATCGTTCTCGCCATTACCCGAAGGAAGGCTATCCGGCAAAGCCGCTGTGGGTAGAGGTCAAGGTCATTGTGGACCTGGCCCTAGTAGGATGCCCTACAGGGAGGAATCGGTTTCGGAGAGGAGTGGAAGAGACCTCTCAGTCACCGAACATAACACCTCCCAATCATACCCAAATAAGCGAAGCCGGGTAGACCAGGTGATGTTACCTGTGGGTCGTGGTATGACTGTAGATTACCACCAAGCTACGGTTGGTGCCGCCACAGTGACCTCACCTGGTAGCTCCAGAGAATGTGGGCCGCAAGAGAGTATGCAGGTTCGTCGGTGCCCAGTACCAGAGTGCCCTGGGAAATGGCAGCAGGTGCATGCGTTCAGCTGCCATCTTCCAGGTATCTTTCAGCTGGAGGTAAGGTCCGACGACATTACAGATCGCAGGGTGACGGCGCTGAGGCTAGTCACAAGATGGATGCTCGGTCATCGCGCCACTCTGCATGACCTGATGCGATACGTGGAGCTAATGACTAATCTGCCTGCTCGGAGAGTGGTACTAGGTCCGTTACCAAGGAAAGCCATGGAGAGCATGTGTGTGGCCCTAGGGGAGCTCACTCCAACGGGCTGGATGGTTAAACCATCTGGTAACTCGCCGGCTCTCCTGGTGAACTGGAGTATTCTGCTGGACCTACTCTCAGTGTTGAAACCCCAACAACGACAGTCCTTGATGGATGCGTTCTCCCTAAGGAAGGACGAACTGGCTCAGGTGGAGAGGATCCCTGAAGCCTTTGACAGTCACTGCCACCTAGATCGAACCCGTACAGAATATAGGCTTCCTCGGGATTCTAGTTTGGCAACAATATGTGACTCGTCAACACCGAACAAAGACCATGCGGTGAGATTGGTCGGGGTAGTCGCAAATTTCTGCGACCCCGAAACATACCCAACTCCCGAGGAAGTCGATACCTGGAAGGAACAGGGGGTGGTAATCTGTGTGGGATTACACCCCAAAAAGGAGGCTACAGGACCCGACCTCAAGCGGCTGCAACTGCTCCTAGAGAACCCGGATGTATCCGGACTTGGTGAGGTGGGGTTAGATCACACCGAACCAGTTGAACAGTGGCCTGGACAGATGCAGACGCTGGAGCGAACCCTGGGGTTTCTCCAGGCGAGACATGTGCTTGTCCTCCATTGCAGAGGGATGACTGGAGTAGACAATGGTGAGGCCTACACTAGCCTGCGATACGTTCTACTGACCAGTGTTAAGCGGGAGCAGCTTATACACCTGCATTGCTTCAGTGGGGATTCCAGCATTGTCAGACAATGGCTGGAGAGCTTCCCAAACACCTACTTTGGTTTTACCCAGTTGGTCCATCAGTTCGTTAGGGAGCAAGACAAGGACCACATCCGTATGGTAAAGGAAATGGAGGGGTCCCGGTTGTTGTTGGAAACAGATGCTCCATATTTACACTTCTTTGGACATAAACGGACCACGCCAGCCCTAATTGGCATGGTTGCGGAAGAAGTGGCCAGGATCAGGGGAGGCAAATGGGAGGATGTGATGAAGACGGCAGTGGAGAACGCACGTCGTCTTTACTTACATCGTCAACCTCCCAAGTAAGCCGACCGAAAGGACCGGATTGCATGTAATTATGGCTTAGGGGTAAGACACTAAGCCAGATCTGGATTCGGGTCCGGGGAGGGACTTAGTACTGGTGATCCGCTTGAGTCGGCTAAAGCTTGCCCAGGAACCGTAGAAATGCTTGGAGCATCTTTTGGAAGTATGGCTTAGATGTAAGGCACTAAACCAGAGGGGGGTTCATTGAGGGACGTAGTACTGGTTAACTGTTTATGTAGACTTGCCCAGGAAAGGTAGAGGTAAGCTTAGGTGTAAGACACCAAGCCAGTGAAGGAGTCATCAATGGACGTAGTACTGGTTAACCGCTTATGGAAGCTAGGCTTGCCCAGGACAGGTAGGTGTAAGCTTAGGGGTAAGACACTAAGCCATAGAGGTGTTCAGGAATGGACTTAGTACTGGTTAACCGCTGGTAAACCTGCCCAGGAAAAGTAGAGAACTTGAAGGATACCTACTTGGGGGTCAGACACCAAGTAGGGCTAGAGAATGTCATTTCCGTCGAGAGATGTCACAAGCCGGTCAGACTGAAGAACGTACCCATTGCCATAAGGATGTGGAGGAAGTCCTTCCAGATAAAGTGGGGAGGAGTGTAGTGAATGGCAATATGGTTCCTATAGAGACACCGTCTGATGCGGAAGATGGACACCGTCTGGACCGGAAGTGGGGCATTCTAGATCCGGGTGTGAACAAAGCAAGCACGCCATACACGCTCTGAGTATACGCCTGTCAAGACGTATTTATCCACAAGAAATAGAAGCTGCTGTAGGGTACACGATTGGTAAGTCTCTTATCCTATAGTAACTGCTTCAGTTTGATGCAACTTATTTTATCATTGTCGTCACTACTAAGGCGGGTCGTCCGATTGTCGTGTGAATGACATCTTTTGTCTGGTGGTCGGAACTTGTTTTGATGTTATAATTGACACTTAATTGATTACTCAATTTAGAACTTTAAGCAGCTACCCATAGCAGGGCAATACCGAAATAGTTGTTAAATAATAAATATCGTAACTTTTGCCATTAACGTTAACGCTGTTAAACTGTGAAGAGATCTTTAGAATATAATAGTAGTATAGTAATATAAGTGAATTGTGAGAATGCCTCCACCTAAATCTGTGGTATTGAAGTTTGAAAGACTGGACAACACATCAAAGCAATGAATTGATTAAAAGCAGGACCAATCTGATTGACGAGACAAGAAGCATAAGCCACGGTAACGGTAACCGAGTACACGAGTACTCGATCGAATACCTTTCCGAGTACTCGAGTACCAAAATCTCTACTCTTTGACATCCCTAAAATATACATATGTTCTGATCTGTTCTGTTCTATGATCGCGTCGTGAGATATGTGACCGCTGGGCTAGATTCTAGTTTAGTTTATTTAGTTTAATAATATGTTTTTGCTCGATTCGTTTTAGATGCTGGGTGCGGTTTACGAAATCTGCTCTCAAAATTATTAAAGAATTTCCTTCTAAATTGGTGTATTTGACTTCAAAAGACATCATTTCTAAAGGAATATTTGTTTCTACATACATTTGAGTGAATGCTATGTCAGAAAGACGGTAACTTGGTCTCCTTTTCCAGTTTGAAAATCCAAAATGACCCAATCCACAAAATAAACACATAAAGCGTCTAGAAGACTCGGCTGATTCAGCTGTTTAGCACTATAGGTATAAATTCACATTTACAAAATTCGGTACAGATATATGGCACTTTTGTTGAAATGCTCCTATATTCATCATACTAACCTGCTCATTTGTGTGTATTCCATCTGTGCCCGTGGATTGCACGCGGGACGAAGATATAACCTTTATCTTATGTCTAACGTAAGTTTGTGTTTTGTGTTGTGCTGTCTGTATCTCACATCTCATTCTCGAGCACCACTGTACCAAATTTGAAAATGTTTTGCCTACACAGAAGTGTTACCTTGCTATCCATTATTTGTTTCCTTGCTGCCAAAGCAAACTTCAAGCATGGAGTTGTGATTAACCCAAGCCCAACCCAGTTAGCGGTTGACATACATTCACCCCTATACGACTACCAAATCTGTTTTTGTAAAAATGACCCTACCCAGCAGGACAAACATGTTAATCTCTATTACTGGCTCTTTCATGCACCAAAATCATTCAGATCATCTGATCGAAACCTCCATCTCCTAATCAAAATCCTTTTGGGGTAATCAAATCGAAACGAATCATGGCCCAGTGGCCCCAAGGTGGCCCTGCGGAACGTGCGGTAAAGGTGTGAACTTTAAGTCCAAGGCCCTTGAGTGTGACTCATGCAAAACATGGTTCCACATCAATTGCCAAGGTAACATGACAGACTCCACGTATTCCATGATGGACAGTAGTAATATATCATGGCATTGTCTACAATGTGACCTACCAAACTTCGCTAGTTCATATTTTAACCAAACAGATCCCTTGTCGCTTTCCCATAACTCTTTCTCAACCCTCGTTTCGTGTAGTAGTCCCGGTGAACGATTTGCATGTTCCTCTCCAAAACAAATTCCACTTAAGCCACCAATGAACCAATCGTCAAATACAAACCAAACAAATAAAGCTACTCATAAAAACGTCAACAAACCATTGAAAATTATTAGTCTGAACTTTCAATCAATTAAAAACAAAAAACCTGAGTTGGACATCTTAATTGAATCAACATCTCCTGACATCATCATTGATACTGAAACCTGGCTAGACCCATCGGTGTCATCATACGAGTTCTTTCCAAGCCATCTTTATAATGTGTATAGAAAAGACAGGACACCAAACAAAAAAGGGCTCAGCCATCGTGGAGTACTC
This sequence comes from Archivesica marissinica, assembly GCA_014843695.1. Lineage (NCBI taxonomy): Eukaryota > Metazoa > Mollusca > Bivalvia > Venerida > Vesicomyidae > Archivesica > Archivesica marissinica. The sequence continues at coordinate 28,824,602 of CM026398.1, forward strand.
ATAGCAGTTAAAAATGACCATCAATCTATAGAAGTTAAAGAATTACAAACAGAATGTGAAATTGTTTGGATGGAACTCACACTCTATAACTCCAGAAAATTATTAATCAGTTTATGTTACCGACCACAACCGAATGACACCACCTCCCTGTCAAAACTTAATGAATCACTTGAAAGAATTAACCCTAACTCCAAATCAATTGTAATTGTTGGAGGAGATTTTAACCTTGGTCATATCGACTGGAATACATCAAGTGTAACTACAGCCAAATCCAATATAAAACATAGTCAAGAACTTCTAGATATCATTGCCGACCGCTCTATGAAACAAGTAGTCAAAAAACCTACACGTAATGACAAAATCCTTGACCTGATCATCACAAGCCATCCATCAATCATTGATAATCTAGAAACAATCCCACCTATTGGCATGTCCGATCATGACGGCATATTCATTGAATGTAACACCTCCCTTCGAATTGTAAATCAAAACCTAGAACCATTCTCAAGTATGCTAAAGCAGATTGGAACCAAATAAATGAAGACCTCACAAAGATACACATAGAAATTAAAGACAACAAAGACAATACAATTGTAAACGAACTATGGAACATCCTTAAAGACAATCTCCAAAAATCAATAATTAAGAATATACCACCTAAATCAATCAAACTCAACAACAAACTTCCCTGGGTATCAAATATGCTAAGAAAGAAAATGAATACATATAAAAAGAAACTACTTAGAAGCAAGCAAAAGCACCACCACAAAAGTGATAGCCTAAGACAAATGAAACAAGAAATCCAAAAAGAACAGAGGCAAGCCTACTGGCAATACATTGAAAATATGATTTATGACATTCCTCTCCCTGAACAGGACAATCCTAACTTCTCTAAAACTCCCAAAAAACTCTTTTCCTACATCAACACGCAAAGAACAGAAAACAAAAATATTGCACCAATCAGAAAGAATGGCCGCCTAGAGTCAGATTCCAAAGCAAAAGCAAACATCATTAATGACCAATTTCAAACAGCAATTACGCCAGTCACTGATGAACCTATACCTAACAAAGGGCCAAGCCAATGTACTTTACAAAAACAAAACGGGTACGGTACATCGTGTACAATGCCGGGAATTTTAACCACTGGCTGGATATGGCATGGCCAGAACCCGCATCTAGAACATACCAATAAATATCACAAGTGACGAAGCATAAGTGATAATACCTTTAAATCCATTTCATTCATTTAAATGACCAAGTTAGCTGGGACAATTGACTCAATGCATGCTATTTATAGAATATGTGTTCATCAATGATAATAACATACATATATTGCACCACCATAATTCTAATTGAGTACTATAAAAATATTTAGTAATAGAAAAATATAGATAGCCATACATCTTTAGCATGTACGAAAGTCATATGCATGTGTATATGCTTGATAGCTCTACTTGCATAGTACTTAAACAAATGATCAATACAATTCATGTGTATGGGGGGGGTGTAGCATGTATGCGTGATATCGGGGATGCTGTCTCTTTTCTGGCAGGGGGGTTGGGGGATGATATTTAATTGATGAACTATTTCAGCAATATATATATTTCGATTTCGTCTGTTGGGTGGAGGGTCGGTGTTTTTGATGTCACGCATGCATGAGACTTTTTATACACAGGAACTCTAACTACAGTTTACATGAAGGAACGCATATAAGTTGTTAAAAAATTTATGTTTGCACAATGACCAAATTCTGCGATGACATACACAATGCTGTAATTGAAGCTATATCCAACCTGTAATCAACTGCATGTCTTGGATAAGCTGACATAAACCATAGTTAACATTTATTACTTATTAGATATAGTTAACATTGATCTGGAATTGTGCATAACTATGGATTTTGAACTTCTACCTGTTCCTACACACCTTACCTGTTCCTACACACCTTACAGTTGAACTATATATATGTATATATGAAGTATAGGAAAGTATATGTGCACGACTGTGTGAATATGAAATACACATACATATCTATGAATAAGATATATACGTATATGATAAATGCATATGTATATGATGTCAATATAATTTGATATGCTGAAACCCATTGTCGACCTTGGCCTTTCGCATTTTTATAGCTCAAGGTTGACTACCATGTTTTGGATAGCATACAATCAATTATTCGAGATACATCCCCATCACCGACCTTGTAGAGTTTCGTTTTTCGTACAAGATATACAAGACTGGGATACCTCCTCAAAATGTCTTCTTGCATGCATCTTCAACTGCCAATATACAAATTCCACGGGAAAGGAGATCCATTATGATGTATTCTGGTAAATCTCCCGTGTTTGCTCAATGTATGAAATGTAGATCTAGCATTTATTTTTTCCAGAGCATGCCAAATACGGTAGTTTACCACCATAGCACAAGGATGTTTAGGTAGTTATTAATGGCTGCCTTGCTGCAAATAAGAACTTATTTATTTAAAATTGCTATATATCTATATATATGTAAAGTTGGATGTACACTGTTTTTGATGGTTTTTCTTGTTCCTGTTTCAATAACATTATTGTTGCAATAGACAATGAGCTCTTACAACTAATACTTAAAGCCTCTTTATGCTTTGTCATTTAAATGGACAAAAAAAAAAAAAAACTATTAATCAATTACATATTTGTCCTAGTGTTAACCTTAACAAACCACAAAATACAAAATTATATGTGATTTTGTAAATAAATATATATAAAGGGAGGTAATTTAAAAACATCAATCTCAAAAACACCAGTTTATTCATGCACGGGCCTTTGAAACCTTCCTTATAATCCGAAGAATATATTATTGAAAAATAATATCATCAAACAGTACTTATAAGCTCTAATCATCCAATGCATAAAACTAAGTTAAACTTGAAACACTGTCTTTATGTAACAGTGTCATTACTTATTTTTTAAAATAGTCAATACATGCATTCAAACATACGTATGTATGGGCTTAACGTTTAATATGTTTAAATTCATGCCACGACGAGTGTACACAGCTATTCGTCCTCTAGTTTTTGTTTTTCTATTTGTTCTCTTTTTTCTGGTCAATAAGTATTCATACACAAATCCAGTCTTATCTTTGATATGTGGAGCAAAGACAACAGCAATCTCTTCCCAAACCTGCCTTATTCTCTAAATTGCATATTATATAAACAAATATGTCCTCACCAAGATAGGCATAAGTAAATAATATACAACCCATGACCTCTTATCAAATATCATTATGACAATACATAAGTTACACAGCACGATCGTTTCTACTTATCTTTCTATGTTTGTATCCTTATTTTGTTTCAATGGAATCTATAATATGCTCGATTAACGTACGGGGCATTGGGAACGATAAAAAACGCATTGAAGTCTTTGAATGGTTGAAACTAAAGAGATACAACATTTGTTTTTTTGCAAGAAACACATTCGACAATGCAGTACACTGATAAATGGAAATCTGACTGGAATGGTGAATCCTTTTTCAGTGGAATCAATTCAAATAGTGCCGGAGTGGCTATTCTTTTAAACATGAACACATCTTACAAAACTTCACATTTTACTGAAGTTGTCAAAGGGCGCCTTATCACCCTAGATATAATAGTAAATGAACAAGAACTCACTCTCGTTAATATATATGGACCTAATACTGATGATAGCAATTTCTTCTCCATACTTGAAACATATATGCGTGAGAATGACGATAAAAACTTGATTATAGGTGGAGACTTTAACACTGTCCTAAATGTTGATATTGATAAGAAAAATGGCCAAAAACATACACATGTTAAATGCAGAAAAAAATTATACGATATGATAAACCAATTTAACTTAATAGACATATGGAGACAATATAACCCAACAAACATACAATACACTTGGCACTCAAATACAAACCCACCCATCTTTAGCAGACTTGATTATTTTCTTGTCAGCCAATATCTATATAACTTAATAACAACTTGTGAAATCCAGCCAGCATATAAAACAGATCATTCTATAGTTATGTTTAAGATCAATCTTTGTATCCAGCCAAGAGGACCTGGTTATTTTAAAATTAACAATAGTATTTTACATGATGACACCTATCAAAAAACGGTAAAAGAATGTATTAATAACATAGCTAATCTCAATAAAGATGCCAACCCAAACACTCTTTGGGAAATAATAAAAGGGAGCATAAGAAATGCAACTATCAAATATTCTTCAATTAAGAAAAAAACAAATGCTAAAAAGGAAAAAGAGCTAATAAAAGACATAAATACCCTTGAAAATAATTTAATAAACACAGATAGCAATGATAATCAATGCAAGATAGATTTGAAAAATAAACAGCATGAGTTGAGCAAAATATATGAAGGACAAATAAATGGTTTAATTCTAAGAGCAAAAGCAATAAATGTTGAAGGCTCTGAAAAAAACACAAAATACTTTGCAAATTTAGAAAAGCGACATGCGGAAAGAAAGAACATACAGAAATTGGTATCGGAGGGTAAAGAAATCACAAATCAAAATGAAATCTTAAATGAATTGGTAAAGTTCTACAAAGCACTATACAAAAAACAGGAGATCGGTAGCCCCATTATTGATTTTTTCTCTGGGTCTATCAATAAACTTACATGTGAGCAGTCCGCACAATGTGACGGGTTGTTAACTGAATATGAGTGCTGGCAATCTTTGCTTGATATGAAAAACAATAAAAGTCCAGGCTCGGACGGACTAACAACTGATTTTTATCAAACGTTTTGGCAAGATATCAAACTATACTATTTAAAATCAATAAATTACTCATATACTAAGGGTGAATTAACAGATCTCCAGAAACAAGGCATTATTACTTTACTACCGAAATATGGCAAACAGTTAGATATTTTATCAAACTGGCGGCCTATAAGTCTACTCAATATTGATTATAAAATTGCAACAAAAGCCATTGCGAATCGAATTAAAAAAGTCTTGCCCATACTAATAAGTAACAGTCAAACTGGTTTTATGAAGGGACGATATATTGGAGAGAATGATCGCTTAATCTTTGAGACAATAGAGTATCTCAATGAACAAAACCTTCCGGGTCTCGTATTCTTTTCAGACTACGAAAAAGCATTCGACAGTTTAAATCATAATTTCCTCTACAAATGTCTAAATCATTTTAATTTTGGAGACTCCTTCATCTCTTGGATAAAAATGTTTTACAATAATATAAACAGTATAATCATTAGCAATGGTTATTTAACAGAAGCTTTACCTATACAAAGAGGCGTAAGACAAGGCTGCCCATTATCATCATATCTATTTATTATCTGTATGGAACTTTTGTCACACCAAATTACTATTGATAATGATATAAAGGGAATCACCATAAATAACAGAGAAATAAAACAAACTTTATTTGCTGATGATGCATCTTACTTATTAAATGGGGAAAAACATCTTTTGAACGTTTAATAGATGTAATCACTCAATTTGGAACCATATCTGGTCTAAAATTAAATGTATCTAAATCAGTAATATTAAGAATTGGATCGTTGCGAAATACAAATATATCCTACTGTGACCATAAAGAATTTCTATGGACTTCTGAAAAAACAAAATCTCTTGGCATTATTATAGTAACAATAATGAACTGACCTTGCATCTAAACTTAGAACCAAAACTGAATGATTTTTATAACTGTCTTAAACAATGGCAACACCGTAAACTAACACTTCTAGGTAAGGTTATAGATGACAGCATCATTCATTTATAAAGAATTTAAAACCCAAAATGACACCACATTACTCCAAGAAGATATTGATTCAGCTGGTAGATGGGAGCAAGATTGGCTCATGAAATTTCACCCCGATAAATGTAACCTGCTCAGCATCACACAAAAACGTAAGCCATTCCTCTTTACATATAAACTCCATAACCATCCCCTTCACAAGGTAAATGATGCCAAATATTTAGGCCTAACCATGCAAAGAAATCTAAAATGGGACAAACATATTAACTCGATAACCAATAAAGCAAACCAATCATTAGGATTCTTGAAACGCAACCTAAAATTCACATCATCTAAAACAAAAGACCATGCATACAAAGCACTAATAAGACCCACGCTAGAATTCTCCAGTACTCTCTGGGACCCACATTCTAAAACACAAAAACATCAAATTGAGACGGTACAGCGACGTGCTGCCAGATTGGTTACCAACCGACACCATAACACTAGTTCAGTCTCCGAAATGATCGACAACCTAAACTGGCCAACACTTGAGACACGCAGAGTTAGATACAGATTGATTCTCTTCTATAAAATAATACACCAAATAGTAGCTGTAAACATTCCCATAAACCTTTTGATACCCGTAGACAACATAACCAGACACACAAACCCATATTGTTATAAACGCATCCCTGTCAACAAAGATTCATACAAATTCTCTTTTTATCCAAGAACCGTCATCCAATGGAACTTGTTACTCCTTGCCGCACATGAAGCAACAACAGTTGATGGCTTTAAAGCACGTATCCCTATTTCTGCCCTCCCGACCATGATCTAAAGCATTCACTCTATGTACAAAATCTTAAACAAGCACTGTAGTATATCTGTCTTTGGACATTCACTTATTTGTTAATTAATCATTGTAAATATCATCATCTCAAAATTCACCAGCGACGACACATAATCCTCAATATTGAGGGAGTGCCGAAATCACCAAGAAGAGAAGAAGATATACATGTGAATACAAACCATGGCGCATTAAATAAAGGCAAACGGGTTACGGCCCTTCCCAATAGGGGTCTAGATTCTATACCATACAGACATGCTACACACTCCACTATTTAGTGCATTATTGGCATATTTGGATCTTTCATTTTCGTTGATAATCTGCATTCAGTGACAATGTTGAACTGTTTGAAATACATTGTATCTGGCAATAATGAACTGTTTGAAAATAATATGTAGCTGACAATGTTGAACTGTTTGAAACACACTTCCGAACGGAAGCGCACACGCACGCATGCACGGACGGACGGACGTACAGGGATAACACTGAGCGCTCTTTCCCCATTTTTCGAATTGCGGTGACATTAAAACATGCTCCCCCTTACGCAGATTCCTGGACCCCTTAATATTATCGTACTGTTATCGTCGATTCGTATGTCATTGTGATATATTTATGACTTTTTGTTTTAGTACCATGTGACAAATACATTTTTATTCCAATAGGGGTATGGAATCAAACGAATACGTCACACATTGCTGACAAATTAGTTGAATTTATGTGATATATTCGCATGTATTTTTCAGGATGTGCTAAGAATTCGCAGGTATTGCTCACACGTGTGAAGAATCCTTTTTTTTGACAAATAGGGTTCAACAAAGCTATGCTGGTGCCTTGCGGAAGACTGCGATAGTTCGCCCACCTCCATGTGCTGCATGTGTGTTTTACGTTTATTTATCGTGGCTACCGGTTGCCCACATGAGCGACGCCTCCTGAAGAGATTAGTCATTTTAGATTTGTGGAGGATAGTCCTCCAGGTGCACAACTGCAAACACACTATGTATGCTTAATACAATAAATAAACACCATATATCAAAGAATCAAAGAAAGACAGAAACAAATAAATAAATATATATTTTCGATATTACGCCAAGTAATTAAAATTACCATATATACCTGGTACTAACATCTAGTACGCAGTGGAAAGAATTACCGTAAGCTTTTAGCTTTCAGTTCAATCCACATAGCACGCTATAAGTGTATGTTTCTGTATATTTCTCAACGTATATTACATGTATCCTGATATATAAATATGTTTAAACCAATCCATATAGCACGATATAAATGTATGTTTCTGTATATTTCTCAATGTATATTGCAGCAATGTATCCCGATGATATAAATATGTTTAAACCAATCCACATAGCACGATATAAATGTATGTTTCTGTATATTTCTCAATGTATATTACATGCATCCCGATATATAAATATGTTTAAACCAATCCACATAGCACGATATAAATGTATGTTTCTGTATATTTCTCAATGTATATTACATGCATCCCGATATATAAATATGTTTAAACAAACCCATATAGCACGATATAAATTGTATTGTTTCTGTATATTTCTCAATGGTATATTACATGTATCCTGATAAATAAATATGTTTAAACCAATCCATATAGCACGATATAAATGTATGTTTCTGTATATTTTCAATGTATATTACATGTATCCTGATAAATAAATATGTTTAAACCAATCCATATAGCACGATATAAATGTATGTTTCTGTATATTTCTCAATGTATATTACATGTATCCTGATATATAAATATGTTTAAACCAATAAATAGTGCACAGCTAACAAAGAACAAAGAAACAAAACGAAGAACGAAAGAAACAATTAGTGTATCATTAATCAAAGAAACAAACAATTTGAATATAAGAAATAAACTTGAAACTAACAACACTAAACAAAGAATCAAACAATTTGAATATAAGAAATAAACTTGAAACTAACAACAAGACTATTTTTAAATCAAAGGATAGCACTATTCAGAGATACGCGTCAATATCACTCACTTAGTGTAAGAACTCTACTAAAAGGTAAAGAAGAACTCTCAGATGAAGAAAACCTAAGTATTTTTAATTCAGTTCAAAAGTTTATAAATGATACTGCGAGGTTTTCAAATTAGCGTAATAATAGTATTTCTATTTCTTATTTTGCGTGGGGGGTTTCGAGGTCGCGGACCGGGGCGAGCATCACACGAGCACATTCACGTGAATACTTCTGCTGGCATTTTTCTTTAAAATAACATACCTTTTTCTTAATTGTACTTTTGTAGCCATAATCTATTCCTGTAAATGAATTGTATTGGGGAGGGCCGTTTTATAATGTGTATAGCACTTGTGGCCCAAACCTTTTGCTGTATATATTTGGCAATAAATTATGTTTAAACAAAACCAAGACTAAACAAAGAATCAAACAATTTGAATATAAGAAATAAACTTGAAACTAAAAACAAGACTAAACAAAAAAATCAAACTATTTATGTATAATAAATAATAATCGTAATACTGACAGGTCAAAGTCAAAAACATTTTATTCTCTCATTACACACACAAACATACACACGTGAAATAATGAGGTTTACGTTACTGCTGGACTGTGTTACATAACTTTAATATCAAAAAGTATGTATACATGTATAGAGCACAATTGTCAACAGTAGGGTGTATTGATCTATAGTTACATAAATAAGTGTTATTATGTTAAAAAAAAAAATATATATATATATGCAACTAATACACTATATTCTAATTACATGTAATTAATAATACACACACTTTTCTCAAAATATAGAATTATGTATGTTATATTTATTATAAACGCCATGTTATTTGATTTATGACGATGAACATGTTATATGTTTTTGCCAAATAAAGTATATTAATATTGAATTGTTAACACATGTACGAAGCTTGAATAACATGATACATTGCAAACACTAAACAGTATAATACTATTATTACTGACATATAGGAACTATTAGACATAGCGAACTATTAGACATAACGAACTATTAGACATAACGAACTATTAGACATAGCGAACTATTAGACATAGCTAACTATTAGACATAACGAACTATTAGACACATCGAACTATTAGACATAGCGAACTATTAGACATATCGACCTATTAGACATAGCGAACTATTAGACATAGCGAACTATTAGATTAGACATATCGAACTATTAGACACAGCGAACTATTAGACATAGCGAACTATTATTCATAGCGAACTAGTAGATTAGACATAGCGACCTATTAGACATAGCGAACTATTAGACATAGCGAACTATTAGACATAGCGAACTATTAGATTAGACATAGCTACCTATTAGACATAGCGACCTATTAGACATATCGAACTATTAGACATAGTGAACTATTATACATAGCGAACTATTAGACATAGCGAACTATTAGATTAGACACTGATTACACAAATCCAATGAAGCACATCACAGTTAGATAATCCTCGTTTTCATCTCTTCATACCTCGGTGGGGATATTTGAAGAACTCGACGATGTAGACCCATCAAGCAAACTGCAGTAATCAGCATCAGAATTGATGTAGCAACAAGTCTGGAAGCAGAACACAGTTACTGCGGGATGCAACCCATGCAAAGTTGTCAAGAGTGAAAAGCAGTTTTATTAATAATATATTCCGTGTTAGTTTTGGTTTAAACATATTATTACATAGTATTGTTATCATGTACATGGTTATTTACAACAATTGAAATACGGTATTGGACAGAAAGCTATACAGCGTATGGTTGTCCTATCCGTGTTAGTTTTGGTTTAAACATATTATTACATAGTATTGTTATCATGTACATGGTTATTTACAACAATTGAAATAAGGTATTGGACAGAAAGCTATACAGCTTATGGTTGTCCTCTCCGTGTTAGTTTTGGTTTAAACATATTATTACATATTATTTCTATCATTTACAACAATTGAAATAAGGAATTTGACAGAAAGCTATACAGCTTATGGTCGTCCTCTCCGTGTTAGTTTTCATGGTTCAGAGTCCATACTGACGTGGTCATATACTTAAACAATTTAATGTATAAAACAATCAAAGGGAAGACAATCCAGACTATTATTTTGTCACGCTTGCTATATGATTGAATTCTTTTTTGTGGTGTTTCTTGGGACTTTATGTTATATGTGTGCGTTATTAGGCATCGTTTCCACTACAATAAACACCACACAGCATGAATGTAATCCTGATAATTCCAAGGAATCTTTGAAACAGTCCCAAGACAAATTTAATCTAAAAATAATCACAATACGTGAATGAGTGTGCCACGCGCATCGGGGACTGATATTTCATCAACTTCCCTTTTAGCGAAATAACCATGTACCGTGTATTTTATTGACCTTCAAGTATTGGGTTTTATTTGAAGAACTATGAAATAATGTTATTTTACTGTATGAATCGGCCACTGAATACGCCGCCATGTTTGATTTACATTAGAAATAAGGCGAAAGTAGTCCGTCTTCTTCTATATCCGGTTGTTTATTTGAATGTAAACGTTCGGTATTCACCAATAAAACTGAGTCAAATGATCAATATTGGAATTAAACACGCAAACACATGAATATGCATATGCTAGAGAAAGGGTGAGGCCTGATAGCGCCGTGGATGCGCGTTCGCTTCAGGTGCGAAATGTCCGGAGTTCGATCCCTGCTGGAGCCGTTACGATTGTGTCCTTAGACAAGGCATTTAAATTCCACGTTGCCTCTTCTCTCTCCCTCGTGGCGATGGATTCCATCAGGAATGAGGTCTTGAGAGTGATTAATATAAGTTGTAAGAACTTGTTTCGCAATCGAGCTAAAATAAATGTGCATAAACTAGAGAAAAGGTGCACAGTCAAGTTCGTCTCTTCAGCATAAGCATGTCGTTAATAAATCAACTCAATAAACGCCTGTCTAGGAGCTACATACAAATGGTGACATAACAAATCGAATACATATGATGCCTACTAGATGTTTACATTTCTAACGTATTCACTATTTTCAAAATTTGAAACTGATAAATACTTACAGAATAGCGAATAATATATTGGTAATTTGAGACAGATTCGGTAACGGTGCCGCTGTGGCTGTTGCCGGTGCCGGGATTGTTGGAGGTGCTGCTGTCGATTGAGCCGAAATTGGTTTCGCGCTTGCTGTAACAGGTGGCGGGAATGTTGGAGGTTTTGGTAGCAGTGGAGATGACATTGCTGATGCTGCTACTAGTGGAAATCGTGGTGAATGGATGATGTCATTGTTGACTACGGACTTTGATTGGTCTATGTTGTGTTGATTACTGATTACGTCCTTAGCTTCCTGAATAAAAATGGATGGCAGAATACACTCTTCTATTTGGTACAATGTAGATCTATATATGCAACATACTTTTAAGTTCTAAGAATATTTTACCTGACATACATTATAGTAAAATTAAAGCGACATTACATCACAAACAGCCAGAATAACATACAAGTAGCATTTCTGCTACAAATTCTTCCAAAATAATTTGAACATTAAATTTCAATCAATCCTTTTATGATCTGGAATCTATCAAAAAGTGAAAGTATGGTTTCATATAGCGACCAGCGACGCTCCTAAACTTATTATTGAAGTCTATTCTAAGCACGTGCTACTGCCGTTTGGAGATCATTTAAATAAGATTAGTCTAAAAAATAAATATGCATGGGCTCACATGTGAGACATAACGGTAATTGTGTACCATAAAATGGGCCCGCAACGGTAAATTTGTACAGTAAAATGTTATTCAGGATACACGCTTTGTATTACGCATGATTGTTGACACTGTTTACATTGTTTTGTTATGTCAACAAACGTCGTATACGACGTTTGTTTATTTGTTGAAGTACTCGGATTATGCGGCAAATATTTGGGGGGAAATTATACCATATACTAGGGAAATTAATTACGTTCTGTAGATATTTGTTTTTTTACAGATGTAGTGTCGCTTTAAAATATATGACGTATGCATACATTGTTATTATATATATGTTCCTTTGGTTCTGTGTAAGTGACTTCTATTAAACGTCAGACGGTGTTATTGATATAGTGGTCTGGGATTGGTTGAAAGCAGTGTAGGGAAGCCATTAAGAATTATTGATATATGAACTGATTGACTTCTACAAATTGAAATACAATATATGAGCTGCGTTTTGGAATATTTTAGAATGTTTGCATAACATATGGTGACACATAAACACCGTATTATAAATACAGGTGTCAGTGTAACATTCGCCGCCAAATTACCCTCAGAGTATAGTGGATGGATACATTTAGTCGGAAATCTAAAAAACGCAATTGGTCAACTCTATTGTATTGTGGCTCAAAGGTCAGTCTGTTGTCTTTTGTGCCAAACTATTTTTGGGAACATATAATGGCACTATGTGCTATAATGGTGGCCTATGGAAATGTCAATAGCGGTGTCTGACCTTATAATGGTGGCCTATGGAAATGTCAATAGCGGTGTCTGACCTTATAATGGTGGCCTATGGAAATGTCAATAGCGGTGTCTGACCTTATAATGGTGGCCTATGGAAATGTCAATAGCGGTGTCTGACCTTATAATGGTGGCCTATGGAAATGTCAATAGCGGTGTCTGACCTTATAATGGTGGCCTATGGAAATGTCAATAGCGGTGTCTGACCTTATAATGGTGGCCTATGGAAATGTCAATAGCGGTGTCTGACCAAAACGTCAGTGTTTAAAATGGTATTTAATGTTCGTGTCTAGACTATGCAAAACTAAAGAGAGACATGTTCTTACTGTCAAATGTGCTTGCATGACACTGCTGCCTTCCCGCAACTCATGACAGGACAACTGTCCGTACAACGTTAAGAAGGCTATAACAACGTCCAAAACACGTGAACCTGCAACAGAATCAACACGACATATCATAATTGATTTCAGTGCGATCCGGGGCGTTCTAGCACACTCCAAGAAACGGTCATTGACATGTATAAAGCAGTATGTTGAAATACTCCTGAATACATTAAAACACCATTTACATCTGAAGTACATGCCCGTTGTTTTAGATAATCCCATTCTTACAAGTATATACAGTCAATCCTGTCTTAAGCAGCCACTTTCCCTTGGCTGGCTGCTTAGCACAGGTGGCTGCTTAATAGAGGTCAAATATATAATAAAACAATAAATACAGGTTTGACTGTATAATAGAGGTGACCACCATCACATGGTTGACTGTATAATAGAGGTGACCACTAACACAGGTTTGACTGTACACTAGAGGTGACCATTAACACATGGTTGACTGTATACTAGAGGTGACCACTAACACAGGTTTGACTGTATAATAAAGGTGACCACTAACACAGTGTTGACTGTATAATAGAGGTGACCACTAACACAGGCTTGACTGTACACTAGAGTTGATCACTAACACAGGTTTGACTGTACATTAGAGGTGACCACTAACACAGGGTTGACTGTATAATAGAGGTGACCACTAACACAGGCTTGACTGTATAATAGAGGTGACCACTAACACATGTTTGACTGTACACTAGAGGTGACCACTAACACATGTTTGACTGTACACAAGATGTGACCACTAACACAGGCTTGACTGTATAATAGAGGTGACCACTAACACAGGGTTGACTGTATAATAGAGGTGACCACTAACACAGGGTTGACTGTATACTAGAGGTGACCACTAACACAGGTTTGACTGTATACTAGAGGTGACCACTAACACAGGGTTGACTGTATAATAGAGGTGACCACTAACACAGGCTTGACTGTACACTAGAGGTGACCACAAACACAGGTTTGACTGTACACTAGAGGTGACCACTAACACAGGCTTGACTGTATAATAAAGGTGACCACTAACACAGGATTGACTGTATAATAGAGGTGACCACTAACACAGGCTTGACTGTATACTAGAGGTGACCACTAACACAGGCTTGACTGTATAATAGAGGTGACCACTAACACAGGCTTGACTGTATAATAGAGGTGACCACTAACACAGGCTTGACTGTATAATAGAAGAAACCACTAACACAGGTTTGACTGTATAATAGAGGTGACCACTAACACAGGCTTGACTGTATAATAGAGGTGACCACTAACACAGGCTTGACTGTATAATAGAGGTGACCACTAACACAGGCTTGACTGTATAATAGAGGTGACCACTATCACAGGCTTGACTGTATACTAGAGGTGACCACTAACACAGGTTTGACTGTACAATAGAGGTGACCACTAACACAGGTTTGACTGTATAATAGAGGTGACCACTAACACAGGCTTGACTGTATAATAGAGGTGACCACTAACACAGGTTTGACTGTACACTAAGCCTAAGTTGGGTCCATACTGCTTTTGTGTATTCAGGTTCTTCCATTTGTGTGTGCGTGCTGGTGTTTTAATGTGTGTGTATGTGTTTTCGTTTATTTATTGTCGCTACTGGTTGCCCAATATGAGCGACGCCTCATGAAGAGATTAGTCATTTTAGATTTTTGGAGGATTGCACAATGATACAGAAAGAGACCCATTCCAGAGTCTCTTCTAGTTCTTTTACGTGCACGGTGTAAAGCACGGACACAATATCTCGGTTTAACGTCCCATCTGAAAGAATGTTAATATTAACCACTGAGCTACCATTTGGAATTCAATACCGTAAAATTCCAACTGACAAACTATCTTTAAAACTCGATATTTAAGATGGAATAAGTCGACAGAAATATTGAAATCTACTATAATTTTATTTTCTATATCCAAGTGTTGCTGAATACATTTGAAGGTTACAAAAGTGTAATAGTAGTATGCGTAATTAGCATGTTGTGTTTCTTTAATTAATGTGTGTGTGTGTTTTACGTTTATTTATCGTCGCTACCGGTTGCCCACATGAGCGACGCACCCTGAACAGATTGGTCACTTTAGATTTCGGATGATACTGCAATGTTAGTTTAATCATATTGTATTGCTTGATTCGTTTTACATATACATGTGAATACAAAACATGACAAATTAAATAAAGGCAAATGGGTTAGGCCACACGTTCTAGCAACAATAGTTACGGCCCTTCCCGAAATACATGCAGATGCGATACCTCATTTAAGAGTCCCATCTGAAAGACAGTTATTGAATTTGTTTTCTATATGCTAACATGTGATTTTGAATATACCACGAGAAAGTAAGCTGGGTTTCTGACATTAAGGACTTTCTTTCCAGATATAGGACTAACCAAGATATGGGCGATGCTAACATAGTTCCCTTATATTTACATGGTCGCCATGTTAAGCACATTGACGCCACACATCGCACGGGTTTCTATACCATTATCAATAACACCTCGGTGCATTAGTAACGTCGCTGTTCCCTTAACTGTAACGAAGCGACGTAAGTTTAAACTTTATATATTTTACAACGATTGCGAAGCAAGTTTTAACAACTTATATTAATCACTCTCGTTGGCGCGGATGAAAGCGTAAATGTGGTCATTCGTGTGGGAGGAAACCGGAGTACCCGGAGAAAACCCACCTGTCCGATCTGGCGACCACCATACCATCTCACATACTTCCCGGTCCGAGGATCGAACCCGGGTTGCATTGGTGAGAAGCGAGCGCGCTAACCACTGCGCTAATCGGACAACCTAACTACGCAAGTCCAGTTTTAACTGTTTGCAACATTTATGGTCACACACACACACACACACACATCACACACACCACACACACCACACACACACCACACACACACCACACACACACCACACACACACCACACACACACCACACACACACACCCCACACACACACCACACACACACACACACACACCCACACCCCCACACCCACACACACACACACACCCCCACACACACACACACACCCACACACACCCCCACACACACCCACACACACACACACACACACACCCACACACACCCCCCACACCACCCCCCACACACACACCCCCACACCCCCCCCCAACACCCCCCACACCCCCCACCACACACACCCCCCACACAACCCCCCCACCCACACACACCCCCACCCACACACACACCAACCCACACACACCCCCACCCACACACCCCCACACATACAACACACACACCACACAACATACCACACACACATCACACCACACCACACACACCACACACACCACACATACCACACACACATCACACACACCTCACATACAACACACACACCACACACATTCACACCACACACACACCGCATACACACCACACACACACCACACACACATACCACACACATACCACCCACACACACCACCCACACCACACCCCCCACACACAC
>CM026398.1:28842540-28924598 GCA_014843695.1 Archivesica marissinica
TCTGGTAATATAACTCACGGGATTCTGGTGATATAGCTCACGGGAGTCTGGTGATATAACTCACGGGATTCTGGTGATATAACACACGGGATTCTGGTGATATAACTCACGGGAGTCTGGTGATATAACTCACGGGATTCTGGTGATATAACTCACGGGATTCTGGCGATATAACTCACGGGATTCTGGTGATATAGCTCACGGGAGTCTGGTGATATAACTCACGGGATTCTGGTGATATAACTCACGGGATTCTGGTGATATAACACACGGGATTCTGGTGATATAGCTCACGGGATTCTGGTGATATAACACACGGGATTCTGGTGATATAACACACGGGATTCTGGTGATATAGCTCACGGGATTCTGGTGATATAGCTCACGGGATTCTGGTGATATAACTCACGGGATTCTGGTGATATAACTCACGGGATTCTGGTGATATAACTCACGGGATTCTGGTGATATAACACACGGGATTCTGGTGAAATAGCTCACGGGATTCTGGTGATATAGCTCACGGGATTCTGGTGATATAACAAACGGGATTCTGGTGATATAGCTCACGGGATTCTGGTGATAAAACACACGGGATTCTGGTGATATAACACACGGGATTCTGGTGATATAGCTCACGGGATTCTGGTGATATAGCTCACGGGATTCTGGTGATATAACACACGGGATTCTGGTGATATAGCTCACGGGATGCTGGTGATATAGCTCACGGGATTCTGGTGATATAACTCACGGGATTCTGGTTATATAACACACGGGATTCTGGTGATATAACACACGGGATTCTGGTGATATAACTCACGGGATTATGGTGATATAACACACGGGATTCTGGTGATATAGCTCACGGGATCTGGTGATATCTCACGGGATTCTGGTGATATAACTCACGGGATTCTGGTGATATAACTCACGGGATTCTGGTGATATAACTCACGGGATTCTGGTGATATAACACACGGGATTCTGGTGAAATAGCTCACGGGATTCTGGTGATATAGCTCACGGGATTCTGGTGATATAACACACGGGATTCTGGTGATATAGCTCACGGGATTCTGGTGATAAAACACACGGGATTCTGGTGATATAGCTCACGGGATTCTGGTGATATAGCTCACGGGATTCTGGTGATATAGCTCACGGGATTCTGGTGATATAACACACGGGATTCTGGTGATATAGCTCACGGGATGCTGGTGATATAGCTCACGGGATTCTGGTGATATAACTCACGGGATTCTGGTGATATAACTCACGGGATTATGGTGATATAACTCACGGGATTCTGGTGATATAGCTCACGGGATTCTGGTGATATAACTCACGGGATTCTGGTGATATAACACACGGGATTCTGGTGATATAGCTCACGGGATTCTGGTGATATAACACTCTGGATTCTGGTGATATAGCTCACGGGATTCTGGTGATATAGCTCACGGGATTCTGGTGATATAACACACGGGATTCTGGTGATATAGCTCACGGGATTCTGGTGATATAACACACGGGATTCTGGTGATATAACACACGGGATTCTGGTGATATAGCTCACGGGATTCTGGTGATATAGCTCACGGGATTCTGGTGATATAACTCACGGGATTCTGGTGATATAACTCACGGGATTCTGGTGATAACTCACGGGATTCTGGTGATATAACACACGGGATTCTGGTGAAATAGCTCACGGGATTCTGGATATAGCTCACGGGATTCTGGTGATATAACAAACGGGATTCTGGTGATATAGCTCACGGGATTCTGGTGATAAAACACACGGGATTCTGGTGATATAACACACGGATTCTGGTGATATAGCTCACGGGATTCTGGTGATATAGCTCACGGGATTCTGGTGATATAACACACGGGATTCTGGTGATATAGCTCACGGGATGCTGGTGATATAGCTCACGGGATTCTGGTGATATAACTCACGGGATTCTGGTTATATAACACACGGGATTCTGGTGATATAACACACGGGATTCTGGTGATATAACTCACGGGATTATGGTGATATAACCACGGGATTCTGGTGATATAGCTCACGGGATTCTGGTGATATAGCTCACGGGATTCTGGTGATATATCTCACGGGATTCTGGTGATATAACTCACGGGATTCTGGTGATATAACTCACGGGATTCTGGTGATATAACTCACGGGAGTCCGGTGATATAACTCACTGGATTCTGATGATATAGCTCACGGGAGTCTGGTGATATAACTCACGGGAGTCCGGTGATATAACTCACTGGATTCTGATGATATAGCTCACGGGATTCTGGTGATATAGCTCACGGGATTCTGGTGATATAACTCACGGGAGTCCGGTGATATAACTCACTGGATTCTGATGATATAGCTCACTGGATTCTGGTGATATAACTCACGGGAGTCCGGTGATATAACTCACTGGATTCTGATGATATAGCTCACGGGATTCTGGTGATATAACTCACGGGAGTCCGGTGATATAACTCACTGGATTCTGGTGATATAACTCACGGGATTCTGGTGATATAACTCACGGGATTCTGGTGATATAACACACGGGATTCTGGTGATATAGCTCACGGGATTCTGGTGATATAACACTCTGGATCCTGATGTGATATAGCTCACGGGATTCTGGTGATATAGCTCACGGGATTCTGGTGATATAACACACGGGATTCTGGTGATATAGCTCACGGGATTCTGGTGATATAACACACGGGATTCTGGTGATATAACACACGGGATTCTGGTGATATAGCTCACGGGATTCTGGTGATATAGCTCACGGGATTCTGGTGATATAACTCACGGGATTCTGGTGATATAACTCACGGGATTCTGGTGATATAACTCACGGGATTCTGGTGATATAACACACGGGATTCTGGTGAAATAGCTCACGGGATTCTGGTGATATAGCTCACGGGATTCTGGTGATATAACACACGGGATTCTGGTGATATAGCTCACGGGATTCTGGTGATAAAACACACGGGATTCTGGTGATATAGCTCACGGGATTCTGGTGATATAGCTCACGGGATTCTGGTGATATAGCTCACGGGATTCTGGTGATATAACACACGGGATTCTGGTGATATAGCTCACGGGATGCTGGTGATATAGCTCACGGGATTCTGGTGATATAACTCACGGGATTCTGGTGATATAACTCACGGGATTATGGTGATATAACTCACGGGATTCTGGTGATATAGCTCACGGGATTCTGGTGATATAACTCACGGGATTCTGGTGATATAACACACGGGATTCTGGTGATATAGCTCACGGGATTCTGGTGATATAACACTCTGGATTCTGGTGATATAGCTCACGGGATTCTGGTGATATAGCTCACGGGATTCTGGTGATATAACACACGGGATTCTGGTGATATAGCTCACGGGATTCTGGTGATATAACACACGGGATTCTGGTGATATAACACACGGGATTCTGGTGATATAGCTCACGGGATTCTGGTGATATAGCTCACGGGATTCTGGTGATATAACTCACGGGATTCTGGTGATATAACTCACGGGATTCTGGTGATATAACTCACGGGATTCTGGTGATATAACACACGGGATTCTGGTGAAATAGCTCACGGGATTCTGGTGATATAGCTCACGGGATTCTGGTGATATAACACACGGGATTCTGGTGATATAGCTCACGGGATTCTGGTGATAAAACACACGGGATTCTGGTGATATAACACACGGGATTCTGGTGATATAGCTCACGGGATTCTGGTGATATAGCTCACGGGATTCTGGTGATATAACACACGGGATTCTGGTGATATAGCTCACGGGATGCTGGTGATATAGCTCACGGGATTCTGGTGATATAACTCACGGGATTCTGGTTATATAACACACGGGATTCTGGTGATATAACACACGGGATTCTGGTGATATAACTCACGGGATTATGGTGATATAACACACGGGATTCTGGTGATATAGCTCACGGGATTCTGGTGATATAGCTCACGGGATTCTGGTGATATATCTCACGGGATTCTGGTGATATAACACACGGGATTCTGGTGATATAACTCACGGGATTCTGGTGATATAACTCACGGGATTCTGGTGATATAACTCACGGGAGTCCGGTGATATAACTCACTGGATTCTGATGATATAGCTCACGGGAGTCTGGTGATATAACTCACGGGAGTCCGGTGATATAACTCACTGGATTCTGATGATATAGCTCACGGGATTCTGGTGATATAGCTCACGGGATTCTGGTGATATAACTCACGGGAGTCCGGTGATATAACTCACTGGATTCTGATGATATAGCTCACTGGATTCTGGTGATATAACTCACGGGAGTCCGGTGATATAACTCACTGGATTCTGATGATATAGCTCACGGGATTCTGGTGATATAACTCACGGGAGTCCGGTGATATAACTCACTGGATTCTGGTGATATAACTCACGGGATTCTGGTGATATAACTCACGGGATTCTGGTGATATAACACACGGGATTCTGGTGATATAGCTCACGGGATTCTGGTGATATAACACTCTGGATCCTGATGTGATATAGCTCACGGGATTCTGGTGATATAGCTCACGGGATTCTGGTGATATAACACACGGGATTCTGGTGATATAGCTCACGGGATTCTGGTGATATAACACACGGGATTCTGGTGATATAACACACGGGATTCTGGTGATATAGCTCACGGGATTCTGGTGATATAGCTCACGGGATTCTGGTGATATAACTCACGGGATTCTGGTGATATAACTCACGGGATTCTGGTGATATAACTCACGGGATTCTGGTGATATAACACACGGGATTCTGGTGAAATAGCTCACGGGATTCTGGTGATATAGCTCACGGGATTCTGGTGATATAACACACGGGATTCTGGTGATATAGCTCACGGGATTCTGGTGATAAAACACACGGGATTCTGGTGATATAGCTCACGGGATTCTGGTGATATAGCTCACGGGATTCTGGTGATATAGCTCACGGGATTCTGGTGATATAACACACGGGATTCTGGTGATATAGCTCACGGGATGCTGGTGATATAGCTCACGGGATTCTGGTGATATAACTCACGGGATTCTGGTGATATAACTCACGGGATTATGGTGATATAACTCACGGGATTCTGGTGATATAGCTCACGGGATTCTGGTGATATAACTCACGGGATTCTGGTGATATAACACACGGGATTCTGGTGATATAGCTCACGGGATTCTGGTGATATAACACTCTGGATTCTGGTGATATAGCTCACGGGATTCTGGTGATATAGCTCACGGGATTCTGGTGATATAACACACGGGATTCTGGTGATATAGCTCACGGGATTCTGGTGATATAACACACGGGATTCTGGTGATATAACACACGGGATTCTGGTGATATAGCTCACGGGATTCTGGTGATATAGCTCACGGGATTCTGGTGATATAACTCACGGGATTCTGGTGATATAACTCACGGGATTCTGGTGATATAACTCACGGGATTCTGGTGATATAACACACGGATTCTGGTGAATAGCTCACGGGATTCTGGTGATATAGCTCACGGGATTCTGGTGATATAACACACGGGATTCTGGTGATATAGCTCACGGGATTCTGGTGATATAACTCACGGGATTCTGGTGATATAACACACGGGATTCTGGTGATATAGCTCACGGGATTCTGGTGATATAGCTCACGGGATTCTGGTGATATAACTCACGGGATTCTGGTGATATACTCACGGGATTCTGGTGATATAGCTCACGGGATTCTGGTGATATAACTCACGGGATTCTGGTGATATAACACACGGGATTCTGGTGATATAACACACGGGATTCTGGTGATATAACTCACGGGATTCTGGTGATATAACTCACGGGATTCTGGTGATATAACTCACGGGATTCTGGTGATATAACTCACGGGATTCTGGTGATATAACTCACGGGATTCTGGTGATATAACTCACGGGATTCTGGTGATATAACTCACGGGATTCTGGTGATATAACACACGGGATTCTGGTGATATACTCACGGGATTCTGGTGATATAACTCACTGGATTCTGGTGATATAGCTCACGGGATTCTGGTGATATAGCTCACGGGATTCTGGTGATATAACACACGGGATTCTGGTGATATAGCTCACGGGATTCTGGTGATATAACCACGGGATTCTGGTGATATAACACACGGGATTCTGGTGATATAGCTCACGGGATTCTGGTGATATAGCTCACGGGATTCTGGTGATATAACTCACGGGATTCTGGTGATATAACTCACGGGATTCTGGTGATATAACTCACGGGATTCTGGTGATATAACACACGGGATTCTGGTGAAATAGCTCACGGGATTCTGGTGATATAGCTCACGGGATTCTGGTGATATAACACACGGGATTCTGGTGATATAGCTCACGGGATTCTGGTGATAAAACACACGGGATTCTGGTGATATAGCTCACGGGATTCTGGTGATATAGCTCACGGGATTCTGGTGATATAGCTCACGGGATTCTGGTGATATAACACACGGGATTCTGGTGATATAGCTCACGGGATGCTGGTGATATAGCTCACGGGATTCTGGTGATATAACTCACGGGATTCTGGTGATATAACTCACGGGATTATGGTGATATAACTCACGGGATTCTGGTGATATAGCTCACGGGATTCTGGTGATATAACTCACGGGATTCTGGTGATATAACACACGGGATTCTGGTGATATAGCTCACGGGATTCTGGTGATATAACACTCTGGATTCTGGTGATATAGCTCACGGGATTCTGGTGATATAGCTCACGGGATTCTGGTGATATAACACACGGGATTCTGGTGATATAGCTCACGGGATTCTGGTGATATAACACACGGGATTCTGGTGATATAACACACGGGATTCTGGTGATATAGCTCACGGGATTCTGGTGATATAGCTCACGGGATTCTGGTGATATAACTCACGGGATTCTGGTGATATAACTCACGGGATTCTGGTGATATAACTCACGGGATTCTGGTGATATAACACACGGGATTCTGGTGAAATAGCTCACGGGATTCTGGTGATATAGCTCACGGGATTCTGGTGATATAACACACGGGATTCTGGTGATATAGCTCACGGGATTCTGGTGATAAAACACACGGGATTCTGGTGATATAACACACGGGATTCTGGTGATATAGCTCACGGGATTCTGGTGATATAGCTCACGGGATTCTGGTGATATAACACACGGGATTCTGGTGATATAGCTCACGGGATGCTGGTGATATAGCTCACGGGATTCTGGTGATATAACTCACGGGATTCTGGTTATATAACACACGGGATTCTGGTGATATAACACACGGGATTCTGGTGATATAACTCACGGGATTATGGTGATATAACACACGGGATTCTGGTGATATAGCTCACGGGATTCTGGTGATATAGCTCACGGGATTCTGGTGATATATCTCACGGGATTCTGGTGATATAACACACGGGATTCTGGTGATATAACTCACGGGATTCTGGTGATATAACTCACGGGATTCTGGTGATATAACTCACGGGAGTCCGGTGATATAACTCACTGGATTCTGATGATATAGCTCACGGGAGTCTGGTGATATAACTCACGGGAGTCCGGTGATATAACTCACTGGATTCTGATGATATAGCTCACGGGATTCTGGTGATATAGCTCACGGGATTCTGGTGATATAACTCACGGGAGTCCGGTGATATAACTCACTGGATTCTGATGATATAGCTCACTGGATTCTGGTGATATAACTCACGGGAGTCCGGTGATATAACTCACTGGATTCTGATGATATAGCTCACGGGATTCTGGTGATATAACTCACGGGAGTCCGGTGATATAACTCACTGGATTCTGGTGATATAACTCACGGGATTCTGGTGATATAACTCACGGGATTCTGGTGATATAACACACGGGATTCTGGTGATATAGCTCACGGGATTCTGGTGATATAACACTCTGGATCCTGATGTGATATAGCTCACGGGATTCTGGTGATATAGCTCACGGGATTCTGGTGATATAACACACGGGATTCTGGTGATATAGCTCACGGGATTCTGGTGATATAACACACGGGATTCTGGTGATATAACACACGGGATTCTGGTGATATAGCTCACGGGATTCTGGTGATATAGCTCACGGGATTCTGGTGATATAACTCACGGGATTCTGGTGATATAACTCACGGGATTCTGGTGATATAACTCACGGGATTCTGGTGATATAACACACGGGATTCTGGTGAAATAGCTCACGGGATTCTGGTGATATAGCTCACGGGATTCTGGTGATATAACACACGGGATTCTGGTGATATAGCTCACGGGATTCTGGTGATAAAACACACGGGATTCTGGTGATATAGCTCACGGGATTCTGGTGATATAGCTCACGGGATTCTGGTGATATAGCTCACGGGATTCTGGTGATATAACACACGGGATTCTGGTGATATAGCTCACGGGATGCTGGTGATATAGCTCACGGGATTCTGGTGATATAACTCACGGGATTCTGGTGATATAACTCACGGGATTATGGTGATATAACTCACGGGATTCTGGTGATATAGCTCACGGGATTCTGGTGATATAACTCACGGGATTCTGGTGATATAACACACGGGATTCTGGTGATATAGCTCACGGGATTCTGGTGATATAACACTCTGGATTCTGGTGATATAGCTCACGGGATTCTGGTGATATAGCTCACGGGATTCTGGTGATATAACACACGGGATTCTGGTGATATAGCTCACGGGATTCTGGTGATATAACACACGGGATTCTGGTGATATAACACACGGGATTCTGGTGATATAGCTCACGGGATTCTGGTGATATAGCTCACGGGATTCTGGTGATATAACTCACGGGATTCTGGTGATATAACTCACGGGATTCTGGTGATATAACTCACGGGATTCTGGTGATATAACACACGGGATTCTGGTGAAATAGCTCACGGGATTCTGGTGATATAGCTCACGGGATTCTGGTGATATAACACACGGGATTCTGGTGATATAGCTCACGGGATTCTGGTGATAAAACACACGGGATTCTGGTGATATAACACACGGGATTCTGGTGATATAGCTCACGGGATTCTGGTGATATAGCTCACGGGATTCTGGTGATATAACACACGGGATTCTGGTGATATAGCTCACGGGATGCTGGTGATATAGCTCACGGGATTCTGGTGATATAACTCACGGGATTCTGGTTATATAACACACGGGATTCTGGTGATATAACACACGGGATTCTGGTGATATAACTCACGGGATTATGGTGATATAACACACGGGATTCTGGTGATATAGCTCACGGGATTCTGGTGATATAGCTCACGGGATTCTGGTGATATATCTCACGGGATTCTGGTGATATAACACACGGGATTCTGGTGATATAACTCACGGGATTCTGGTGATATAACTCACGGGATTCTGGTGATATAACTCACGGGAGTCCGGTGATATAACTCACTGGATTCTGATGATATAGCTCACGGGAGTCTGGTGATATAACTCACGGGAGTCCGGTGATATAACTCACTGGATTCTGATGATATAGCTCACGGGATTCTGGTGATATAGCTCACGGGATTCTGGTGATATAACTCACGGGAGTCCGGTGATATAACTCACTGGATTCTGATGATATAGCTCACTGGATTCTGGTGATATAACTCACGGGAGTCCGGTGATATAACTCACTGGATTCTGATGATATAGCTCACGGGATTCTGGTGATATAACTCACGGGAGTCCGGTGATATAACTCACTGGATTCTGGTGATATAACTCACTGGATTCTGATGATATAGCTCACGGGAGTCTGGTTCTCTAGGTATTTCCCTTATGAATTCTAGTTATTGAGCCTCTGATAGAGCATGGACTACATGCTACGATATGTCCAAGAACCCATATCGACCATGGTTGCAATTGTAATCAGAGATATACAAGAACGTTAGCATCTTAATAAATTTTAGCTGTACATAAAGATGAGATGCTGTTTATTACTGTGAGTTATAATACATAATAATGTGTAACCAAATTGTATGGTTATTATAAGAAAGCGTACGAGTTGAACAGATCGCAGAATGTTGCGCTGGTACAAGCGGCCCAGTCCTACAAAGCTATTGGCAACATACAGGAAGCCGAACATCTACTGATGGTGCTGTCACACTATAACGTTTTAGAGAAACGTATACATAGCGTATGAAAAATCATAAAATAATGTCAATACGTCGGCATACGCCCAAAAAAGCATCGAAAATACCGTATGAATACATTGGGCATATGCATAACGTATTGAACGTTTTTGTATCGTATGTGTAACCTATTAGTAATCTATCACTAACTTATATATAACTTATGACAGCGTATCACAGCGTATAGCCATCGTAGTCCAGCGTTCTCGACTTATGCCCAACGTATGAGTATTATTATTATTATATTATTATTATTATATACCAAACTTATATAGCGCTCTTTTCATTTAAAAATAAAACGTTCAAAAGCGCTTTACAGCCTAAAATATCACAAATATTGATAAAAACTTCCACATACAATGAGATAAAACAAGACAAAATTAGCAAACACAATTAAAATGGATTCTAAATATGCTATAAAATATTAGGATCTAAAATTATAACAATTAAAATATAGGTAATAATTAAATAAAATGTGTTCATTTGCAGTCTTAATCCTGATTGAGCACAGATACAGTTCGATATTTATGTTCCATATGAACATTTAAAAAGGTGTGTCTTCAAAGCCTTTTTGAAAGAACACAATGTTGTTGCACTTCTAAGATTTGATGGAATAGAATTCCAAAGTTTTGGGGCAGCAGTCATGAAACTTCTATCTCCGTATGTGACAGTCCGACTTCTTGGTAACACAAGAGTAGCTGCTTCATATTTAGACCGTAAGTCTCTCCTTGGTATATAAACCTCAAGCAAGTTTCTCATATAAATTGGTGCTTCTCCATTCAATGCTTTATATGTGTGAGTCAGTATTTTATACTTTATTCTTTCTTGAACTGGTAGCCAATGAAGTTCTTTTAGAATGGGCGTTACATGACTGAAACGGGTTGTTCTGGTTATGATGCGAGCTGCTGTGTTTTGAAGTTTGTAATTTATTGGAAGTGTATTTTGGCACGCCGTACAACAGTGAATTACAGTAGTCGAGCCTGGATGTAATGAGTGAGTTTATGAGAGTTTTCGTGGCTTCTGTTGTTAAATACCGCCGAATGTGTCCAATCCGCCGGATCTGCGCATAACATGATTTTGTCACAGAATTTACATGTTTGTCCATATCCATTCTTGAGTCTAGGAAAGCTCCTAGATTTCTCACACATGTTGATGGTTCTGTATTTGAGTATCCTACTTTCACATTTATGTTTTCAATGTGTTGCAAATTTCGCTGACTAGAAAACATAATCATTTCAGTTTTATCAGTATTGAGTTTTAACATATTGGCATGCATCCAAGCAACAATGTCTTGTAGACAGTTTTCCACTCGAAGTAGTGTCTCTGCTTGTGAAGCTTGAACGCTTGGTTTGAATGAAAGGTAAAGCTGGGAATCGTCAGCATAAAAGTGATGGTTCAGTCCATGGTGTTTACAAATGGCTCCTACAGGTTTGGTATACATAGTGTAAAATTTCGGGCCTAAAACAGACCCCTGTGGAACACTGAAATTCATGAGCACTGAGTTGGATAGTTTTCCATCGATACATACTGCTTGATAACGGTCGGTAAGATAAGATGATATCCATTGGAGAGGTTTTCCAGTAATTCCAAAATGAAATTCGAGACGCTGTAACAGTGTTCTATGGTCGATGGTATCAAATGCAGCAGATAGATCCAAAAGCACAAGGATTGTAGCATTGTTCTGGTCCAGAGATTGGAGTATATCGTTTTGGACTTTCAGTAAGGCAGTTTCTGTGGAATGAAACTTCCTGTACGCAGACTGATGTACCTCGTGTAAGTTATTACTTGTCAAATGTTCATCAATTCGACTATTTACTACTTTTTCCAGAATCTTCGAGACATAAGGCAGGTTTGACACGGGCCTGTAGTTCTTCAAAGTGTTTTGATCAAGGCTTGGTTTTTTCAGCAAAGGTCTTATCCGGGAGATTTTGAATGACTTTGGTACATTGCCTGTTTCCAATGAAATATTTACAATTTGTGTCACTATTGGTAGGATTTCACTAATACAAGATTTCAGTAGCCATGTCGGAATTGGATCAATTTCACAGGATTTATTTGGCCCTTTTTTAATGAACTGTTCGACTTCTTTCTCATGTGATGGACAGAAATTGTTCAAGCAGCTTATGTGAGGGAGTGTCTCTGTTTCAATGTTCAATGGACCCAGTTCCGACTGGGAGTTTGAAGATATGTCATTTCTAATGCCTTCCACCTTAGAAATGAAGAAGTCACTGAATTCCTGTGCTAGTTCATTGGGATTTTTGCCTGATGAAAGCGCTATTTCACTATCGCCTTCAAGCAGGTGTTTAGTGATTTTGAACATGCTTTTTTGATCACGACCGCAAGATATTACTTTATCAGAAAAGTAGTCAAGCCGTGCTTGTTTCAACATTTTATTAACCTTGGCACACTGACTCCTGTATATTTCATGGTCGACAGTTAATCTTGATTTTTTTTCCACTTGCGTTCAAATTTACGCTTTATATGTTTGGCATCGTGGAGTTCCTCTGTAAACCAGGGACATGAAGGCCTTAATGTAATCGTTTGTGTACGTAAAGGGGCGTGTTTATCAACCAATGCAGAAAGTTCACTGTTGTATATGCTGACAAGATCGTCAGCATCCGTGCATTGCAAACTATTACGAAGTTTTTCTGATGCCATGATGTCACTTTTGAAAGTATCTATATCTATTGAACGGAATTTTCTATACGACACTGTTTTTCGTACAGGAGCCGGTTTCGCCGCTCTTGCATGAAATATGACTGCGAAGTGGTCTCTTGTCACTTTGCCCGAGTTATCTGAAAAACCTGGGTCAGTGACTACTACTTCTGACACAGTTTTGTCATTTTCCCTAGTAATGACCACATCCAGGATGTGACCACGGACGTGGGTAGGCTCTTTCACATGTTGTGTCATGTCACAGGATTGTAGAATACTGTTAAATTTTATTACATCACGGTCAGAGTAGTTATCCAAATGAAAGTTTAAATCTCCAGTGATTATGATATTTTTGTCAATGGTGGCGTATTTGGACAAGAACAATGGCCATTCGTCTTCAAGAAATACTTTAGTTTTCAAACCATTTTCTTTATTTGGGGGTGGTCTGTACATTACTGATAAGCGTAATGAATAGGACTTAATATTTACATTACAATCTAAATACTCAAAAGTTGAAAATTCATTGTCACGTGTAGAGGACACAATGTTGACATCTATTCCAGTTTTATATATCAGAGCCACACCCCCGCCACGTCGACTACCAAGGCGAGGGACATGTTTAATCTGGTACCCTTCTGGCAGCAGTTCACTTAAACACGTTTTATCAATTGAAGTGCCTAGCCATGTTTCAGTAACAGCAATCATATCTAGGTCATTTGAGAATATAAAATCACAAAACGCTATGGTTTTGTTCTTCAAAGATCTTGGATTTATACAACACAGTTTAATGTTTTTTTTTTGGCCTTTAACAACAGTTTGAGATTCATATTTTATGCGGTATATATTTAAGCTTCTTGTAGAATTCAATACCTCTTTATCAAGATTTGAAAAACGTTCTGTTCTGGCTGTTGATATTACAGTAGGAATTGTTTCTGGTAATATTTTGATATTGTTAAAGTTGATTCCTTGATTTGTGTCCCAATTTCGCCTGCATTGATACAGACCGCCTCTGGCAGATCTGTATTTCAAAAGACCATAATCCTTTAGAACATTTAAAGTTGCTTTGTTCGGGCGTGAAAGCCTTCTAGCTACACCTGCCAATTTCAATAATTGGTCTCTATTATACTTGACAAAGCACATTGTAATCGTGAAAATTGTGTTCATCAAAAAGTTACACAATTTTACAAAGTATAAATAGTTTCTTATTTGTACATCCAATTGTTTCAAAGTATGGCATTCAATATTGAATAGATATTTCCAATTAAAAATCACAGAATAGTAACTCCTGTATATTCATGAGATACTGTACAAAAAATCACCTATCTACAGTCATTAGTTTTAACGAAACAATCCAATTATAAGAGCACTACATTTTCTGCAGCCTACACTTGGCGCATATAAACAGTAATGAGTAACTTATGAGAAACCTATGCGCAACGCGCTCGGCGTGTTGCCAACGATCACGTGACGTTCTGCATAAATACGTCGCCGATCTGTACAGTACCACATTCGTACAGTAGTCATCGAACACTATGAACATGGCACCCAAGAAAACAAAGAAGTCAACAACCTGGAAGTCCGCTGGCCGAGGTAGAGGCAAGATCACCTCTGCACCATCATCCACAGGACCATCGTCGAAAACCGCCAATTCACCTGCTCATGATCTCGCTGCTGAGCCCAAAGACGGTCGCTCTCAGTCACCACGTCATTCATCAGGAGTGGTAGGGCAAATCATCACCTCGTCCATGTATTCATCGATGATGGCCTGACCGACTTCTCCGACGAGGAGTGACTGGGTATTGTGAGGGACCCTCCGACCGAACTTCATCGAGGCATACTTGCTCCCAGATGCAAGATGACGCAAAGTCAGGGCAAGCTTCATGCCAGACTCCAGGGGCTCCCTGTACCAGGTTTGTTGCTTGGTGATCCTGGGGCCCACTCTGGCTAGTAGCTCGTCGAACATCTCGGGGGACATTCGCATGAAGTTCTTGAAAGATGCTTGGTCCTCGTTACGGAGTTCCACCAGAACCTGGTCGTACCGGCCAAACTGCCATCGCCTCCCGATCCATCGTCTGACCCAGACCCTCCCCCGTCGTTAACCCCTTCTCTTCCGCATCCTGTTGGCACGTATCTGGTGAAGTGCCAATTCGATGATGTCATACTGATGTTGGAGAACGACTAGTTGGTTTTCTTGTCGAAGCCTCTCAGGATCGTCCATCTTCTCTGATGGTCGGTGAGCTACACACATGTCCCTTATATACAGGGACCGCACAATGCCAACAATACGCTAGTTGTACAGTAGAAACACGTTCGATCAGTTACTCCATCGTCAGGCATACGTCTAATACGTCGGAATACGTCAATATACGTTGCATATACGTCAGATATAGGTTATATGTAGGTTAGAAGTAAGTTACTCATATGTTAGCAATACGTTAGCTGTACGGTACACCTTCATGCCAACGTATCTCGACGTATCTCGACATATGAGTAACCTACATCTAACGTACTTAGCGCATGTCTAGCGTATGCCTAACTTATGCCTAACCTATGCCTAACCTATGAAGAGGACGTCGGCATACGCCCAACATTTTTGAGCATGCACAAACACTTATTTCGGCCTCAGCGTACAACAACGTATGTCAGCTTATACCAGTGTGCTTTTAGTGTATACAACTTATACCAAACCTACCCCTAACTTATGTCAACGTACACCAGCGTGTTGGTGAAAATTCACATACGTCGGCATACGTTACTGATATACGTTATAGTGTGACAGCACCTCCAAGAAGTAAGCATAGCCTGTGTTCATGTAGTTACGTATCTCGATCAGTTATAGTAAACAATTAAATTCTTTATTTAAAGAGGGTAATCCATTTACCAAGGCTAATCTTTCTTATATATAAAACATATACATATACTAGAGGACATAGAAAACGCACACCTACATTATATACTAGAGGACATAGAAAACGCGCACCTACATAATATACTAGAGGACATGCAAAACGCACACCTACATTATATACTAGAGGACATAGAAAACGCACACCTACATTATATACTAGAGGACATAGAAAACGCACACCTACATTATATACTAGAGGACATAGAAAACGCACACCTACATTATATACTAGAGGACATAGAAAACGCACACCTACATTATATACTAGAGGACATAGAAAACGCACACCTACATTATATACTAGAGGACATAGAAAACGCACACCTACATTATATACTAGAGGACATAGAAAACGCACACCTACATTATATACTAGAGGACATAGAAAACGCACACCTACATTATATGATTATTATTACATGAACACGAAATACGAAGGATTCCATCAAAGATATATCACATCTTTATTACAAAACACAAACTGAACAACTAAAGATATTCCAAAATGTTTAAAACTATGTATTTATATAGTTATTGTTTTTCATGTAAAACACACTTATTATTCGAAGTTTGCGTTTTCTATGTCATCTAGTATATATGCGGATAATACATATATGTAGATGAACAGCTATGCCCCCATGATTCATATGAATCGAGCAATTATCAGATCGCAACTATATTTCTGTCAAAATAAATGGAACACAATTGATAACAGAGCAATGTGTGTGTTTTACGTTTATTTATCGTCGCTACCGGTAGCCCATTTGAGCGACGCCTCCTGAAGATATTAGTCATTTTAGATTTTGGAGTGATACAGACAGAGACCCATTCCAGAGTCTCCTCTGGTTCTTTTACGTGCACGGTGTAAAGCACCGACACGAGACCTCGGTTTAACGTCCCATCTGAAAGACTGTTAATTGTATTAGGGTCAGACGGGGGATCGAACCTGCGATCCCTGGATTACCAGTCCAGCGTGTTACCACTGGACTACAGATCCGTCTGTGAGAGCAATGTATTAATCCATCCTTTATATCCCGGCTGACCTCATGGTCTCGTGTCGGTGCTTTACACCGTGCACGTAAAAGAACCAGAGGAGACTCTAGAATGGGTATATGTCTGTATCATTGCACTATCCTCCAAGAATCTAAAATGACTAATCTTCTGAGGTGGCATCACTCATGAGAGCAACCGGTAGAGACGATAAATAAACGCAACACTAAAAACAAACAAAAATACGGCGATATAGATTATCAATATCTTCCGGACCCACTAATCCCACATATATCAAACACCAGCTACGCCCCTGTAGAGTACATCTGATATTACATATACCTTTAATTAAAGTAATAAATAAACCATACTCACGCATTTTGTATATATAATGCATCCGTATTTAATGTATTGGCGGTAGGTGTCTAACGTACAGACATGTATTAAATCTGTAATAACGTAGTTACTTCATGACCAACATCTTTGGTTTGTTACCTTCCATTAAACCTACAGCCAAGTAATGCTACTTAATAAATCTAGTACACCACGATATACCCGGCCATGACATGAACACGAATGCTATCATGTGTTGAATTGTTGTGATGTGTGCTCACTGCTCAATACCCATATACGAGTTGTACATATGCTTTACTGATTAAGGTGGTGTACGTGTCAATATCACGTACATTATTAATTTTTTTCTCTCACGTACATTATTGTAGGTGTTAATATTAACTAAGGCAGTACTTCAACTAGAAATCGATCATCAATTGATTATTTTATAATACAAACTCAAATAGAAATCGATCATCAATTGATTATTTTATAATACAAACTCAAATAGAAATCGATCATCAATTGATTATTTTATAATACAAACTCAAATAGAAATCGATCATCAATTGATTATTTTATAATACAAACTCAAATAGAAATCGATCATCAATTGATTATTTTATAATACAAACTCAAATAGAAATCGATCATCAATTGATTATTTTATAATACAAACTCAAATAGAAATCGATCATCAATTGATTATTTTATAATACAAATGTATTATGTGTGTATCGTTGCATATGCTGGAGATTGCAATAGAGGGGGGGGTGCACACACGATACACGTACACTAGATCCGTTTAGTGCTTTAGTAAGTGAAAGTCGTGATAGCGCAGTGGATGCGCGTTCGCTTCAGGTGCGAAAGGTCCGGAGTTCGAGCCCCGCTGGAGCCGTTACGAGTGTGTCCTTAGGCAAGGCATTTAAATTCCACGTTGCCTCTTCTCTCTCCTTCGTGGCGATGGATTCCATCAGGAATGAGGTATCGAGAGTGATTATTATCAGTTGTAAGTACTTGTTTCGCAATCGAGCTAAAATAAATTTGTATAAACAGTAACTCAGCTGATCTCGTTGAATCACAAAAGCTGTATTGGCCAATTTGAAACGAAGCTAAATATATAAACGCTTTCAACGTGTTGCGTGCCTTTGCTTTGTGTGTACGAAAAGCATCAAGAAGGTAGTAATCAAACGTGGACAACAAACGGCTGATCACAGCCTTAGTTGTATATTGCTTGCAAGCTTAAAGCGACATTACATTGCAAAAAGCAAATAAAATGCAGTTTTCACGTATAAATGCATTGTTACAACCAATACTTCCGAATACGTTCGAACACTAACATTGAATCAATAAACAGTGTTTTTGTTGATTGAAGGTATGATGTCATATAACGGTCATCCATTCTCCTGACTTGACGTTTGTTTTGTCATAGGAGTCAGTACTAAACGTGAGAAGTGTGTACCATAAATCGTGTTATTCAGGATACACTAGTTGTATTACGCATGGATGTTTACATTATTTTGTTATGTCAACAGACCGCGTATACGATCATTCTTTATTAGTTGAAATACTCAGTATTTGAAGCAAATATTTGGAAACATATTATACCATATAATAGGAAAATACATTCTGTAGAAATGTGTGTGTTCACTGATGTAGTGTCGCTTTAAAGCATCGGTGACAAACGTCAATTCTGGAATATAGCTGATCGTCATTTAAAATCCAACTTTCACTTTTGAGAGTGTGTAGGCTAGACAACACAATATACAATATGTATACGTACACAATGCAAGTTTTGCTTCCTTCAATGTAATGTCGCTTTAATGCAGTCTGACTGGAAATAAAACCCTTTTATATTCATGTATGAACTAGAGATATCAAGACCGGTCAGAATTCCTGTTAGTAACCAGTTAACCAGACATTATATCGGCCAACATTGTTCAAAGTTTCGTTGGTGTTAAACATGGATCGGACAATGTTGTAAGTTTCTAGTCATCACACAGATAAGCGATATATATCATAAGATATATGTTTATGAAACATGAACTATATACATGTACACCTACTTACCATGTTCAGAGCAAGCAATTTTGACAAAACCTTAACTTAGCGTCATCACAATTTGTCCGATTAAATCTGTTCTTGTTCAAAAAGGTATAAAGGATATTTGTGTTTATTATCGTAAGATTGGAATCTATTTCTACGAGTGATCGACGGAATTTGTATTTCTACGAGTGGCTTCCATAATAGAGTCCAGCGATTCTTGTGCTACTATGCGCTGTTTGGTAGACAGCACATTTTAATTTCTTAAAACGCAGATCAAGCAATGCTGCTAAAACTATCGCTGAAGCTCTGATCATGGTATTCAGGAAGTTTCAGGACACCTACTTGTTGCCATGTTTCAATGCCCCATATTGTCTCAATGTATTTGAATTCCCACGTGAGGCAGCATTCTGATGGTGGATCGTTCTCTCCGTAACCTGACAGATTCTGTGAAGGTTTGATGATTGAATCCGCTTCTCCCTTTCTTCAAACCACCGGCCATTCGTGTCTTTGCCACGTATATACGTGTCCAATTATTCTTGCTCTTCCTCTTCCTCTGCGATTTCGGTTATTTTCATAGCATTAAGATACATTTCCTGGTGCTTCGTTTTGGTAGTCATGGTCCAATACATATGCTAACATTTGCAGGCTGAATTACTTGAACTATTTGTGTTTTTGTGATACGACATTGAAATGTATTGTAAAAATAGTCCCTGTAATTTATATCGTTTCGATATTGCTCTGGCCTTGGATCCGTGTTCTGAATATCACAAATTCCATCTGAGCTGGCACTATTTAAATCCCTTGATTTCATTGGAGGTTCAGTATGTTTCTTTTCACTTTGTGAAATGATTGTTGTTTCTCTGTGCACGATATTTCTACATTCATATTACCGGTTGGAATGAATTTACAACATGCAAACAGAACAGTCCGGATATGTTGGTAATGGACAGTATAGGACCTCTCACCTGCTTCGCACTGGGCTTTATTCACCTGACCATATCTTGTCATGACCAAACACGCACGTCTCACATCAAACTAATCCGTTGAGCACAGGCGAGCATACAGTACTGTACAAATGTTGCCTCGTACAACACGATGGCAGTGTCGTCAAATTCAACTCCATATTGTGACATGTACTCAAATGCTAGGTCACACGATAGTGATGTTTCAGATAAGATACAAAATTATATTTCTTTATTTATAGACCTAGTTCTGAACTAATCTTCTTTAGGGCCATCTACAATTTCATTTCCGAATGAAGATCTTTGTTTTCGTCTATACTTGTGGGTGGACCAAATTAAATTCTGGCACAATGGTCTCATTCTGTGATAAGCTCTGATTAGGGTCATATTCTTCAAGTCTGAAAAAGACATTATACTTAGCATAAGGTATTCATATCATAAAACTGAAAAATGGTAATTATGATGTCGTAGGACAGAACTTAATGCCGTTGAATTGATTGAAATAATTATATCGGAAAACATGGTGGTATTAAATTGCAGTGTATTGACTTGACCTTCTTTTACCTGACATCCTATTGTCGTGTGTTTACGTTTATTTATCGTCGCTACCGGTTGCCCATATGAGGACGCTTCATGAAGAGATTAGTTATTTTAGATTTTGGAGGATAGTGCATGATACAGACAGAGACCCATTCCAGAATCTCCTCTGGTTCTTTTACGTGCACGGTGTAAAGCACCGACACGAGACCTCGGTTTAACGTCCCATCTGAAAGACTGTTAATTTTATTAGGGTCAGACAGGGGATCGAACCTGCGATCCCTGGATTACCAGTTCAGCGTGTTACCACTGGACTACATATCCGTCTGATGCCTATTGCCGTGACCAAATAATCCCGTTATATACTTACCCTAGTATATTCCTCCAACGCTAATCTAAACTATCTGAATACTCAGTATGGTGACATTCGTGGCAGTGTTTTTAGTCATTACCTCAGTATGGTGACATTCGTGGCAGTGTTTTAGTCATTACCTCAGTATAATGACATTCGTAGCAGTGTTTTTAGTCATTACCTCAGTATGGTGACATTCATGGCAGTGTTTTTAGTCATTATCTCAGTATGATGACATTCGTAGCAGTGATTTAGTCATTACCTCAGTATGGTGACATTCGTGGCAGTGTTTTTAGTCATTACCCCCAGTATGGTGACATTCGTGGCAGTGATTTAGTCATTATCTCAGTATGGTGACATTCGTGGCAGTGTTTTAGTCATTATCTCAGTATGGTGACATTCGTGGCTGTGATTTTAGTCATTACCTCAGTATGGTGACATTCGTGGCAGTGTTTTTAGTCATTATCTCAGTATGGTGACATTCGTGGCAGTGTTTTAGTCATTATCTCAGTATGGTGACATTCGTGGCTGTGATTTTAGTCATTACCTCAGTATGGTGACATTCGTGGCAGTGTTTTTAGTCATTACCTCAGTATGGTGACATTCGTGGCAGTGATTTTAGTCATTATCTCAGTATGGTGACATTCGTTGCAGTGATTTTAGTCATTACCTCAGTATGGTGACATTCGTTGCAGTGATTTTAGTCATTACCTCAGTATGGTGACATTCGTGGCAGTGTTTTTAGTCATTATCTCAGTATGGTGACATTCGTGGCAGTGTTTTTAGTCATTATCTCAGTATGATGACATTCGTAGCAGTGATTTAGTCATTACCTCAGTATGGTGACATTCGTTGCAGTGATTTTAGTCATTACCCCCAGTATGGTGACATTCGTGGCAGTGTTTTTAGTCATTTTCTCAGTATGGTGACATTCGTGGCTGTGATTTTAGTCATTACCTCAGTATGGTGACATTCGTGGCAGTGTTTTTAGTCATTACCTCAGTATGGTGACATTCGTGGCAGTGTTTATAGGTAGTCGATTCTTAATCACGCGCACGTCACCACTGTGTGTTCCTATCCCACCGCATAAGTGGTAAAGAATTGCTTCCTGTGAGGAAGCTATCCAGCTGGCTTGTGGAAGGTCGGTGGTTTTACCCGAATATCCGACCGTGTCTGAACCAATGTTCAGAAGGCCAGCTGGAATAGTCCTCAACCTCTTGTAACTGGACGCTCGCATTCCTACCGTAACCGTTGGGGAGACTCAAAATCCAATAACCGACATACCTCAATATATACAGTTACGGACTATTTCCATACCGAATCGGAGATCGCAAAGCTACGATATCATATTGAAATAGACACGTGTTATTAAAATAGGTTGTCTCCCTTACAACATTAATAGTAGCCGTGTTTTACGTTTATTTATCGTCGCTACCGGTTGCCCATATGAGCGCCGCCTCCTGAAGATATTAGTCATTTTAGATTTTGGAGGATAGTGCAATGATACAGACAGAGACCCATTCCAGAGTCTCCTCTGGTTCTTTTACGTGCACGGTGTAAAGCACCGACACGAGACCTCGGTTTAACGTCCCATCTGAAAGACTGTTAATTTTATTAGGGTCAGACGGGGGATCGAACCTGCGATCCCTGAAATAGTAGCCCTTAGTCTACAATATATATATA
Organism: Archivesica marissinica; assembly: GCA_014843695.1. Classification (NCBI taxonomy): domain Eukaryota; kingdom Metazoa; phylum Mollusca; class Bivalvia; order Venerida; family Vesicomyidae; genus Archivesica; species Archivesica marissinica. The sequence goes on from CM026398.1 coordinate 28,865,358, forward strand.
TAAATATACTGGCCAACAGTCCAGTGGTTAACACGTTGAAATGCGAATCCAGGGGTCGCAGGTTCGATCCCCAGATGACCCTAATACTATTAACAGTCTTTCAGATGGGACTTAAAACCGACGTCGGTGCTTTACACCGTGCACTTAAAAGAACCAGCGAAGAATCTGGAATGGGTCTCTGTCTGTATCATTGCACTATCCTCCAAACATCTAAAATGACTAATCTCTTCAGGAGGCGGCGCTCATATGGGCATCCGGTAGTCACGATAAATAAACGTAACACTCACGCTCGCACGCTCGCACTCTCGCACGCTCGCACGCTCGCTCGCATGCTCGCACGCTCGCAGGCAAATACAAATATTGTGTTCACGAATTACTGCTGAAATAAGTTTAAATTCATTATAGTCCAGTCACCATTTGTGGATAGTTTATTGATAAAAGATAATGGACATTTATTTACTAAAGACTTGTGATTTAGGCCCATGAGTTGTAACATTTGTATATTTCAATGCAATGGAATATGTATAACATTTAGCTTTAAGTGTTTTAAGAGTATGAGTAGCAATGCTTGTATTGCAATGCAATGGACTATATATAAAATATACATTTAAGTACCTTTAAGTGTTTTAGGAGTATGAGTAGCAATGCTTGTATTGCAATGCAATGGACTATATATAAAATATACCTTTAAGTACCTTTAAGTGTTTTAGGAGTATGAGTAGCAATGCTTGTATTGCAATGCAATGGACTATATATAAAATATACCTTTAAGTACCTTTAAGTGTTTTAGGAGTATGAGTAGCAATGCTTGTATTGCAATGCAATGGACTATATATAAACTATACCTTTAAGTACCTTTAAGTGTTTTAGGAGTATGAGTAGCAATGCTTGTATTGCAATGCAATGGACTATATATAAACTATACCTTTAAGTACCTTTAAGTGTTTTAGGAGTATGAGTAGCAATGCTTGTATTGCAATGCAATGGACTATATATAAACTATACCTTTAAGTACCTTTAAGTGTTTTAGGAGTATGAGTAGCAATTTATTCACCTGACTTCAATGGTGTGCAGAGAGGTAAGTCCTAAGTGTGCGTTAGATGACAGTTTATTCACCTGACTTCAATGGTGTGCAGATAGTTAGCCCTATGTGTGCGCTAGATTACAGTTTATTCACCTGACTTCAATGGTGTGCAGAGAGTTAAGCCCTAAGTGCTCGATAGATGACAATTTAGACACCTGACTTCAATGGTGTGCATATATTTAAGCCCTAAGTGTGCGTTAGATGCCAGTTGATCGACCTGACTTCAATGGTGTGCAGATAGTTAAGCCCTAAGTGTGCGTTAGCTGACATTTTATCGACCTGACTTCAATGATGTGCAGATAGTGAAGCCCAAAGAGTGCGCTAGATGACAGGTTATCCACCTGACTTCAATGGTGTGCAGATAGTTAAGCCCTAAGTGTGCGCTAGCTGACAGTTTATCGACCTTACTTCAATGATTTGCAGATAGTTAAGCCCTAAGTGTGCATTCGATGACAGTTTAGACACCTGACCTCAATGGTGTGCATATAGTAAAGCCCTAAGTGTGCACTAGATGACAGTTTATTCACCTGACTGCAATGGTGTGCAGATAGTTAAGCCCAAAGTGTGAGTTAGATGACAGTTTATCGACCTGACTTCAATGGTGTGAAGATAGTTAAGCCCTACGTGTGCGTTAGCTGTCAGTTTATCCACCTGACTTCAATGGTGTGCAGAGAGTTAAGCCCTAAGTGTGCGTTAGATGACAGTTTATCCACCTGACTTCAATGGTGTGCAGATAGTTAAGCCCTAAGTGTGCGTTAGATGACAGTTTATTCACTTGACTTCAATGGTGTGCAGATAGTTAAGCCCTAAGTGTGCGTTAGATGACAGTTTATTCACCTGGCTTCAATGGTGTGCAGATAGTCAAGCCCTAAGTGGTGTGCAGATAGTTATGCCCTAAGTGTGCGTTAGATGACAACTTATCGACCTGACTTCAATGGTGTGCAGATAGTTAAGCCCTAAATGTGCGTTAGCTGACAGTTTAGACAGCTGACTTCAATGGTGTTCAGATAGTTAAGCCCTAAGTGTGAGTTAGATGACAGTTTATCGACCTGACTTCAATGGTGTGAAGATAGTTAAGCCCTACGTGTGCGTTAGCTGACAGTTTATCCACCTGACTTCAATGGTGTGCAGAGAGTTAAGCCCTAAGTGTGCGTTAGATGACAGTTTATCCACCTGACTTCAATGGTGTGCAGATAGTTAAGCCCTAGGTGTGCTTTAGATGACAGTTTATTCACCTGACTTCAATGGTGTGCAGATAGTTAAGCCCTAAGTGTGCGTTAGATGACAGTTTATTCACCTGACTTCAATGGTGTACAAAGAGTTAAGCCCTAAGTGTGCGTTAGATGACTGTTTATTCACCTGACTTCAATGGTGTGCAGATAGTTAGCCCTATGTGTGCGTTAGATTACAGTTTATTCACCTGACTTCAATGATGTGCAGAGAGGTAAGCCCTAAGTGTGCGTTAGATGACAGTGTATCTACCTGACGTCAATGGTGTGCAGATAGTTAAACCCCAATTGTGCGTTAGTTGACAGTTTATCCACATGACTTCAATGGTGTGCAGATAGTTATGCCCAAAGTGTGCACTAGATGACAGTTTAGTCACCTGACATCAATGGTGTGCAAAGAGTATAGCCCTTAGTGTGCGTTAGATGAGAGTTTATTCACCTGGCTTCAATGGTGTGCAGATAGTTAAGCCCTAAGTGTGCGTTAGCTGACAGTTTATCCACCTGACTTCAATGGTGTGCAGATAGTTAAGCCCAAAGTGTGCGCTAGATGACAGTTTTTTCACCTGGCTTCAATGGTGTGCAGATAGTCAAGCCCTAAGTGGTGTGCAGATAGCTATGCCATAAGTGTGCGTTAGATGACAGATTAGACAGATGACTTCAATGGTATGCAGATAGTTAAGCCCTAGTTGTGCGTTAGCTGACAGTTTATCCACCTGACTTCAATGGTGTGCAGATAGTTAAGCCCTAAGTGTGCATTAGATGACAGTTTATCCACCTGACTTCAATGGTGTGCAGATAGTTACGCCCTAAGTGTGCATTAGATGACAGTTTATCGACATGACTGCAATGGTGTGCAGATAGTTAAGCCCTAAGTGTGCGTTAGCTGACAGTTTATCCACCTGACTTCAATGGTGTGAAGATAGTTAAGCCCTAAGTGTGCGTTAGATGACAGTTTAGACAGCTGACTTCAATGGTGTGCAGATAGTTAAGTCCTAAGTGTGCGTTAGATGACAGATTATCGACCTGACTTCAATGGTGAGCAGATAGTTAAGCCCTACGTGTGCGTTAGCTGACAGTTTAGACAGCTGACTTCAATGGTGTGCAGATAGTTAAGCCCTAAGTGTGCGTTAGATGACAGTTTATCGACTTGACTGCAATGGTGTGCAGATAGCTAAGCCCAAAGTGTGCGATTGGCTTGAGAGTTTATTCACCTGACTTCAATTGTTTGCAGATAGTCAAGCCCTAAGTGTGTCGTAGATGACAGTTTATCCACCTGACTTCAATGGTGTGCAGATAGTTAAGCCCCAAGTGTACGTTAGCGGACAGTTTATTCACATGACTTCAATGGTGTGCAGATAGTTAAGCCCAACGTGTGCGCTAGATGACAGTTTAGTCACCTGACATCAATGGTGTGCAAATAGTTACGCCCTAAGTGTGCGTTAGATGACAGTTTATTCACCTGGCTTCAATGGTGTGCAGATAGTCAAGCCCTAAGTGGTGTGCAGATAGCTATGCCATAAGTGTGCGTTAGATGACAGATTAGATAGCTGACTTCAATGTTGTGCAGATATTTAAGCCCTAAGTGTGCGTTAGATGACAGTTAATCCACCTGACTTCAATGGTGTGCAGATAATTAAGGCATAATCGTGCATTAGATGACAGCTTAGACACCTGACTTCAATGGTGTGCAGATATTCAAGCCCTATGTGTGCCTTAGATGACAGTTTATTCACCTGACTTCAATGGTGTGTAGATAGTTAAGCCTTAAGTGTGCGCTAGATGACAGTTTATCCACCTGACTTCAATGGTCTGCAGATAGTTAAGCCCTAAGTGTGCGCTATATGACCGTTTAGTCACCTGACTTCAATGGTTTGCAGATAAGTAAGGCCTAAGTGTGCGCTAGATGACAGTTTATCCACCTGACTTCAATGGTATGCAGATAGTTAAGCCCTAAGTGTGCGTTAGATGACAGTTTAGACACCTGACTTCAATGGTGTGCAGATATTTAAGCCCTTAGTGTGCGCTAGATGATAGTTTAGTCGCCTGACTTCAATGGTGTGCAGATAGTTAAGCCCTAAGTGTGCGTTAGATGACAGTTTATCCACCTGACTTGAATGGTGTGCAGATAGTTAAGCCCTAAGTGTGCATTAGATAACATTTCAGCCATCTGACTTGAATGGTGTGCAGATACCTAAACCCCAGGTGTGCGTTAGATGTCAGTTTAGCTACCTGACGTCTATGGTGTGCAGATAGTTAAGCCCAACGTGTGCATTAGATGACAGATTAGCTACGTGACTTTGATCGTGTACAGATTAGTTAAGCCCCAATTGTGCATAAATGCTCGTCATTAAATCGATGTTTGGCCGTTCGCCCGTCATATATAGTCGTTTCTTAACACACCGCTGGTCGTAACATACCGAGGCATCCACACTTTTTCAGAACGAGGTAAAATAACGCCACCTATCATTCTTTCCATTGGATCAGTGTTGACCCAGAAATGTTAACATGTGTTGATAAACAAGAAATCATAAACTGTCAACGTAAGTGGTTCGAAAATTACTGATGCAAGATGCTTACCTGAATATCAAGATCTATGCAAAATTACCCCACCCCTTTATCTGATAAAATGCTCCAAATGTCCATAATATATATTTATGTTCATTCCAACTTTGTTTAAATGGCAGTCTGCTACCTCGTATTTATGAATGAAGCTGTTTTGATCACGTGTTTAGGTTACTACGTAATTCCCGTATTACCAAATATGGGCATAATTTTAAGGTCCGAGAGGCGCTTTTTCTATTGAATGATTATTTTTCAAAACAGTTCCCCCCTCAAATGTAGTATTTTTTATTAAAAACAAGTTGATGTTCATATCTATTGAACTTTCTTCCGTGATGTAAATCTATTGACATGTGGTGATATAGCCAGATTCCCGCATTTTATTATTAATAAAAAGTACGCCCATCGTGGGCCTAGGGCTGTTTGTTGTTTTCTGGTGGGAGATTAAAAAGATATTCATGTTTTATGTTAAAATGACAAATTTACTGCCTGACTTATATATTATACAGATTAAGGTCTCTATCAAATACTCACATAATTTTATTATGACTACCTTTGTATAAACACCCAAATCAGGGCCTCAGCCATTTGCCGCGGCATACCCGGAACTACTGACTACGTAACTGCTGACACGATGGCGCCAAAAACATGATAAACACAAGTGATTCCCAATAGTATTTCCTCTTTGTGTATTTGTAATGTTGAAGTGGAGAAGTCATAGAATGAAGCAAAATGAGGTTTAAATTCAGGTACATAATAGTATATCTGTAATTTGGTTTTTAATAGCTAGTACCGCGATATACCTGTAGCCATGTTGATTTCGCTAACTAAATTTAGTGGTTTTAAACATTATTTCTTTTCGTTCTTTATTTTTCTTGTCGGTTTACTTGGGTAGCAAAATCACGTGATCACGAGAGAAAAGTATTTCGAAAAGGCTTCCAAATAATTCTATTAAATAAATGTAGAATGGGTTGATTATTAAACTGAATACCAGTACGTTTGATGCAGTAGCTAACACGCACTGGGAGATTGGCGAAATGTGGATGAAAGGCATTATGGTTCCATAAACCGGTAAGGATTGTGATGTGTAAATTGTCATGAATTTGTACATGTAACTTGTTATTTGTAACTTGTTGTTAAGTTGTATACTATAGTTGTATACAACTAGAGATATATAATCGAACCAAGCCACTAGAACCGGACGTTATTTATATACATGTATTGCTATAAATGCAAGTTGTGTATGTTTACATGTATGATGGTAAATCGTTTATTGTTTTAATTGTATATCTGGATGGTATTGTTATGGCAGTTGAGCATTTGTTTTCATATATGTATAACTAGTGTATTTATGGTATTTGTTTGCCATTGCAGAATGTGTAAGCTGGTGTAAGCTGGTGTAAGCCGTTGTAAGCTGTTTGTTTACCTGGTTAGCTTCTGTAAGAAGAACAACACGTGTTGTCACCTGATTAGCTCCATGCCACTGTCAGTACAGTACCGATCCAGATTGACACTATATCGATAGGTCTACATGTAAATAAAAACAGATCTATCCTGAACCCTCTTCGACTTCCTTTTTTGTCATTATATTAGACTCTTAATGGGCAGAAGAGCCATATGTTTTGTTACACAAAAGGAAGGACACACATAGGTGTAACAATGGCGACAATATAGTGTTAATATTAAAACTCTTGGGTGTATTATAGTGCAGAATGCTGAGGACATCTGTTTGGATAAGGGAACAGCTCATGAACTTTTAACCGTGTTTTTATGATGATATATCCACTGCTGGTGGCTGAAAACTACATTACAAGTAAACCACAGTATGAGTGAGTAGAAATTTATAAGAAATATACAGAGATTGCAGTTATTTCCCTTTATAGATAACGTTCCTTGTCCTGGTTTTGTATTTAAAACCTAGTAGTGTTGCTTATCTTAGTAATGGTTTACAGTTACTGTAGTCCTTTATAAAATAGAGAGCAAATTGTACTTGTGAAAGATTGCACTTCACTACTGCATGCATTAATTATTTGGTACTGGTTTGGTGAAGGCATTCTAAAATTCTATTTCTGAATTAATAAAAATACTTTCAGTCTATATCTCTCAAATACTAACAGATCTCATACAGTCTCGGTATATGCTGCTATTTCGAATATTTATTAAGCCGTACATTTAATATTTCATTGACAAACTTGTCATAGCTGTTTTCAGGTTAATTTTGGATTGATTTATGCAAATTAGCCCACAGTGATTTCTACATTTCATTGGTTGTGATTTTCCCGCTATTGGTGACATCATCAGGTTTAGTAACTGACCATGTTTGACCAGTGACCTACATGACCTGACATCTATATTTAGAAATTAGAGTAGTATATTTCATTGTAGAGTTACACTACAATGATACAGTAGATTTGTAGAGTAGGTTAACATTAGGTTAACATTGAGTTGAGTTTGGTGTAAATGTTAGTATATAGTAGAGCAGTCAGCTGTTTATTGTTGTCTTAGTATTGATTGGAATAAGATTGTGACTACACAGTAAAGGTTATCGTATTAACATACTATCGTGTGCATTATTACTATCTCAGATTCTGTATACAGCACGTCATTGAACATTGCAGTTCATTACCGTATTAGTATACTATTGTTTCCGGACAATAAACATAAATTACCGTATTAGTATACTGAATATTATTGCTACCATATTAAGTATACTAAACGCTAATTCGGATTATCGTATTGGTACCAAAACGCGCATATTCGCAGTTACGAAACAATTACCGTACATCTTATAATAGACACGGTGCATATATGTTTCGTTTGTGCGTTGACATTTTGTCATAATTACCGTATTTCACATAATACGTGCCACATTGATAATTTTTTGGAAATAAATACCGTATTTATTGTAATATGCGAGAGTTTATCGCAAAGTGAATTGTATTGTTTGGTGATAGAGAGACATCAATTATAGTGAATACATTGGACGTTACTAAAATTATACGCCAAGTAATATATTCAGTGTGAAGTGGAGTTGAATATTGACTATATATGGTATCAAAAGGGAACCGATGCTACATTTAAATTGGATTTTAACCGTTGTTAATTACTCGACAGTGAAATATAGGAAGTTGATTGTCACTACAATAGTGAATTATTGGATTGGAATGTGAATTCAGTCAATAAAGTGATGTGAATATAGACACAATTGATGTAGCATGAATTCATTAGTGCACATTGTTGACATACATGAACGTGATTATTCAACAATGCGACTTGGTTATGTGCAGAATATAGACTTGATTTAATTGCACATTGATCTTTGCATTAACATAGTGATGTGACTTTATATCTAGTGCACATTTATACACATTTATTAATTGTGAACATAGCCATTGTGGAATTGTGATTGTGAATTACTGACACAATTAATATTATATACACTAGACATGACTAGTCGAGGATTAGAAGAAAGCCCCGCCAGTGATGGAGAAGGGGAAGACGCCAGGCTTGCAGAGGCAACTGGTGGAGTGTCGGAAGATGAAATGAAAATGTTACACGCTTTTCATTTATTGGGTATTAAACCCAAATTAGGATCAGCCGAGGATGTTATGAAACTTGTGAAACTTTTCGGTGAAGTTAAAGAAGAACCGACAGATATACATCCTGAATCTACACGGAAGCAAAGCAGTTACCAATATCCCAAACTGTCAGTATTCTATGGTGACGAAGGGAAAGGGGAGGTAACTTGGGATACATACAGATATGAAGTAGAATCCATATGTGCTGATCATACCTTTACATCAGAACAGATCATGTTAGGTATAAGAAGATCATTGAAAGGTAGTGCAGGAGATAAAGTGAGAAGGTTAGGACCAGGTGCGATTTTATGAGACAGATACGAGTCAGAGGAATATACATATACAGAATTATATTGATAATTCTGAGATAGATACGAGAGATAGACTAGCACAGAACTCTGTTGATAATTCTGAGACTTATGCAAGTCATGGAAATACAGAAAACTGTATAGATAACTCTGGGATGGATATGAGTCAGAATGTTACAGAAAATGGTGCAGATTTGATAGAAGCGATTGGTGAAGACGGTCCAGTGAACACTGATAATGAAATTGATATTGTTGAAGATGTAGAAAGCCTTCAACAAAGTGAATCAGAGTTAGAAGAACCAGGAAGCCAGTTGGAAAGGGTAGAAGACTTGGAGAACACAGATGATACGCGTGAAGAGGCTGTTGAAGATATTATTACAGAAGAGGTTGATACAGAAACAGATACAAGAGAGTTTGTAGAAGTTGTACAAACAGCTCCTCCAAAACCTGTACCGCCACCCAGACGATCCATTAGGGACAGAAAAACACCCAAGAAGTATGACGATTTCTACATGGGTCAGATGGTACCGAGATATGCCAAACTGAAAGCTCTGGACGATCTAGTAACATCAGGTATGTTGGACAGAGTTGGTGGAGAAATGACGCACAGATTAATTGAAGCGATTATGAAATGAAATTGTGGAATGTTGAAATTTTATGTATAATATTTTAATCTAATAAATATGCTAAACCTCAACCTGTAAATATGTTTTATTGATTGTATTGACCTGTGGGGTCACATAACTTTTTGGACCAGGGGAGGAATGGTATAGTCTAGTATCGGAGTAATGAATGAATGAATGGTGTTTTATGGCGCATCGACATCTAAGGTCATGTATCGCGCATTAAAGTTATGTTTATTGTCGAGTGTATGAAATAAAATTCTATATAAGTATATGCATTACGTAAAAATTAATACTAAGAAGTTATAAAGACGTAAGATTAATTACAGGTAATATATGAATGAATGATTACTACAAAGGCATGATTAACAAATGATATCACAGCTTATTATAAATTCCTATTGCCTTGATAAATGATATGATGGACTCTACTCTGATAGAGTCGAATAGTTTTTTAATGTTATCCACATTGTAGTACTGCAACCGGATTGGTTGAAGGTCAACACAGTGTATTAAGATATGCTCCACCGTGTATAGAGTATTGCATGGGATACATTCTGGTGCATCATCTCGTGACAACAGCCATGAATGTGATATTCGAGAATGACCAATCCTGAGACGGGCAAGAATGACTTCTTCTCGACGAATAGGCCTGTTAAATTGGGCACCATTCGCCAAGTGTTGGTTTGACCGAATGAAGTTTGTTAAAAATTTCACCATCCCATTGGGCCTGCCAAGAGGATTGAATTAAGGTAAGAATTGTAGATTTAAAATCGGTATAACACACTTTAATCCTAGAAATTGATATTAATGACAAAGCCAGCTTTGCATTCTGGTCAGCCATTTCATTACCTTTTATTCCCATATGACTCGGAAGCCAGCAGAACACAAATGTATTTGTTTCTTAAAGGGAAGAAATCCTTTCAAGCAAAGTACAAACAATAGGATTTTCAAACTTTTCATAATACAAAGCCTGTAAAACAGACAAGGAATCAGAGAAAATGATATATTGAACATAGTGTGATTCCACTGCAAGATCTAGAGCGAGATCTATGTCCTTCAGTTCGGCAGAGAAAATTGAGGACTTGTTTGGAAGTCTACATTTCCGATTTTTATTCCCAAAGATTGCTGCTGACGCAACAGTGTCACCAGCTTTTGAACCATCTGTGTATATGGCTTTGAATAAAATTCCCTGATTTCATGATATTTTGTTTGAAACTGGCTCCTGTCTGTAATAGACTTTTTATCAGAAGTGAGATCAAAGCGAAACTCGGCAGTTTTAAGGGGCCAAGGAGGAGAATCTGGGATTTTATACTGTGCAATAGATTTCATGTCAATATGTAGGTCATCTAGACATTGTTCCATGCGTATACCTAGTGGGGCAATAGCTCTCGGTTTTCTTTGAAACTGCACTTTAAATTGGGGTTGAAAGACCACTTTGTGAGCTGGGTTTAGAGGATTTGACTTGAGTTTCAGAAGGTATTGAACAGCTAGCTTCTGTCGTCTAGCATACAGAGGGTTCATTTGCTTCAGCATAAAGACTTTTAACAGGGGAAGTTCTGAAAGCTCCAAGGACTAATCGTAGACCGTGATTATGTATAGGATCAAGTATTTTCAGGTACGATTTTCGTGCAGATCCGTAAATTATCGAACCATAATCCAGCTTAGAGCTAACCAATGACCGATAGAGCCGTAGAAGTACCTTTCTATCAGCTCTCCAATCGGAATGTGCCACAACCTTTAAAATATTTAGAGCTTTTTGACATTTCTTTTTTAAATTATTGATATGAGGAATGAATGAGAGTTTTTTATCAAAGATAACACCTAAAAATTTGTATTCTGAGACTACTTCTACACGTGAGCCATCCAGGTAAATTTCTGGGTCTGGGAAGTCCACGTAGATTACAAAAATGCATACATTTAGTTTTTGATTTAGAAAATTTAAAACCATTTTCATCCGACCAAGTCTGAAGTTTATTCAGACATTGCTGGAGTTGGCGTTCTATTATGTTCATATTACTAGACCTGAAGCAAATAACAAAATCATCTACATAAAGTGAGCACTCAACCCCTGGATTTATTGATTTAACAATATTGTTTATCTTAATACTAAACAATGTAGCGGACAAAATACAACCGTGTGGTACACCCATCTCCTGTTCCCGAGCATCTGATAGGGTATTACAAACACGAACACGAAAAAGTCTTTCATTCATGTTGTTTATTGACAAAGCCCTCTCTTATAAATGTTTCGAAACGAACTAGATGATCCAGTGTGCTTCGCTGCTGACGAAAGCCACTCTGGACATTAACAATTAAATGATTTGATTCGAGAAACCATACAAGCCGGTTGTTTACCATTCTTACCATAGTTTTACATATACAACTTGTTAACGCTATGGGTCTATAGTTGTTTGGATCCTTTTGATCCTTATCTGGTTTTGGTATTGGGATGACTAAAGCCTCCCTCCAAGATGTAGGAAATTCACCAGTTTGCCATATAGAATTAAACATGTCCAATAATATAAAGAGGGAGGAGTTAGGTAGATGTTTTAAGAATTGATAGTGGATTTTATCTGGACCTGGGAATGTATCATGTGCTTTTGACAACGCAAATTTTAGTTCTTTAAGATTAAATAGTTTGTTGTAATGTTCTTTGTTCTTTGAATTGAAGTTTAGTTTTTTCTTTTCTTTAGTGTCTTTGAATTTCTGAAATGTTTGTGAATAATTATTTGCTGATGATTTTGTGCAAATGTTTCTGCTAAGGTGTTTGAAATTTCCAGAGGTGTGGTGATTTGTTTGTTGTTTGCAGTGAGGTGGCTAATAGGTGAAGTACCTTTGCTATTAATTTTTCTTATCATGTCCCACGTTTTCTTAGTTGTTGTTCTGTTATTTAGTCTTGAGATGTATTGTTTCCAACATTTGCGTTTGCTGCTTTGTATTGTACGTCGTGCTTTTGCTCTATATATGCTAATGTTGTTTAAATTTTCTGTGGTGGGTCTCAAATTGAATTTTCGTATGGCCGATTTCCTATTTTGGATGGCTTTCTTACAATCATCATCATACCAGGGTTTGTATGGTCTCTTTGGATTAGGTGAAGTCTGAGGTGTGGATTGTTCTGCTGCCTTTATTAGTAATGTAGTGAATAGCTGTGTTTGATCACGACAATCCTTGAATGTTTCATATGAAATTGTTTGTTCACAAAGTTGTTGGAATTTAGTCCAATTTGCTTTAGAGAGTTTCCATCATCTGGGTTGACTATAAGCTGTTGGCTGATTTTCAGATATGAGGATGGGGAAGTGGTCGCTTCCGTGGAGATCATCATCGACTTTCCATGAGAAATCTGGAAGTATGACTGGGCTACATAGTGTAAGATCTATTGCAGAATAGGATCCTGTTCCTGGGTGTAAATATGTTTTGGAAGATGGATCGTTCATGTAAGAAAGAGAATTATCAGAGATGAAATTCTCTATCTGGATACCTCTTTGATTTGTATTATTACAACACCAGATGATGTTATGTGCATTGAAATCACCTATTAGAATATATGGAGTGGGTAATTGTATTATAAGATCATTCAGCCTATGTTCTTCAATTGGTTTACTTGGGGGAAGATATAGTGAACACAGTGTGATAGTGCTATGTAATGACAGTCTTACAGCAACAGCTTGTAAGTTTGTATTTAACAGTAATTCCTTATGTGGAACACTATTATTGACGATGATAGATACCACACCCTGGGCTTTATCACCTTCACTGTATATTTTATTGAAAATGGTGTGATGTTTTATAGAAATTGTATCATTTTGTTTCAAAAATGTTTCTTGAAGGCATAACGCAGCAGGTTTATGTTCTTGCACTAAAAGAGAAAGCTCTGCAAAATTACATGTTAAACCTCGACAATTCCACTGGATAATTCCATTGGCCATTATGGAGAGATTAATTATTAAAAATACTATACCGATATTTACATAATTATTATTCATAGATAAAATATAAAGTTAAAAATATATTAAGTGGCATCCTGCCACGACTGGAGGTTCTTGCTCCAGTCATCCTTGCCATCGTGCCAGACCATAGACTCGGACATGTCCGAGTCTGAAGCCTCGCCCTCTAGATTGTCATCGTCCGTGTCCAAATCCGAGTATCTATTGCTTGTAGACACTGGACTGGACACTGTGTGTTTATCTGTTTGTATGGGTTTAGTTTTCTGCTGTCTGGAAGTGACAGCAGATTGCTTTTTTGTTGAAGTTGATGCTTGTTGAGCTGTAGATTCTTTAGTAGGTTTTGGTTTTGATGAAGTTGATGTTGTTTTTGGTTGAATGTGTTTTTCTTGTGTATTGTTGTTTCGAGTGTTTTTTGTTGTTGGATTCTTGTGTATGTTTGTTTTTGCTTGTTTTTGTTTGTCTGCTGTAGGTTTAGGTGTTTGTGGTGTGTTTTGATTTGTAAGCGTAGGTTTAGGTGTTTGTGGTGTATTTTGATTTGTAAGCTGGTCAAGATGAGAAGAACTATCAGAACCAGGGAATAACTGCATTATTTCTGTTTTTTTGTCTGGAAATATTTGGCAAAGTTTGGTCAACAAGTTTTTGCAAGTTTTGCATTCAACAGAAGCTGTTTTAGCAACACTTGCATAGCTTGGCTGATTTTCGGATTTGTACCGAGATTCATAATAGCAGTCTCAGCACACTTGGAGCATACAGACTCGTTCCGACACATATCCTCATGATGACCATACTTCTGGCATTTAAAGCATCTAAGAGGGTTAGGTACATATATGTCGACGGTGACAATCTGGTAGCCGACTTTGATACGTGACGGGATGACTGGTGTGTCACATGTAATTATATATGTGTTTGTGGATTTTATTTCGTTGTTACGTTTTATTGATATTCTCTTCACGTCAATGATCCCTTGACTTGACACACCTTCTTTGATCTCATCCAAAGAGCAGGAGGATAATTCCCTGCACCTGATGACACCTTTGGATGAGTTCAAAGATTTGTGGGGACTGACCTTTACAGAATGTCCAAAGAAGGTGTTCGTTGATAATAAATTCTGAGATTGAGCTTTTGAAGTAATTTCAACCAAAAGACTTCCATTTCGAAGACTTTTAACAGATTTAGGTGTACCTAGGATAGATTTCATTTGCTTTTCAATGACGAAAGGGGAAATTTTTGTGATAGGTTTTGAACTGTCTACAGCCTCAATGAGAATGAAGCGAGGGAAGTTCACTCTCTGTTGTTCAACAGAATCATCATCAGATTCACTTAGTGCACGATTGGCTTTTTTTGAGTGGAACTCATAATAGTAATATATAGTTCATCGTCAATGCTCCCCGCCCGTCTCAGAGCCCAACAAGGGGACATGATCTGGGGAAATCCATCACAGATCATGACAGGGATACATCAATGATATACTCAGAATGAAAGGATTAGACTGGACAAGTGTATTCCCACAGAAGGTCCTACCAAGTTTAGACTATCCTTGGGAGGTTACAAAAGTCAATCAAACATCAAACTTTCACCCGATTAGCCCATGAGCCACCGCCTTCTAGGGCATCAAAAAGAAGACAATGAAAGAGTATACATATTTAGAGAATCAATATTTGTTTTCAAGACAAATTTTGAAAATATGTGTTTAAGATTAACGATGCCCTAGGGCTCGGCATGACCAGCCGATTGATCAAGGACGGGCTTTCCTGACCTCCCGTTTAACCCAACTTAAGGCCGAAGTGGTGTGTTGTGGAATTATTGTGTATTATTTGCCAACACTGATTCCACTCAACCACCAGGATCCTCTCATCAGGCGACACAGGTCTCCGCCCACGGCAAACAGGCAGGCATATTTGGGGGGGGGGTTGTACCCATCTGTAGTGCGACAGCTGAGATATTCTAACCCCTGCCCAGCTGGGGGGAGTATCGGAGTACAATTAATTATGATTAGATTAATTAAGCGTAATGGTAGACATGTACGTTGGGTTGTTAGTAATATCGCATAGCTAGTTATTGCTACTACTGAGTTGTTGTGTAATTTAGACTTTCTCCAGTATGTATGTGCAGATGTTTTTGTATTGTGCTGGTATGTTGCTACATACTTGTATGTGTAAGTAGGTTAGACAGTACATGTAGTAGCTACCGGTACATGGATATCATGGTGGTATGTACTTTGTATATATGTTTTGTGTTTTTAACGGACTGACATACTCAGATAGTGACTGACATTTATAAGTGAAGAATGACGAGACGTCATTTAAGAGAGAGGGGGAGTATGTAGCCATGTTGATTTCGCTAACTAAATTTAGTGGTTTTAAACATTATTTCTTTTCGTTCTTTATTTTTCTTGTCGGTTCACTTGGGTAGCAAAATCACGTGATCACGAGAGAAAAGTATTTCGAAAAGGCTTCCAAATAATTCTATTAAATAAATGTAGAATGGGTTGATTAGTAAACTGAATACCAGTACGTTTGATGCAGTAGAACACATCATCGTATCACAAGTCATGGACCATTTAGACGATCAAAACATATTAAATGAAAACCAACATGGATTTAGATCGAAGAGATCATGTGAAACACAGTTACTAATGACAACCGACGACCTCACGAAACATATGGACAAAGGTACACAAGTGGATATGGCCATTTTAGACTTTGCAAAAGCATTCGACAAAGTATCTCACCACAGACTCTCCACCAAATTGTTGTATTATGGCATCACAGGTTCAACCCGAAAATGGATCGAGGAATTTCTACGCAACCGGAAACAGCAAGTCGTCCTGGATGGTGCTATCTCTTCCACTGCCCCTGTCACAGCTGGCGTCCCACAGGGCACAGTCCTGGTACCTACACTATTCCTCATTTACATAAATGACATTGCCGACTCTCTCAACTCAACCGTTCGCCTCTTCGCCGATGACTGTGTCATATATAGACCAATAATCAGCCACAATGATCACACACTACTGCAAGAAGATCTGAACTTACTATCAGAGTGGAGTAACATATGGCAGATGCAATTTAACATAGACAAATGTGCAATCATGCAGATCACAACCAAATCTTATAAACAACAGTTTCCCTACTCAATGCAAGGTCAGAACTTACAAATCGTAAAGCACCACCCATATTTAGGACTGGAACTATCCGATAACATGAAATACAACCTACATATCAGCAATACAACCAACAAAGCTTCAAGCGTGCTCGGATTTTTAAAACGTAACCTTCGGCACTGCCCATCTAAGATTAAAGAAAGAGCGTATCAAAGCTTAGTACGTCCCAAACTGGAATATTCCTCTACAATTTGGAATCCGCACCAGGTCACTCAAATCAAGCAGGTCGAACAGGTACAGAGAAATGCTGCACGCTTCGTACTAAACCAGCCATACAACCACGAAAACCCAGGAAGTGTCTCTGCTATGATTAACCAGCTCAAGTGGCAATCATTGGAACATCGCCGCAGAACAGCTGACGTCACATTGCTCTACAAAGTCATGAACAATCTTGTTGCTGTCCCATCCTGTTACTGTCCAACACTTGCGACAGTCAGATCAACTAGGCACAGCCATACGATGAAAATGAACACATTCCATTGTTCAATTAATGCATACCGATACTCATTCTTCCCACGAACTGTTAACTTTTGGAACCAACTTCCGGAGACCGCAGTGACAGCCACCAGCCTGGATGACTTCAAGACAGCCATCCAGCTCCACGCCTTCTAAACTATCATGAACTGTACAGTGTAAATACACGTTGACATTTTAATTTCACCTGGGAGCGTTTTACACTACACGTATGCACAAGTTTTCCTCCATAGTTAATGTCTGCTTGCGGATTTTGTGGAGTATTTTCATTGAAGTTGAAGTTGAAGTAGCTAACACGCACTGGGAGATTGGCGAAATGGATGAAAGGCATTATGGTTCCATAAACCGGTAAGGATTGTGATGTGTAAATTGTCATGAATTTGTACATGTAACTTGTTATTTGTAACTTGTTGTTAAGTTGTATCCCTGGTGATTCCGTGAACTATACAGAGGATATCGAGAGCAAGATCATAGACCACGCCACAACACACGGGTTGCAACTAAGTAGGAGTGAGATTGACATATGCCACCGGTTAGGCCGCCTCGATCACGAAAAAAACATCAGAAATCGAAAAATCATTGTGAAATTCACGAACACTAAAGCTCGACAAAGAGTATATGAGGACAGGAAGTCGCTAGGTAATGGCATCTTCGTCCAGGAAAACTTGACAAGATTCAGGGAACGGCTGTCTTTCGAGGCAAGACAGTTGGTTCGAAGTAAAAAACAAACTGAACAAAACATGGGTAGCTGGGTGTCGAATCTATGCAACTATTCTTGGTGAGGGGCGAAGCACTCCCGAGAGGAAGATACATATCAACAGCATGGACGTGATCGAAGGCATAACGGCAGGCATACCTTTGTCATAGAGTAGTGCTAGTGACTGTCTTAGAACTATGAGTGTAACAGGGGCCCGAGTGTGGACGAACTACAATGTTTATGTTTTTGTGATATATGTAAATATTTACACCACGTGACATGTAATGATCTCGAAGTCACTAGTGTTTATAGCAGAGATCAATGATATAAATGTATATATATTTATGTCGTTGATCTCTGCTATAAACAGGCGCGTAGCTGCCATTAGACCAAGAGGCCCGGGCCTGCACATCATTTTGACAACAAAAAATATATATATTTTACTATTATAGACCTAGGCTACCGAGATATTCCTGTCCTAGACCTATTATAATTATAGAGTGCAGAATTGTTATTGCTTTTGATGTACATGTATAGCTAAGCAGAACAGTGTATTGTCATGTTTATTTGTTATAAAAACATGTCCGAATTTGTCTTTTAAATGCAGCAGAATGCGGGAAATTGCACCCTAAAAACCAAAATAATCCGGGGGTACATGCCCCCGGACCCCCTAGCAACCTCGTTCGCTACTCTCACTCAGCATTCTTTTCCCTGGCCTGCACATAATTTGCCTCCTGGCTACGCCCCTGATAAATACTAGTTGACCATATTTACTTAATTCATATTACGCCTACAAACAGGTATAATTGTGAATACGCAACTTACGCGTATCTATCACTGTCTATGTAACAGGTTATCGCCGGGGATTTATGCGACAACCCATACCATGTTAAATCTGATATTGTCTATTGCTTTTGAATGTAATATTGATCAAAGTGACATATAGATCTACGATATTAAACCCATTCAACCCCAAGTATAAACTGACATGGACTGGTGCATGATATTAACCCATTCAACCCCAAGTATAAACTGACATGGACTGGTGCATGATATTAACCCATTCAACCCCAAGTATAAACTGACATGGACTGGTGCATGATATTAACCCATTCAACCCCAAGTATAAACTGACATGGACTGGTCCATGATATTTTCAAACCAATAAATTAATAAGAAAATTACCTTTGGACCAGTTCATTTATCAAAATGGGTAATTTTATCTAAAAATAGTAATAATTATTACTGGCAAAAAAGTGCAGATCCTGATGAGACGGCTCGTCACGAGCCGGCTCATCTGGATCTACACTTTTCATAAGCCTATTTAGAGGCCTGTGGGGTTGAAATGGTTAAAAGACCATTTGACACAAATTAAATTATTTCTATTAAATACAATCGGTATAACACGTGACAATATTCTACACTATACCAGTCTTGACACAGCTATGAATTTGTGTATAACGGACTGTGTGCTATCAATTGATGTCCTTTGAATAGTCAAATTTCTGTGTGATACATTGTTTGTAGTATTATACTACAGATGGTATACTAGACATAATCCTGTACTGTGTATATCTAGTGACCCAAATTCAACTATTAAGTAGATCTATGTAATAGTTACAACATATGGCACAGTCCACATACAACTATTTTACACGTGACAATATTATTGATCCGAGCGAAATTATTTACTATTATTTATATATGACCGGTCTGACAAGGATAGTGACCTTTCAACTTCAGTTTATATTGTCGTTTATATTGTCGATAACGGTTACAGTATTAAGTAGCGACTGCGTTATCTAATGTCGTATACAAAACCGGATAATCCATTAATTGATATACATGTAGTGTCTGCTTACCGTTCCGTAGATGACCTGCCTGAATAACGAAATCATTCATAATATTTCACCAATTTGCTAAATTGTTAAGTCTGTGACTGACTACACGTAGACGAAATTCCAAAGTGTCTCTTAACTATATTATATATCCATAATTATCAGAATAACACACACTCACTTGGTGAAGATAATTATCAATATTATGCACGTGGAATATGAGATCACGTGAATTTACAAAATTACCAAATTAAGGGAGTTAATCAAAACCGGGCTAACTACCGAATTATCTCGCTTTATATGAAATACACACACATTAGTCTGAAGCATGCATAGTGAGTATTAGTCATTTATGATTCCGTAGACGGAGTGTTGGCTTCTTGAGTGTTGCCGGCGGTTTGTGATGTAAGGGAGACAATAGTTGCAACTCCTTTACACCATAGACTGGCGTTTACCGTTGTGGGTTCGATGTTCTGTCTGCGAGGTTCATTCAATTTTGAAAGGTCTATTATTGTTGTTAATATGTAAATATAATTGTATACATGAAATGTTTGTACTACTCGGGTGACCCTACCAATGTATATATATGTATATACATCCAACTTCTTCCAATATCTCTGTCATTTATTCTTGGAAATGTCCTACTGCTTACTAGTAGCCGAGATCCGAATAATCTTACATCTAAGCTATTTCGTATATAATTGCTAATTGATAATGTCATATATTATACCAGAATTGGTATATTATCCTACTAGCTATGTAAAATGTCACAATATTTACCTCTCATTTCTTATAAAGACCGCTTTATTAATACTTAAATAAAACGTTCAAATTTTTCTCTATACAGTTGTAACGAAATTGTTATTACCATTTGCAGATTAATCATAAAGTGTTAATGTTCACTATCATTACAATTTGTGAACACGTTATGTCTCAGTTTCCAGCATGGTGAATTAATAACCTCATTATAGCGTATGTTTTCTCCACCATTTGCACCAAGTTGTATCTTTCTTTTTGTGCTTTCATTGGTATCATTGCTGAAAATTATATCATTTATCAATCTTACGTAACCACGTTACAAATCCAGTAATACGTATAGCTTTTTACCAGGATAACGTACTTTAGTTAGTTCCTTTTAGTTCGATTCTGAGTATATTTAGAGAAATGTTGTTTGTGAATGGTATGTGAATGGTCAGTGTCCCATGTGTGCCCATCCTACGCCAGTCTCCCTCGTCCCCCTTCTCAAGTTACTGTGACCACAGTCCAATACACGGTCTCATTCTTTGAATCTGTTTTACCCAAATGGGTAATGATTTGAGCTAATGGAGATCTAGTATTGGACTATCATATTATTAGAGGACAGCCGATAGCTAAATTATGCACATTCTATACATATCCTTTAACTTCAATACTACATTTACTTAAGCAAATTGTTAGCAGACTTTATAAACTGTTGCTCGCATTGAATACGTTATTGTATACAAGTACCAACGATTTGACTGTTGCTACTATTGGTTTACTTATTACATGTGATATACACGTGTCTACACCAACATACTGTCTGTGATCAATGTATATCTACGAAACATTCGTTACAAACATTAGTTGTACTTTATTAATTCTTTTGCTGTTAATACTGTCTGGTGATACAGAAAGAAATCCAGGGCCGGATATTAATCATAGCGACTGTTTTTATATATTGCATCAAAATATTAGAAGCATTAGACACAAGTTAAAATATATAGAGGACAATTTGCTTTTGACATCTATGCTTTACCGAAACCCATCTCACGCTGGATCTGAATGACGTCGATATATATTTAGAAGGATTTGATAGAATGTTTAGAAAAGACAACACTGCCCATTCAGGGGAATTATTAATTTATACCTCGTCTCAATTAAGACCTAAACGAATTCTTGAACTAGCGAATATACTGGATGAATCAATGTGGATTGAAATTAGAGACCGTTCTCAGACATACTTAATTTGTAATTTATATCGACCACCAAATTCTACAGTTGATCTATGGGGTAACATTAATGCTTGCCTAGAAAGAGCGTCCGAACTATCAAACAATATTGTTTTAGTCGGAGATATCAATGAGGATCAACTGAATTACAACAATAATAAACTAAAAGACATCCTACTACTAAACAACATGGTGAATATTATTAATGTACCTACGCGAGTAACAGAACATTCAAGAACTTTAATAGATCCAGTGGCAATTTCAAATAACATTACTTCATTACACTCCGGTACTTTTGAAACTCAAAATGCTATTAGTGATCATTTCGGTACATTTGCCTACATTAAAGTCGATTTTCAGTCGAAGGATCCTTATAAACGAAGGGTGTGGAATTATAAACGGGCTGATTTTGAGTCACTCAATAATATAATACGTACCACTGATTGGTCGTTCATTTATTCCCATAATATAGATATTGCAACTTCACTATTTATTGATAAATTCTTAGACATAGTAAAGTCATGTATTCCAACCAGTTTAGTTACAGTTCGCCCAAGCGACAAACCATGGTATAATTCAGAAATAAGGAAAACATCTAGACCGACCGACATAAACTTACTGCAATACGAACCGGAAAATTGGGTGACTGGAATAGTTATAAATCTCAACAAGGCGCTTTGAGCACAGACATACCTAGCTATATTATAAAGTTGTGCTGTTCTCGTGATACGATTTTTGCCTGGGTGTGGCTGCGGGTTTGGCTGGCTGAGGGTATTGTACGGTGTGGCACTGGGAGGGTGTAGTAGTTGCGAATTGCATTTCTTAATGCTTTTCTTTCTTTTTTGGTATTTTTTATCATATCCATTATTATCCTCTTAATTGTAATCAAAAACTTGTATCCTAATTGCAATGCTCTTATACTATATTCAGTCTCTTTGTTAATTACAAACTAGTATGTTGGGGCGGGCCGAAACTAAGTGGCCCAACCCTTTTGCTTCTCCATATATATATACATACTGATAATGTTTGTACCATATATCTTATTTATTTCATCCGTAACATGTTGGTAAATTTGAGTTGTATTATATATTGAATATAAAGAATGCAATAACATATGATTAAACTAATACTATTGTGCCCTTCCGCATTGTCTCTTCTTTCAACCTCATGGCGATGACTTCCATGAGAGCGATTAATCTAATGTTGCAAAACCATATTTAGCAATCGAGCTAAAATCAATTGGTATTAACTAAATTAAATTGTAGCGTAGGTTGTTTAAGCCAATAATTTTACATATCTCATTGTGCCTAAATATACGAGTAAATAAGGTGTATATAATGCTAACATGTAATATTATATAATATTATTGTATGTATATATATTATGTTTATTGTAAGGTTAGCAGGGTGTGGTTCCCCGACCCCTATTTACATATTACGGGGAGAATAAAGTATGAAATTACAAATTTCAAAAAAAGAACATAATATTCGAGTAAATAAGGTTTTATCATTTCATCTGCTTGCATTTAGTTTCGTTCGCCTTCCTTCACCCACTCCCCTCAAAAGGAAAAGAGGCAACAACTAATAAAATGTCACGTCCTTAATATCACTGAACACTTGAGATGCGTTCCCAGTTTAATATTATTGAAGTTTAGTTTATATTTGAAGAGAGAAGATTAGCATGTGATCAGCGATAAATTAATCCCTATATATGCATACTTTATTTAGATATACAGTTAACTTTTATATTACATCTGTAGTGCAATATGTTTCTGCATAAACATACAAGATGTTCATCGTACATATTAGATCAGTTACGATGTTGTTATTAAAGCTGTAAAGCAGCATAGCGAAACTTAAGTGAAATGGAAATACATGCATTGGACGGCCACCATCACTGGTGTTCTATAGTCCTTGAAGTTCTGCACGATTTGGGGTTCCACGATTCTTTGAGTTGTACATATGGTCCCACAGTCCTTGGGGTTGAGTTTCACAGGCAGTTGGGTTCCACAGTCGATGGGGTTCGCCAGTGCATGGAGTTCGACAATCATTGGGGTTCCACGGTCCATTATCTTCATCACGCAGACCCTGCGGTTCCACGCTGTCGGTGTTCTACAACCAAGGGGCTTCAAGGGGCTTCAAGTTCCAAAGTGCATAGTATTAAACCATCCCTGAAATTATATTTAAGTTTAAGTTTAACACTCCATGGGATTCCAGAGTAGTTTGAGTTCCACAGTCATTACGGTTCCACAGTACATGTTTCTCCATAGTCGACGGGGTTCCACAGCAGCATTCTAAGAGGTGCAAACCTATTGCGAAACTACAGTGTATTACTTAGTCATTGTGGTTTCGCAGTCCATTATGTTCCACAGGTCATAGGGTTTCATATTAATTAGGGTTCCACAGTCCAGTTCTACATTCTATGAGGTTCCATAGACCATGTAGTTCCATCGCGCAATGGACTACAGCGTTACTGTGATTCCACAGTAACTGTGTTCCGCAGTCCTAGCGGGCGGTTCAATAGCCATTGTGAGTCCACAGTAACTGTGTTCCGCAGTCCTAGCGAGCGGTTCATAGCCATTGTGAGTCCACAGTAACTGTGTTCCGCAGTCCTAGCGAGCGGTTCAATAGCCATTGTGAGTCCACAGTAACTGTGTTCCGCAGTCCTAGCGGGCGGTTCAATAGCCATTGTGAGTCCACAGTAACTGTGTTCCGCAGTCCTAGAGGGCGGTTCAATAGCCATTGTGAGTTCACATTCATTGAGTTTCCAACCTCCATCTGATTCCATAGTACATGTGTTCCACATTCCATGTGGTTGACAGTGGTTCCACAGTTCTTGTATTCCACAATCACGTGTATTTCCACACTACATTGGACTAGTTATTGGTGTTTCACTTTCATTGCGAATTCACAGTCATTGGATCCCACAGCCATTGTGTTTCCAAAACCCACGTGGTTCAACAGTCTGCATGGTACAACGGTCCCTGGGATTCCACAGTCCTTGTGGATCCATAAGCATGGTTCTACAATCGATGAGATTCCATAGTCCTCGTGCAAGATAGACATATAGTTGCAAATGAATGTAAGCCTCTAATGACCTTTCAATTAATCCAAAACCCGTGACATTATGGTTGACCTTTCTGTGTCAAATCAAGGACACTTGAAAGCTGGCAAGATATATTCTTGTGTGAAATACCAGCGCGGGGATTTGCATCTCTCCGAGTGCTATTCTTTAGTATTTGCTTGTTTATACAAATTTATTTTAGCTCGATTGCGAAACAAGTTCTTTCAACTTATATTAATCACTCTCGAGACCTCATTCCTGATGGAATCCATCGCCACGAGGGAGAGAGAAGAGGCAACGTGGAATTTAAATGCCTTGCCTAAGGGCACAATCGTAACGGCTCCAGCGGGGCTCGAATTCCGGACCTTTCGCACCTGAAATGAATAGTATTTGCTTGGGTTTCAATAGTTCAATATTGTATGCTTAAACGTTAATTCTTTTCTTTTTTTAAGTTTAAACTTTATTTATTTTACAACGATTGCGAAGCAAGTTTTAACAACTTATATTAATCACTTTCTTTGGCACGGATGAACACGTATATGTTGTCATTTGTGTGGGAGGAAACCGGAGTACCCGTAGAAAACCTGTCCGATCTGGCGACAACCGTACCATCTTACATACTTCCCGGGACACGGGTTGCATTAGTGAGAAGCGCGCTAACCACTGCGCTAATCGGACAGCCAAATTAATTAACCGTTAATTTGTTTAATCGCCAGATATAAAATTAAGCTTAATTCAAGTTATATATAATACCGTAATCTTGTGAAATTGCCAACTGTCCCGTGCGAACACTAAGCTCTAAGTAATAATAGCTACGTTTATTTATCCTCGCCGCCGGGAACCATGTGGGCGAGCATTATCAGATGATTAGATTCTTGCGTCGATTATTCGTGAAGTGTCTGTAGATTTGTAGAGTGTTTTCTTGTAGTGTTATGGTCTTGGAGTATTTGATAATGGTGTTATAAAACGACAACTTGAGGAGGCATCCTTTTCCTCTTCATGGTGACAAGACCTGATGGTTCTTCTTTCTGAACGGCTCTTGTTATGGCCACCCTCGTCATTGTTGGTCATTCCGTAGTAGCATATAAACGGATCTTGCAGTTAGACATCTGGTCGTCTCGTTCACTCCATGGTCTGGCAATACCTCCACCACTTCCGTAAGACGGCGATGCTGGGGAGTGTGTCCCTTGTTGCGAGGACGACAACCAGAATATCCCAGAATCCTACGCTGTTGCTGCGAGATGTGCCCCGACCGCGACGTGTACGCCGTGAGGAGATCGGACGGCTGCTGCGAGATGTGCCCCGACCGCGACGTGTACGCCGTGAGGAGATCGGCCGGGCTGCTGCGAGATGTGCACCGACCGCGACGTGTACGCCGTGAGGAGATCGGCCGAGCTGCTGCGAAATGTGACCCGACCACGATGTGCACGCCGTGTTGAGATCGGCCGGGCTGCTGCGAAATGTGCTCCACCACGATGTGCACGCCGTGAGGAGATCGACCGGGCTGCTGCGAGATGTGCTCCTACCGCGACGTGCACGCCGTGAGAAGATCGGCCGGGCTGCTGAGAGATGTGCTCCGACTGCGACGCGCACGCCGTGAATAGATCGGCCAAGGCACTAAATTTGGATCGCAACTATTTATGGAGGCCTTTCTATTGAACACTGACAAATGATACAATTTACTGATAGCAAGTGTGTTATTATCTGCATTATTGACATTGAAAATCGCAGTATTTACATGCAATATCATAAACGACAATACCGATATAATGTCAATTCAAATTGGATTTCATTTGCACAGGAATGGAAAAACAAATACAATAAATAATATAGGGTTCTTGATTTATTGCTTAGAACGGTGGCCAGCATTAAATAATGTTTATTTATATTTATCATTTCGTCTGGAGACAAACTTAAATAGGAGTACACATGTTTGATGAAGTATTTGTAAATAGAAATCAATGATTAGGTTTGTCGAGCGAAGCAACTGATTTACAACTAAATGTATTTAGAGTCATAAATGGAAAGGGAGCGACTTGATAGTGCATGGTACGAACGAAATATATCGTAATTAAACGGAGTTTAAATATAATATTATACTTGGAGAATACGCGAGGAAGTCTCAAGTAAGTAGCCTCTATTATTCTACTAGTTCTAACACTTTCCAAGATATTAATGGGTCATAGACGGGGGGGTCAGTAGTCCAGTGGTTAAAACGTCGCAATGGAATCCATGGATCGCAGGTTCGATCCCCCGTCTGACACTAATAGTATTAACAGTTTTCCAGTTTGGACTTTAGACTGAGGTCTCGTGCCCGTGCTTTACACCGTGCACATAAAAATCCCAGCGGAGACTCTGGAATGGGCCTCTGTCTATCAGTGCACTATCCTCCAAAAATCTAAAATCACTAATCTCTTCAGGAGGCGTCGCTCATATGGGCAACCGGTAGCGACGATAAATAAACTTTAAGAACAGAATGTTATTCCACTTCTACTATTCTACTAGTTCTAACACTTTCACTCATGTTAAAGCCCCAATATGTGCCTACTTAGAATATGCTGCACACAAAGATAGTGTAGTTCAGTATATACACATTTATTTTAGCTCCATTGCGAAACAAGTTCTTACAACTTATATTAATCACTCTCGATACCTCATTCATGGTGGATTTCATCGCCACGATGAAGAGAGAAGAGGCAACGTGGAATTTAAATGCCGTGCCTAAGGCTACATTCGTAACGTCTCCAGCGGGGTTCGAACTCCGTGCCGTTCGCACCTGAACGCACTATTACAGCGCTATCATGATAGTGTCACGACAAAGATATTGTACGAGGCGGATGATTAGATATTGCGTTTATTGTCTTATATTTTCAATAATTACATTAGAAAGTAAAATTGGGAAAATATGCCAACACACGAAGCTGCTTTTGTGGCATCACCAGTGTGAGTGTTTTACTTTTATTTATCGTCGCTACCGGTTGCCCATATTCATGAGCGACGCCTCCTGAAGAGATTCGTCATTTTAGATTTTTGGAGGATAGTGCAATGATACAGACAGAGACACATTCCAGAGTCTCCTATGGTTCTTTTACGTGCACTGCGCATAGCACCGACACGAGACCTCGGCTTAACGTCCCATCCATCTGAAAGACTGTTAATTGTATTAGGGTCAGACGGGGGATCGAACCTGCGATCCCTGGATTACCAGTCCAGCGTGTTACCACTGGACTACAGATCCGTCTGACATTACCATTTGTAAATTACCTTTCCTTTATAGGTAACCAATAAAACTAACACTAAAAATGGTTGTTTACGAAAGCTAGCATTAGGATACATGTACATATGAATTTATATAGTACTATATGTATGTATGTTCCATTAATGTCAAACCCTTTGCGAAGACGTATACATGTTTTCCTGGGCATGCTTAGCCGATCTAAGTGGTTAACCTGTACTAAGCAATGTGTGTGAGGTGCCTTGCTCAATGACACTACATACTTCGTCTGACTGAGTATCGAACCCGGGACCGATCGATTCCAAATCCGACGCTCTACCACTGGACAACGGATGCCACACATACTGATACAAATGTGAGATAAAACGGTAAATCTGTAGCATAAATCTTGTTATTCAGGCTATACACGTTGTACTACTCTTGGCTGTTGACATTATTTACATTATGCTATTCAATGCTTTGTCAATAAACGTCGTATACGACGCTTGCTTATTAGTTGGCATACTCAACCGTCTCCATGACTTAGTAGTTAAGGCGTTCGTCTACGGAGCGGGAGGTCGAAGGTTCGAATCTCGTCAGGGGTCCATTCTGATATGGCCGGTTGGTGAGCCGCCAGCTAGTTAAATAACGGCTACCGATTGCCTACCAGCCTGGCGCCTGACATACAAGCATAGGATTCTGGAAAGTACTGATGTTCATAAAAAAAGAGGTGTCAGAAATGGCTGGCAATTTAAATAGGGATGACACTATAATAAACAAACACTATACAAATTACCCTTGACTACATCTGAGTTCACTACGAATACAAATTACCCTCCTGTTGACTGCAACTGAGGTCACTACGAATACAAATTACCCTCCTGTTGACTGCAACTGAGTTCACTACGAATACAAATTACCCTCCTGTTGACTGCAACTGAGGTCACTACGAATACAAATTACCCTCCTGTTGACTGCAACTGAGTTCACTACGAATACAAATTACCCTCCTGTTGACTGCAACTGAGTTCACTACGAATACAAATTACCCTCCTGTTGACTGCAACTGAGTTCACTACGAATACAAATTACCCTCCTGTTGACTGCAACTGAGTTCACTACGAATACAAATTACCCTCCTGTTGACTGCAACTGAGGTCACTACGAATACAAATTACCCTCCTGTTGACTGCAACTGAGGTCACTACAAATACAAATTATGCTCCTGTTGATTACAACTGAGTTCACTACGAATGGCGATGGATTCCATCAGGAATGAGGTCTCGAGATGTATAAGTTGCAATCGAGCTAAAATAAATCTGTAACCTGGGTTCATATGAATAATTAATGTAAATGAAAGATATCGTAATTTCAACGTTGAACTCGTGTGAATGATGTTTTGTTGCAAGGTTGTCATCTTAACAATCATACAACCATTTCTTTAAAGCGACATTGCAAAAAGCAAATAAGATACATTTTTTCACGTATAAATGCATAGCTACTACATATTCTTCTGAATACATTCGAACACTAACATTGAATAAATAATGTTTTTGTGGTCTACACACTTTCCAAAGTGAAAGTAGGATTTCATATAACGGTCATCTACGCTTCTGAATTGACGTTTGTTTGTCATTGGAGTCAATACTAAACACGCGATACTTTCGTTTAGAGATAATTTAACTAAGATTAGTCTACAAATAAATATGCATAGGCACACATGTGATATATCACGGTAAATATGTACAATTCCGCGTGTTACTCGGGATACACGCCTTGTATTACGCATGGATGTCGACCCTATTTCCATTATTTTGTTATGTCAACAAACCGCGTATACGGACGTTTGTTTATTTGTTGAAATACTCATATTTTGGGCAAATATTTGGAAACAAATTAATTATACCATATAATAGCACATTACATTCCATACTGCAGACATTTGCGTTTTCATCGATGTAGTGTCGCTTTAATAATAACAACACATCAACGTTGCAATAACATCAAAAAAAACCATTTGTCCGACTAATAGATTTTTTTCGGCTTTGAAAACGTATTTGGATTTGAAAACGAAATATAAAGAAAGATATTTCTTTTCAAAGTACCATTTACTGTCCTTGTACTGTTTGGTTGTGCAAAGTATAAGCAAATTACATGTAACGGGAGATATATAACATAACTACAGATTGTCTAGCGCTAATGTCGTTTAGGGGTAATTGAATTCCGATTTACATGTAATTCAAAAAATAAAAAGTCAATTGAATTCAGATTTAGTTCACAAATTAAAAAAATCGCAGGTTCAATTGGTTAGATGTAGATAAAATGTGTTCGTTTCATTCTGTGTGAGTGTGCTGTCCATGGTCCAGTGGTACAGAGTCGGATTTGGAATCGAGAGGTTCAGGGTTTGGTACTCGGTCGGGGCACGTATGTAGTGTCCTTGAACAATGTACCTCACACAAAACGTACTGATTAACCGCGTATGTCCGCTAAGCTGAGGGAGTTGATATACATGGAACATACATACATACATCATACAGATACAGAAGTATGCCCCAAATGCATGAACATTGAAAACTGTATAGAAGTTGAAAGAACTTGTTTCGCAATCGAGCTAAGATAAATGTGTATAAACTACAACTGTACATGTATATTAAGAGAGTCGACGAGTGATACTATTAGCTTCATAAGTTCATGAGTAAAATATTATAGTAGAAGTCGTGATAGCCATTGTAGCGCGTTCGCTTCAGACCCGGAGTTCGAGCCCAATTGTAGCCGTTACGATCGTGCCCTTAGGCAAGGTATTTAATTTCCAAATTGCCTCTTCTCTCTCCCTCGTGGCGATGGATTCTATCAGGAATGAGGTCTCGAGAGTGAGTACTATAAGTTGTAAGAACTTGTTTCGCAATCGAGCTAAAATAAATGTGTATAAACTAAAATAATATTCGTTCATAAACATGTTTGTTGTGTTATGCTATGTTTGTCCCAGCTTTCATCCTTCGAAAATTCGACAGCATGTCATTTGCATATATAAAATGATCCATTTGTTTATGAATGACAGCTAAACCAATGTCCTTTTCTTCATCAGCATCATCGTCGTCGCCGTCGTCATCTCGTTATTATCACCATCCTTATCATCCATTATCACCATCTTCATCACCATATCGTCGTCATCATCATCATCATCAACAGCAGCATCACCAGCATCATCACCATCATCACTACTACCACCACCACCACCACCATCATCACCACCATATCGTCGTCGTCATCATCATCATCATCAACAGCAGCATCACCAGCATCATCACCATCATCACTACTACCACCACCATCATCACCACCATATCGTCGTCGTCATCATTATCATCATCATCATCATCATCATAATCAGCAGCAGCAGCAGCAGCATCATCACCATCATCATCACTACCATCACCACCACCATAAGCAAAATCGTTAGCAGCATCGTCTTCAATGCAAACCTCATTACTAGTTTCACTGTTAGTGTCTTTCTCTGTGACTGGATTGCTATACACTCTTTATGACTACCGTGGGCTTCACAGACTTTGCACAAGTATGTTTAGAAATTCCAAAGGATCAGTTTCAAATTTTGTTCTGGGCGTTCTACTGTTAGATTGAACAGTCTATAAACCTCTATCGAAAATTCGAACTACATGTTTACAGACGGATCTGTAGTCCAGTGGTAACACGCTGGACTGGTAATCCAGGCATCGCAGGTTCGATCCCCCGTCTGACCCTAATACAATTAACAGTCTTTCAGATTGGACGTTAAACCGAGGTCTCGTGTCGGTGCTTTACACCGTGCACGTAATAGAACCAGAGGACACTCTGGAATGGATCTCTGTCTGTATCATTGCACTATC
Organism: Archivesica marissinica; assembly: GCA_014843695.1. Classification (NCBI taxonomy): domain Eukaryota; kingdom Metazoa; phylum Mollusca; class Bivalvia; order Venerida; family Vesicomyidae; genus Archivesica; species Archivesica marissinica. The sequence continues at coordinate 28,896,989 of CM026398.1, forward strand.
CTCCAAAATCTAAAATAACTAATCTCTTCAGGAGGCGTCGCTCATATGGGCAACCGGTAGCGACGATAGATAAACGTAAAACACACACAAAACTACATGTAGTTTATTGGCAACCAGCTACATGTATATTATATATTTCATTGAATTCGTTAGATTAAAATTTACCCTGTCGCGTCTCACCCTGGTTAATTTCAATATGTCATAATTGCTATGCAATATAATTATATAACATACATTTTGAAGCATAAATATATATGTGGCGTTGAATTAGCGTTATTGGAAAGCATGTGGTAATTCTCTTTATGGCAGTTTAAAGAGTTTGGTCCGTATTATATATACAGTGCAACATTATTACTTAATGACTCGCCTTTTGACGGGTCTGGGGTTTCTTGAATGCAGAATTTATAAAACCATATAATTGATACAGACGATTTATCGACATCAAATTATAGAATATCTACTCGTGAAATCGTTCAATACATTTTACATGTCTGTTTGCATACGTTTTTAAAATACACAAGAGATAAGAGATAAGGAATGTTAGCTTAATGTGAAATAATAAATAAGTTATTCATATCTAAACAAAAGTGTAAGAAATGTGTTCGATTTATCAGATTGACATTGTGGATGTTAAACATTATGCTGCATTTACTTGGTTACATTTTGGAAAACTGGTGTGATTTTACAAAACGATTTACTGTTTTTCTTATTCTGAAAGAAGCTTTAACAACATATATTAATCACTTTCGTTGAAGGCGGATGAAGCGTGTACAGTCAAACATGCAGCCAACCAAAGGAATCACAGAAAATGGCAGCTTAGCACAGACGGCCGCTTAATAGAGGGTAAGTGTATAATAAGACAACACATTGGAAAACTGGTTGCTTAATATAGGCTGGCTGTTTAATAGAGGCGACCACTGACACAGGTGTGTCTGTATATGGTCATTCTTGTGCTAGGAAACCGGAGTAGCCTGAGAAAAACTCACATAGCCGATCTGACGACCACAGTACAAGTTCGCATACTTCCCGGTGCGAGGGTCGAACCCCGGATTGCATCGGCGAGAAGCGAGCATGCTAACCACTACGCTAATCGGTAGCCTATTGTTTTATGAAGATAATTCTGTTTTGCTCTTAATTCATTAGCAATACAACATCAATGAATGGACTTGTGGTTAGGTATTGGGGTTATATGGCGCACAAGCGTAGTGTGGATGGTGCGGTACCAGCATATGGTGTTGTAGTTATACGGTACGGTACGGCATCAACGTATGGAATTGTGGTTAGGTATTGGGGTTATATAGAGCACAAGCGTAGTGTGGATGGTGCGGTACCAGCATATGGTGTTGTAGTTATACGGTACGGTACGGCATCAACGTATGGAATTGTGGTTAGGTATTGGGGTTATATAGAGCACAAGCGTAGTGTGGATGGTGCGGTACCAGCATATGGTGTTGTAGTTATACGGTACGGTACGGCATCAACGTATGGAATTGTGGTTAGGTATTGGGGTTATATAGAGCACAAGCGTAGTGTGGATGGTGCGGTACCAGCATATGGTGTTGTAGTTATACGGTACGGTACGGCATCAACGTATGGAATTGTGGTTAGGTATTGGGGTTATATAGAGCACAAGCGTAGTGTGGATGGTGCGGTACCAGCATATGGTGTTGTAATTATACGGTACGGTACGGCATCAACGTATGGAATTGTGGTTAGGTATTGGGTTTATATAGAGCACAAGCGTAGTGTGGATGGTGCGGTACCAGCATATGATGGTGTAGTTATACGGTACGGTACGGCATCAACGTATGGAATTGTGGTTTTGTGCACCAGAACAGTGTGGGTGATGCGGTACCAATATCGAATACTTACATCGCTATTGCATTTCCTTCGATGAACGTGTGTGCCATGTCCTCTTTGCATCCATTTTCGTATGAATTTCCTCACTAATGATATGCAGCTGACATGCGCAATCGAACTTGCGGTCATGTGTTCCTCGCAAGAAAAAAGGCGTGTCTTAATGTTTACCCTGTTCCAAGGATGATCTATTTGCCAGGTCCGGTACACAGCAATTCGCAGATCTGGACTAATTGCATATTAAATGCAGTGTGCTATGTTTTTCTTTGCATTATATAAAAGAATAATTAATGTAATAAGTAATATAAATAATGAATCGTGGGTTAATAATTTCCATCGGGTATGAACTACATTGGGCGTGTTTAAAGTGCGGCCTCCACATACTTTAGCCACGCCCAATGTAGTTCATACCCCGAAGGAAACTATTAACCCGCGATTCATTCCTTATAGCTGGTGTTGTTGTTTTATTGGGTTGTATGGAGCACAACCGTAGCGCAGGCGTTTGTTTAGGTATACCACTTTATTTTAGCTCGATTGCGAAACTTGCATTAATCACTCTCGATACCTCAATCCTGATGGAATCCATCGCCACGCTATCACGATTTCCGGGCGTTGCGGCACCAACATATGATGTTTGTGTTTCATTGGGTGTTATGATGCACACGGTACAATGTTGGTGATACTGCACCATCATATGATGTTTGTGTTTCATTGGGTGTTATGATGCACACGGCACAATGTTGGTGATACTGCACCATCATATGATGTTTGTGTTTCATTGGGTGTTATGATGCACACGGTACAATGTTGGTGATACTACACCATCATATGATGTTTGTGTTTCATTGGGTGTTATGATGCACACGGCACAATGTTGGTGATACTGCACCATCATATGACTGACAAGTTTGCTTTCACAACCCCATTGACACTTTGAACTAATGTTCCCAGAATACCCGGGATCAGACAGAGTGAAACAATGGGTTCTGTCGAACGTATATGTATATACTGTGGAAGTCGTGGTAGCACAGTGGTAGCGCATTCGCTTCATGTGCGAAAGGCCCAGAGTTCGAGCACTAATGGAGCCGTTATGATTGTGCTCTCAGGCAAGGCATTTAAATTCCATGTTGTCACTTCTCTCTCCCACGTGGCGATGGATTCCATCAGGAATGAGTTCTCGAGATTGATTAATATAAGTTGTAAGAACTTGTTTCGCCATCAAGCTAAACTAAATTTGTATAAAATATATGTTTTATTATACACAAGATAAATAGTAGAAAATAAATTTTGAAATTGAAATTTTCTATTATTAAAATAGTTTTGCAATATGTAGTAATACATGTATATTAAAACAACACAGACATTTTTCAAATAAAACAGTAGTGTAACATTTCGGTTGGAATTTGTTTCAGGTCGGGAACAACAATAAGAAACTTTTAATCAAGAGATGAACAAGTTGAAAGCAATCTCTCCAACATGTGAGCCAAAGGTAAACTACATGCGATAGTCAGCGATCGTTCACCCATATCTCATCTAGCAAGATGCCGACATTTCAAAATGTGAGCTATAACTCGTCCAGAACACAAAGAGCGTACAAAATCAACAACATTGAAGCACTAAAATTAAAAAACAAAATACATTTACTTGAGAAGGAACGCTTACACAATGAAAAAATGACCAATCAGGATATACGTCTTATATCGGTGACTTTGGACTATATTCAAACGTGTAGTGGACATAGTGTGGAGGGGTTAGCACCAAAGGGAGAACCAGAAGAAGCTAAACGAGCACACGTCGGACCAACATTTTTGTATGGTGAAAGAATTGTAAGCCGTCAAAAGCGGCGACACTTACGTCCCCAATCCGCAGTGGACAAATCAAGCGGCCGTATGAACAGTGGCACTGCGTCTTATGCTTCAACAGTCGATAATACTCCGCGACCACAAAGTAGTCCGATTCGTCGAAAACCGACATTCGTAACACACATAAGAGATGACGAATCTGATTTTGACTCCAGTTCACAATCCATAAAAAGTGCCATGAGCACACCTTCGGAGAGATTTAAACCTTCTTGGTTAGATGAACCAATTACTGATGTCACAAATATATTGCTGCGCGCAAATTCTACCAACAATACACGCGCATCTGTATTTAACAGAACCAGGAATGGACATGAAGGATCCATGGCCTGGAAAGCAATGAATCGAAGCTTAAGAATTAGTTCTTCGTCCGGTATGCACGATTTGTCGTCTGCTACGATAGCAGACGATCCTTCCCAATCTCTAGTTCCAGAACGCGGCATGAGCATTATTGACATTCTAAATCGTGGTCCCAAAACGACAATGTCAGCAAGTGCGTGGAAAGCACACTTAAATAATGCAGAGTCGGGGCCGGTTTCGAGTCAAACACAAAGACAAAATGTGATGGAATCCAAGAAGGCTATCAATAATTCACGGAGTAAAGTGATACGGTGCCAAGTGAAGAATTTCATATCTGAACCACAAGTACACTAGTCAGAAATGTATTTATTTCTAAGCGTATTTTATGTGTTTTCTCTTGTAGTAAGCGAACATGTAAAACATATGTGTGGTGTAGTACGTTTGCATAACTAGAGTGCCAAGTGACAATAGAACGCTTGTGGGACAATGAAGCAATTAAACCCATCACCACAATGCTATCATCACCATAATGTTAAGAAGAGTGTGTATCTTTGTATGCGTTTGTCTATGTGGTATGCGCATGGAAATGTAACATGTACCTATTTGTGTGTTGTATTAAATATTAAAATATTGTTTTATTTAAATATGGTTAAATTCCACTGACAATTCCCTTTTCCACGATTCTAAAATATGTATGTCATGTAGTGTCTCTGCGGGGGAACTGGGATGCTATGGTGAGATCGAAGATGGTGTCGTCGGCAAAGAGGCGAGTCCTACTTCTGATGCGGTTTGGTAGATCATGTCTGTGACCAATATGTACAACAGAAAGAGGCAGGGCTCCATATCAAACCAGTGGGAGAGAACTGGTAACCGGTCAGAGCATTTACCTTGAACGAGAACCTGTTGTAACATGTATTTGAGAAAAGAATGGATTCCAGATGTAACTTTATTATTTATGGCAAAGTACTTCAGTTTGTGGATGAGATACGAGGTAATATACTAATACAGCACAGGGACCAATTCGGCAATCTTAAATCAATTTGTCTTACACAATACACTGTTTGAAGCAGCACCATTGGTTAAATACAATTGTATTGACGTATCACACACTTTTTCCTGGGACACTCGCATAGATAGAATCACTAATATGGCGAATCAAATTTAATAGCACAAAAAAGGCTCACGTTACAGCACTCTCGCCATTATACGGACTCGACGTTACAGCACTCTCTCGGCTATACGGATTCAACGTTACAGCACTCTCTCCATTATACGGACTCAACGTTACAGCACTCTCTCCATTATACGCGCTCAACGTTACATAACTCTCTCCATTATACGGACTCAACGTTACAGCACTCTCTTTGCTATATGGACTCACGTTACAGCACTCACTCGGCTATACGGATTCACGCTACAGCATTCTCTCGGCTATACGGACTCAACGTTACAGCACTCTCTCGGCTATACGGATTCACGCTACAGCATTCTCTCAGCTGTACGGACTCAACGTCATAGCACTCTCCCGGTTATACGGACTCACGTTACAGCACTCTCTCGGCTATACGGACTCAACGTTACAGCACTCTCTCGGCTATACGGACTCAACGTTATAGCACTCTCTCGACTATACGGACTCACGTTACAGCACTCTCTCGGCTATACAGACTCACGTTACAGCACTCTCTCGGCTATACGGACTCAACGTTACAGCACTCTCTCGGCTATACGGACTCAACGTTATAACACTCTCGGCCATACGGACTCAACGTTACAGCACTCTCGGCCATACGGACTCAACGTTACAGCACACTCTCGGCAATACGGACTCAACGTTACAGCACTCCCTCAGCTGTACGGACTCAACGTTACAGCACTCTCTCGGCTATACGGACTCAACGTCATAGCACTCTCCCGGTTATACGGACTCAACGTAATAGCACTCTCTCGGCTATACGGACTCACGTTATAGCACTCTCTCGGCTATACGGACTCAACGTTACAGCACTCTCTCGGCTATACGGACTCACGTTACAGCACTCTCTCGGCTATACGGACTCACGTTATAGCACTCTCTCGGCTATACGGACTCACGTTATAGCACTCTCTCGGCTATACGGACTCACGTTATAGCACTCTCTACGGACTCACGTTATAGCACTCTCTCGGCTATACGGACTCAACGTTACAGCACTCTCTCGGCTATACGGACTCACGTTACAGCACTCTCTCGGCTATACGGACTCAACGTTACAGCACTCTCTCGGCTATACGGACTCAACGTTACAGCACTCTCTCGGCTATACGGAAACTCGCACTCCGTATACGGACTCACGTTATAGCACTCTCTCGGCTATACGGACTCACGTTACAGCACTCTCTCGGCTATACGGACTCACGTTACAGCACTCTCTCTCGGCTATACGGACTCACGTTATAGCACTCTCTCGGCTATACGGACTCAACGTTACAGCACTCTCCCAGCTGTACGGACTCAACGTCATAGCACTCTCTCAGCTATACGGACTCACGTTACAGCACTCTCTCGGCTATACGGACTCAACGTTACAGCACTCTCTCGGCTATACGGACTCAACGTTACAGCACTCTCTCAGCTATACGGACTCAACGTTACAGCACTCTCGGCTATACGGACTCAACTTTAGCACTCTCTCGCTTACGGACTCAACTTACACCCTCTCGAACTACCACACTCTCCATACGGACTCAACATACTCTCGGATACGGACTCAACGTTACAGCACTCTCTCGGCTATACGGACTCAACGTTATAGCACTCTCTCGGCTATACGGACTCACGTTACAGAACTCTCTCGGCTATACGGACTCAACGTTATAGCACTCTCTCGGCTATACGGACTCACGTTACAGCACTCTCTCGGCTATACGGACTCAACGTACAGCACTCTCGGCTATCGGACTCAACGTTACAGCACTCTCTCGGCTATACGGACTCAACGTAATAGCACTCTCTCGGCTATACGGACTCACGTTATAGCACTCTCTCGGCTATACGGACTCAACGTAATAGCACTCTCTCGGCTATACGGACTCACGTTACAGCACTCTCTCGGCTATACGGACTCAACATTATAGCACTCTCTCGGCTATACGGACTCACGTTATAGCACTCTCTCGGCCATACGTACTCACGTTATAGCACTCTCTTGGCAATCCGGACTCAACGTTACAGCACTCTCTCGGCTATACGGAATCAACGTTACAGCACTCTCTCGGCTATACGGACTCACGTTATAGCACTCTCTTGGCAATCCGGACTCAACGTTACAGCACTCTCTCGGCTATACGGAATCAACGTTACAGCACTCTCTCGGCTATACGGACTCAACGTTACAGCACACTCTCGGCCATATGGACTCACGTTATAGCACTCTCTTGGCAATCCGGACTCAACGTTACAGCACTCTCTCGGCTATACGGACTCAACATTATAGCACTCTCTCGGCTATACGGACTCACGTTACAGCACACTCTCGGCTATACGGACTCAACGTTACAGCACTCTCCCAGCTGTACGGACTCAACGGCATAGCACTCTCTCGGCTATACGGATTCACGTTACAGCACTTGCTTGGCTATATGGATTCACGTTACAGCACTCTCTTGGCTATACGGACTCAACGTTATAGCACTCTCAGCTATACGGACTCAACGTTACAGCACTCTCAGCTATACGAATTCACGTTACAGCACTCTCTCAGCTGTACGGACTCAACGTTATAGCACTCTCGGCTATACGGACTCAACGTTACAGCACTCTCTCGGCTATACGGACTCAACGTTACAGCACTCTCTCAGCTGTACGGACTCAACGTCATAGCACTCTCCCGGCTATACGGACTCAACGTTATAGCACTCACTCGGCTATACGGATTCACGTTACAGAATTCTCTCGGCTATACGGACTCAACGTTACAGCACTCTCTCGGCTATACAGACTCACGTTACAGCACTCTCTCGGCTATACGGACTCAACGTTACAGCACTCTCTCAGCTGTACGGACTCAACGTTATAGCACTCTCGGCTATACGGACTCAACGTTACATCACTCTCTCGGCTATACGGACTCAACGTTACAGCACTCTCTCGGCTATGCGGACTCAACGTTACAGCACTCTCTCGGCTATACAGACTCAACGTTATAGCACTCTCCCGGCTATACGGACTCACGTTATAGCACTCTCGGTAGAATTTCTATATGATTTTGGAAGAATTTTGTAAGTGTTTTATTGAAGTTCACGATAAATATTAAAGCATTAGCACCAACTTTATTGTTTTGTTTTAATCGTTTTTTTATATTTTGAGCTTTGTATATAGAGTGGTGGAACCTATGATCGGCGTAAATCTTACATATCATGGCCTATAAAATAAAGTTAAATGCACTTGCGTATATTATTATTTGTTATGTATTTTAGCTTCACCTATGCACGTACATGAAATGTTTTATGTATGCACGCGTAAATGTTGAATATATTATTTTGACTTAGTAACATCAATAACTAACAATATTACAAATCATAAGAAACTTTTTAGGTTAAAACTATTCAAATATTTTAAATACGGATGTAAATAGAAAAAATACGCTGAGCGTAGGAATACGCCGAGCATAGGAATACGCCGAGCATAGGAATAGAATACGCCGAGCATAGGAATACGCCGAGCATAGGAATAGAATACGCCGAGCATAGAAATACGCCGAGCATAGGAATAGAATACGCCGAGCATAGGAATACGCCGAGCATAGGAATAGAATACGCCGAGCATAGGAATACGCCGAGCATAGGAATAGAATACGCCGAGCATAGGAATACGCCGAGCATAGGAATAGAATACGCCGAGCATAGGAATACGCCGAGCATAGGAATAGAATACGCCGAGCATAGGAATACGCCGAGCATAGGTTCCACAACACTATGTTATATATTACTGATTAGACAACTTTATATATATTTATTGAGTCCACCTTGTATACAATTATCGAGTAATATGCTTTTTATTTTTTCTCTTCTATCCAAAGATCATGGTAAAACAATTAAATTTATTTCGTTTAGTTTTAGGTAAATATGATGAGTGTATGATGTATGTAAATGTGTTGTGTGATAAGCTAAACTCTAAATACAAATAACTCCTGTTGGTATAACTATCGGGGGTCTTGATGATTGGTTCATGCTACATTTTGGACTCTCGCTAACCTCTTCGCCGTTGTGATGATCGGTGGCTGAACTGTTTGTGCAGTTTTTGTATTCCCGGCGTATTGTTGGTCGACTTGGCCGCTTGGTTGTTGGCGGCTTGACCGTTAATGGCTTCGACTTGATTATTGGCGGTGTGCTCAGTGACTGTTGTACCATTGTGTATGGCAGGTCCATCGTTCTGAAAGAATAGGAAATAAAGAAGTTATATATATCGGTATTTATCTCAGAGCATATGTAGTTATTCTCAATGCATACTTAGTTATTCTCAGTACATACTTAGTTATTCTCAGTGTACACTTAGTTATTCTCAATGCACACTTAGTTATTCTCAATGCACACTTAGTTATTCTCAATGCACACTTAGTTATTCTCAATGCACACTTAGTTATTCTCAGTGCATACTTAGTTATTCTCAATGCACACTTAGTTATTCTCAGTGCATACTTAGTTATTCTCAATGCACACTTAGTTATTCTCAGTGCATACATAGTTATTCTCAATGCACACTTAGTTATTCTCAGTGCATACATAGTTATTCTCAATGCACACTTAGTTATTCTCAGTGCATACATAGTTATTCTCAATGCCTACTTAGTTATTCTCAGTGTATACTTAGTTATTATCAGTACATACATAGTTATTATTAGTACTTACATAGTTATTCTCAGTGCATACTTAGTTATTCTCAATGCCTACATAGTTATTCTCAATGCCTACTTAGTTATTCTCAATGCATACTTAGTTATTCTCAGTGTATACTTAGTTATTCTCAGTGCATACCTAGTTATTCTCAGTGCATACTTAGTTATTCACAATGCATACTTAGTTATTCTCAATGCCTACTTAGTTATTCTCAGTGCATACTTAGTTATTCTCAATGCATACTTAGTTATTCTCAATGCATACTTAGTTATTCTCAATGCATACTTAGTTATTCTCAATGCATACTTAGTTATTCTCAGTGCATACTTAGTTATTCTCAATGCATACTTAGTTATTTTCTGTACATACTTAGTTATTCTCAGTGCATACTTAGTTATTCTCAATGCATACTTAGTTATTCTCTGTATATACTTAGTTATTCTCAGTGCATACTTAGTTATTCTCAATGCATACTTAGTTATTCTCTGTATATACTTAGTTATTCTCAGTGCATACTTAATTATTCTCAATGCATACTTAGTTATTCTCAATGCATACTTAGTTATTCTCAGTGCATACATAGTTATTCGCAATGCATACTTAGTTATTCTCAGTGCATACGTAGTTATTCTCAGTACATACTTAGTTATTCTCAGTGCATTCTTAGTTATTCTCAGTGTATACTTAGTTATTCTCAATGCATACTTAGTTATTCTCAGTGCATACTTAGTTATTCTCAATGCATTCTTAGTTATTCTCAATGCATACTTAGTTATTCTCAATGCATACTTAGTTATTCTCAGTACATACTTAATTATTCTCAATGCATTCTTAGTTATTCTCAGTACATACTTAGTTATTCTCAGTGCATACTTAGTTATTCTAAGTGCATACTTAGTTATTCTAAGTGCATAATTAGTTATTCCCAATGCATACTTAGTTATTCTCAATGCATACTTAGTTATTATCAGTACATACATTGTTATTCTCAGTGCACACTTAGATATTCTCAGTGCATACTTAGTTATTCTCAGTGTATACTTAGTTATTCTCAGTATATGATGTGTTATAGAGACATTGTTCTGTATACTGATGTGCTATGGAGGCAGTGTACTGTAGACTGATGTGCTATGGAGGCGGTGTACTTTAGACTGAAGTATTATAGAGACAGTGTACTGTAGACTGATGTGCTATAGAGACAGTGTACTGTAGACTGATGTGCTATGGAGGCAGTGTATTGTTGACTGGTGTGCTATGGAGGCAGTGTACTGTAGACTGATGTGCCATAGAGGCAGTGTACTGTAGACTGATGTGCTATGGAGGCAGTGTACTATAGACTGATGTGCTATAGAGGCAGTGTACTGTAGCCTGATGTGCTATAGAGGCAGTGTACTGTAGACTGGTGTGCTATAGAGGCAGTGTATTGTAGCCTGATGTGCTATAGAGGCAGTGTACTGTAGACTGATGTGCTATGGAGGCAGTGTACTGTAGACTGATGTGCTATGGAGGCAGTGTACTGTAGACTGATGTGCTATGGAGGCAGTGTACTATAGACTGATGTGCTATAGAGGCAGTGTACTGTAGACTGACGTGTTATAGAGGCAGTGTACTGTAGACTGACGTGTTATAGAGGCAGTGTACTGTAGACTGACGTGTTATAGAGACAGTGTACTGTAGTCTGATGTGCTATAGAGACAGTGTACTGTAGTCTGATGTGCTATAGAAGCAGTGTACTGTGGACTGATGTGCTATAGAAGCAGTGTACTGTAGACTGAAGTGTTATAGAAGCAGTGTACTGTAGACTGATGTGCTATAGAGACAGTGTACTGTAGACTGGTGTGTTATAGAAGCAGTGTACTGTAGTCTGATGTGCTATAGAGACAGTGTACTGTAGTCTGATGTGCTATAGAGACAGTGTACTGTAGTCTGATGTGCTATATAAGCAGTGTACTGTAGACTGATGTGCTATATAAGCAGTGTACTGTAGACTGATGTGCTATAGAGGCAGTGTACTGTAGACTGATGTGCTATATAAGCAGTGTACTGTAGACTGATGTGCTATATAAGCAGTGTACTGTAGCCTGATGTGTTATAGAAGCAGTGTAATGTAGACTGATGTGTTATATAAGCAGTGTACTGTAGACTGATGTGCTATATAAGCAGTGTACTGTAGACTGATGTGCTATATAAGCAGTGTACTGTAGACTGATGTGCTATATAAGCAGTGTACTGTAGCCTGATGTGTTATAGAAGCAGTGTACTGTAGACTGATGTGCTATATAAGCAGTGTACTGTAGCCTGATGTGTTATAGAGACAGTGTACTGTAGTCTGATGTGCTATAGAGACAGTGTACTGTAGACTGATGTGTTATAGAAGCAGTGTACTGTAGACTGATGTGCTATAGAGACAGTGTACTGTAGATTGATGTGCTATAGAGGCAGTGTACTGTAGCCTGATGTGCTATAGAAGCAGTGTAATGTAGGCTGATGTGCTATATAAGCAGTGTACTGTAGACTGATGTGCTATATAAGCAGTGTACTGTAGCCTGATGTGCTATAGAAGCAGTGTACTATAGACTGATGTGCTATAGAAGCAGTGAACTGAAGACTGATGTGCTATAGAAGCAGTGTACTGTAGACTGATGTGTTACAGATAGATATACTTACCTGTCGCAATGTGTGTCCACATCCTCGTTGTCATAGCACTCAAAACCAGCACTACTTACCAGTCGCAATGTTTGTCCACATCCTCGTTGTCATAGCACTCAAAACCAGCACTACTTACCTGTCGCAATGTTTGTCCACATCCTCGTTGTCATGGCACTCAAAACCAACACTACTTACCTCTCGCAATGTGTGTCCACATCCTCGTTGTCATAGCGCTCAAAATCAACACTACTTACCTGTCGCAATGTTTGTCCACATCCTCGTTGTCATAGCACTCAAAACCAACACTACTTACCTGTCGCAATGTTTGTCCGCATCCTCGTTGTCATAGCGGCGCTCAAACCCAGCACTTCTTACCTGTCGCAATGTGTGTCCACATCCTCGTTGTCATAGCACTCAAAACCAGCACTACTTACCTGTCGCAATGTGTGTCCACATCCTCGTTGTCATAGCACTCAAAACCAGCACTACTTACCTGTCGCAATGTTTGTCCACATCCTCGTTGTCATGGCACTCAAAACCAGCACTACTTACCGGTCGCAATTTTTGTCCACATCCTCATTGTCATAGTACTCGAAACCAGCACTACTTACCTGTCGCAATGTTTGTCCACATCCTGTAACATGTATATAGCCCTGTGTGTAGTGTATAATGTATATAGCCCTGTGTGTAGTGTAACATGTATATAGCCATGTGTGTAGTGTAACATGTATATAGCCATGTGTGCAGTGTAACATGTATATAGCCCATGTGTGTAGTGTAACAAGTCTATAGCCCATGTGTGTAGTGTAACATGTATATAGCCCATGTGTGTAGTGTAACATGTATATAGCCCTGTGTGTAGTGTAACATGTATATAGCCCATGTGTGTAGTGTAACATGTATATAGCCATGTGTCTAGTGTAACATGACTACCGCCTTGTGTGTAGTGTAACATGTATATAGCCCTGTGTGTAGTGTAACATGTCTATATCCCTGTGTGTAGTGCAACATGTCTATAGCCATGTGTGTAGTGTAACATGTCTATAACCTTGTGTGTAGTGTAACATGTCTATAGCCCTATGTGTAGTGTATAATGTATATAGCCCATGTATGTAGTGTAACATGTATATAGCCATGTGTGTAGTGTAACATGTATATAGCCCATGTGTGTAGTGTAACATGTATATAGCCCTGTGTGTAGTGTAACATGTATATAGCCCTGTGTGTAGTGTAACATGTATATAGCCCATTTGTGTAGTGTAACATGTCTATAGCCATGTGTGTAGTGTAACATGTATATAGCCCTGTGTGTAGTGTAACATGTATATAGCCATGTGTGTAGTGTAACATGTATATAGCCATGTGTGTAGTGTAACATGTATATAGCCCTGTGTGTAGTGTAACATGTATATAGCCATGTGTGTAGTGTAACATGTCTATAGCCATGTGTGTAGTGTAACATGTCTATAGCCATGTGTGTAGTGTAACATGTATATAGCCATGTGTGTAGTGTAACATGTATATAGCCCTGTGTGTAGTGTAACATGTATATAGCCATGTGTGTAGTGTAACATGTCTATAGCCCTGTGTGTAGTGTAACAAGTCTATAGCCATGTGTGTAGTGTAACATGTATATAGCCCTGTGTGTAGTGTAACATGTATATAGCCATGTGTGTAGTGTAACATGTCTATATCCCTGTGTGTAGTGTAACATGTATATAGCCCTGTGTGTAGTGTAACATGTATATAGCCATGTGTGTAGTGTAACATGTATATAACCCTGTGTGTAGTGTAACATGTATATAGCCATGTGTGTAGTGTAACATGTATATAGCCCTGTGTGTAGTGTAACATGTATATAGCCATGTGTGTAGTGTAACATGTCTATAACCCTGTGTGTAGTGTAACATGTCTATAGCCATGTGTGTAGTGTAACATGTATATAGCCCATGTGTGTAGTGTAACATGTATATAGCCCTGTGTGCAGTGTAACATGTATATAGCCCATGTGTGCAGTGTAACATGTCTATAGCCATGTGTGCAGTGTAACATGTCTATAGCCATGTGTGCAGTGTAACATGTCTATAGCCCTGTGTGCAGTTTAACATGTCTATAGCCCATGTGTGTAGTGTATCATGTATATAGCCATGTGTGTAGTGTAACATGTATATAGCCCTGCGTGTAGTGTAACATGTCTATAGCACCTGTGTGTAGTGTAACATGTATATAGCCCTGTGTGTAGTGTAACATGTATATAGCCCTGTGTGTAGTGTAACATGTCAATAACCATGTGTGTAGTGTAACATGTCTATAACCATGTGTGTAGTGTAACATGTATATAACCCTGTGTGTAGTGTAAAATGTATATAGCCCTGTGTGTAGTGTAACATGTCTATAGCTATGTGTGTAGTGTAACATGTATATAACCATGTGTGTAGTCTAACATGTATATAGCCCTGTGTGTAGTATAACATGTATATAGCCATGTGTGTAGTGTAACATGTATATAGCCCATGTGTTCAGTGTAACATGTATATAGCCATGTGTGTAGTGTAACATGTCTATAGCCCTGTATGTAGTGTAACATGTATATAGCCCTGTGTGTAGTGTAGCATGTCTATAGCCCATTTGTGTAGTGTAACATGTATATAGCCCTGTGTGTAGTGTAACATGTATATAGCAATGTGTGTAGTGTAACATGTCTATAGTCCTGTGTGTAGTGTAACATGTCTAAGGCCCATGTATGCAGTGTAACATGTATATAGCCCATGTGTATAGTGTAACATGTCTATAACCCTGTGTGTAGTGTAACATGTATATAGCCATGTGTGTAGTGTAACATGTCAATAGCCATGTATGTAGTGTAACATGTATATAGCCCATGTATGTAGTGTAACATGTCTATAGCCCATATGTGTAGTGTAACATGTATATAGCCCATGTGTGTATTGTAGCATGTCTATAGCCCTGTGTGTAGTGTAACATGTATATAGCCGTGTGTGTAGTGTAACATGTCTATATCCACGTGTGTAGTGTAACATGTCTATAACCATGTGTGTAGTGTAACATGTCTATATCCATGTGTGTAGTGTAACATGTCTATATCCATGTGTGTAGTGTAACATGTATATAGCCCTGTGTGTAGTGTAACATGTATATAGTCATGTGTGTAGTGTAACATGTCTATAACCATGTGTGTAGTGCAACATGTCTATAGCCCTGTGTGTAGTGTAACAAGTCTATAGCCATGTGTGTAGTGTAACATGTATATAGCCCTGTGTGTAGTGTAACATGTATATAGCCATGTGTGTAGTGTAACATGTCTATATCCCTGTGTGTAGTGTAACATGTATATAGCCCTGTGTGTAGTGTAACATGTATATAGCCATGTGTGTAGTGTAACATGTATATAACCCTGTGTGTAGTGTAACATGTATATAGCCATGTGTGTAGTGTAACATGTATATAGCCCTGTGTGTAGTGTAACATGTATATAGCCATGTGTGTAGTGTAACATGTCTATAACCCTGTGTGTAGTGTAACATGTCTATAGCCATGTGTGTAGTGTAACATGTATATAGCCCATGTGTGTAGTGTAACATGTATATAGCCCTGTGTGCAGTGTAACATGTATATAGCCCATGTGTGCAGTGTAACATGTCTATAGCCATGTGTGCAGTGTAACATGTCTATAGCCATGTGTGCAGTGTAACATGTCTATAGCCCTGTGTGCAGTTTAACATGTCTATAGCCCATGTGTGTAGTGTATCATGTATATAGCCATGTGTGTAGTGTAACATGTATATAGCCCTGCGTGTAGTGTAACATGTCTATAGCACCTGTGTGTAGTGTAACATGTATATAGCCCTGTGTGTAGTGTAACATGTATATAGACCTGTGTGTAGTGTAACATGTTAATAACCATGTGTGTAGTGTAACATGTCTATAACCATGTGTGTAGTGTAACATGTATATAACCCTGTGTGTAGTGTAAAATGTATATAGCCCTGTGTGTAGTGTAACATGTCTATAGCCATGTGTGTAGTGTAACATGTATATAGCCCTGTGTGTAGTGTAACATGTATATAGCCCATGTGTGTAGTGTAACATGTATATAGCCATGTGTGTAGTGTAACATGTATATAGCCCTGTGTGTAGTGTAACATGTATATAGCCATGTGTGTAGTGTAACATGTCTATAACCATGTGTGTAGTGCAACATGTCTATAGCCCTGTGTGTAGTGTAACAAGTCTATAGCCATGTGTGTAGTGTAACATGTATATAGCCCTGTGTGTAGTGTAACATGTATATAGCCATGTGTGTAGTGTAACATGTCTATATCCCTGTGTGTAGTGTAACATGTATATAGCCCTGTGTGTAGTGTAACATGTATATAGCCATGTGTGTAGTGTAACATGTATATAACCCTGTGTGTAGTGTAACATGTATATAGCCATGTGTGTAGTGTAACATGTATATAGCCCTGTGTGTAGTGTAACATGTATATAGCCATGTGTGTAGTGTAACATGTCTATAACCCTGTGTGTAGTGTAACATGTCTATAGCCATGTGTGTAGTGTAACATGTATATAGCCCATGTGTGTAGTGTAACATGTATATAGCCCTGTGTGCAGTGTAACATGTATATAGCCCATGTGTGCAGTGTAACATGT
This sequence comes from Archivesica marissinica, assembly GCA_014843695.1. Lineage (NCBI taxonomy): Eukaryota > Metazoa > Mollusca > Bivalvia > Venerida > Vesicomyidae > Archivesica > Archivesica marissinica. Next base: position 28,914,205 of record CM026398.1, read on the forward strand.
CTATAGCCATGTGTGCAGTGTAACATGTCTATAGCCATGTGTGCAGTGTAACATGTCTATAGCCCTGTGTGCAGTTTAACATGTCTATAGCCCATGTGTGTAGTGTATCATGTATATAGCCATGTGTGTAGTGTAACATGTATATAGCCCTGCGTGTAGTGTAACATGTCTATAGCACCTGTGTGTAGTGTAACATGTATATAGCCCTGTGTGTAGTGTAACATGTATATAGCCCTGTGTGTAGTGTAACATGTCAATAACCATGTGTGTAGTGTAACATGTCTATAACCATGTGTGTAGTGTAACATGTATATAACCCTGTGTGTAGTGTAAAATGTATATAGCCCTGTGTGTAGTGTAACATGTCTATAGCTATGTGTGTAGTGTAACATGTATATAACCATGTGTGTAGTCTAACATGTATATAGCCCTGTGTGTAGTGTAACATGTATATAGCCATGTGTGTAGTGTAACATGTATATAGCCCATATGTCAGTGTAACATGTATATAGCCATGTGTGTAGTGTAACATGTCTATAGCCCTGTATGTAGTGTAACATGTATATAGCCCTGTGTGTAGTGTAGCATGTCTATAGCCCATTTGTGTAGTGTAACATGTATATAGCCCTGTGTGTAGTGTAACATGTATATAGCAATGTGTGTAGTGTAACATGTCTATAGTCCTGTGTGTAGTGTAACATGTCTAAGGCCCATGTATGCAGTGTAACATGTATATAGCCCATGTGTATAGTGTAACATGTCTATAACCCTGTGTGTAGTGTAACATGTATATAGCCATGTGTGTAGTGTAACATGTCTATAGCCATGTATGTAGTGTAACATGTATATAGCCCATGTATGTAGTGTAACATGTCTATAGCCCATATGTGTAGTGTAACATGTATATAGCCCATGTGTGTATTGTAGCATGTCTATAGCCCTGTGTGTAGTGTAACATGTATATAGCCGTGTGTGTAGTGTAACATGTCTATATCCACGTGTGTAGTGTAACATGTCTATAACCATGTGTGTAGTGTAACATGTCTATATCCATGTGTGTAGTGTAACATGTCTATATCCATGTGTGTAGTGTAACATGTATATAGCCCTGTGTGTAGTGTAACATGTATATAGCCATGTGTGTAGTGTAACATGTCTATAACCATGTGTGTAGTGCAACATGTCTATAGCCCTGTGTGTAGTGTAACAAGTCTATAGCCATGTGTGTAGTGTAACATGTATATAGCCCTGTGTGTAGTGTAACATGTATATAGCCATGTGTGTAGTGTAACATGTCTATATCCCTGTGTGTAGTGTAACATGTATATAGCCCTGTGTGTAGTGTAACATGTATATAGCCATGTGTGTAGTGTAACATGTCTATAACCCTGTGTGTAGTGTAACATGTCCATAGCCATGTGTGTAGTGTAACATGTATATAGCCATGTGTGTAGTGTAACATGTATATAGCCCTGTGTGTAGTGTAACATGTATATAACCCTGTGTGTAGTGTAACATGTATATAGCCATGTGTGTAGTGTAACATGTATATAGCCCTGTGTGTAGTGTAACATGTATATAGCAATGTGTGTAGTGTAACATGTCTATAACCCTGTGTGTAGTGTAACATGTCTATAGCCATGTGTGTAGTGTAACATGTCTATAGCCCATGTGTGTAGTGTAACATGTATATAGCCCTGTGTGCAGTGTAACATGTATATAGCCATGTGTGCAGTGTAACATGTCTATAGCCCTGTGTGTAGTGTAACATATATACAGCCCATTTGTGTAGTGTAACATGCATATAGCCCTGTGTGTAGTGTAACATGTATATAGCCATGTGTGTAGTGTAACATGTATATAGCCATGTGTGTAGTGTAACATGTCTATAGTCATGTGTGCAGTGTAACATGTCTATAACCCTGTGTGTAGTGTAGCATGTATATAGCCCTGTGTGCAGTGTAACATGTCTATAGCCCATGTATGCAGTGTAACATGTATATAGCCCATGTGTAGTGTAACATGTCTATAGCCCTGTGTGTAGTGTAACATGTCAATAACCATGTGTGTAGTGTAACATGTCTATAACCATGTGTGTAGTGTAACATGTATATAACCATGTGTGTAGTGTAAAATGTATATAGCCCTGTGTGTAGTGTAACATGTCTATAGCCATGTGTGTAGTGTAACATGTATATAGCCCTGTGTGTAGTGTAACATGTATATAGCCCATGTGTGTAGTGTAACATGTATATAGCCATGTGTGTAGTGTAACATGTATATAGCCCTGTGTGTAGTGTAACATGTATATAGCCATGTGTGTAGTGTAACATGTCTATAACCATGTGTGTAGTGCAACATGTCTATAGCCCTGTGTGTAGTGTAACATGTATATAGCCATGTGTGTAGTGTAACATGTATATAGCCCTGTGTGTAGTGTAACATGTATATAGCCATGTGTGTAGTGTAACATGTCTATATCCCTGTGTGTAGTGTAACATGTATATAGCCCTGTGTGTAGTTAACATGTATAGCCATGTGTGTAGTGTAACATGTATATAGCCATGTGTGTAGTGTAACATGTATATAACCCTGTGTGTAGTGTAACATGTATATAGCCATGTGTGTAGTGTAACATGTATATAGCCCATGTGTGTAGTGTAACATGTATATAGCCCTGTGTGCAGTGTAACATGTATATAGCCCATGTGTGTAGTGTAACATGTCTATAGCCATGTGTGCAGTGTAACATGTCTATAGCCATGTGTGCAGTGTAACATGTCTATAGCCCTGTGTGCAGTGTAACATGTCTATAGCCATGTGTGTAGTGTAACATGTATATAGCCATGTGTGTAGTGTAACATGTATATAGCCCTGTGTGTAGTGTAACATGTCTATAGCCCTGTGTGTAGTGTAACATGTATATAGCCCTGTGTGTAGTGTAACATGTATATAGCCCTGTGTGTAGTGTAACATGTATACCATGTGTGTAGTGTAACATGTCTATAACCATGTGTGTAGTGTAACATGTATATAACCCTGTGTGTAGTGTAACATGTATATAGCCCTGTGTGTAGTGTAACATGTCTATAGCCATGTGTGTAGTGTAACATGTATATAACCCTGTGTGTAGTGTAACATGTATATAGCCATGTGTGTAGTGTAACATGTATATAGCCCTGTGTGTAGTGTAACATGTATATAGCCATGTGTGTAGTGTAACATGTCTATAACCCTGTGTGTAGTGTAACATGTCTATAGCCATGTGTGTAGTGTAACATGTCTATAGCCCATGTGTGTAGTGTAACATGTATATAGCCCTGTGTGCAGTGTAACATGTATATAGCCCATGTGTGCAGTGTAACATGTCTATAGCCATGTGTGCAGTGTAACATGTCTATAGCCCTGTGTGTAGTGTAACATGTCTATAGCCCATGTGTGTAGTGTAACATGCATATAGCCCTGTGTGTAGTGTAACATGTATATAGCCATGTGTGTAGTGTAACATGTATATAGCCATGTGTGTAGTGTAACATGTCTATAGTCCTGTGTGCAGTGTAACATGTCTATAACCCTGTGTGTAGTGTAGCATGTATATAGCCCTGTGTGCAGTGTAACATGTCTATAGCCCATGTATGCAGTGTAACATGTATATAGCCCATGTGTAGTGTAACATGTCTATAGCCCTGTGTGTAGTGTAACATGTCAATAACCATGTGTGTAGTGTAACATGTCTATAACCATGTGTGTAGTGTAACATGTATATAACCATGTGTGTAGTGTAAAATGTATATAGCCCTGTGTGTAGTGTAACATGTCTATAGCCATGTGTGTAGTGTAACATGTATATAGCCCTGTGTGTAGTGTAACATGTATATAGCCCATGTGTGTAGTGTAACATGTATATAGCCATGTGTGTAGTGTAACATGTATATAGCCCTGTGTGTAGTGTAACATGTATATAGCCATGTGTGTAGTGTAACATGTCTATAACCATGTGTGTAGTGCAACATGTCTATAGCCCTGTGTGTAGTGTAACAAGTATATAGCCATGTGTGTAGTGTAACATGTATATAGCCCTGTGTGTAGTGTAACATGTATATAGCCATGTGTGTAGTGTAACATGTCTATATCCCTGTGTGTAGTGTAACATGTATATAGCCCTGTGTGTAGTGTAACATGTATATAGCCATGTGTGTAGTGTAACATGTATATAACCCTGTGTGTAGTGTAACATGTATATAGCCATGTGTGTAGTGTAACATGTATATAGCCCTGTGTGTAGTGTAACATGTATATAGCCATGTGTGTAGTGTAACATGTCTATAACCCTGTGTGCAGTGTAACATGTATATAGCCCATGTGTGCAGTGTAACATGTCTATAGCCATGTGTGCAGTGTAACATGTCTATAGCCATGTGTGCAGTGTAACATGTCTATAGCCCTGTGTGCAGTTTAACATGTCTATAGCCCATGTGTGTAGTGTATCATGTATATAGCCATGTGTGTAGTGTAACATGTATATAGCCCTGCGTGTAGTGTAACATGTCTATAGCACCTGTGTGTAGTGTAACATGTATATAGCCCTGTGTGTAGTGTAACATGTATATAGCCCTGTGTGTAGTGTAACATGTCAATAACCATGTGTGTAGTGTAACATGTCTATAACCATGTGTGTAGTGTAACATGTATATAACCCTGTGTGTAGTGTAAAATGTATATAGCCCTGTGTGTAGTGTAACATGTCTATAGCTATGTGTGTAGTGTAACATGTATATAACCATGTGTGTAGTCTAACATGTATATAGCCCTGTGTGTAGTGTAACATGTATATAGCCATGTGTGTAGTGTAACATGTATATAGCCCATATGTTCAGTGTAACATGTATATAGCCATGTGTGTAGTGTAACATGTCTATAGCCCTGTATGTAGTGTAACATGTATATAGCCCTGTGTGTAGTGTAGCATGTCTATAGCCCATTTGTGTAGTGTAACATGTATATAGCCCTGTGTGTAGTGTAACATGTATATAGCAATGTGTGTAGTGTAACATGTCTATAGTCCTGTGTGTAGTGTAACATGTCTAAGGCCCATGTATGCAGTGTAACATGTATATAGCCCATGTGTATAGTGTAACATGTCTATAACCCTGTGTGTAGTGTAACATGTATATAGCCATGTGTGTAGTGTAACATGTCTATAGCCATGTATGTAGTGTAACATGTATATAGCCCATGTATGTAGTGTAACATGTCTATAGCCCATATGTGTAGTGTAACATGTATATAGCCCATGTGTGTATTGTAGCATGTCTATAGCCCTGTGTGTAGTGTAACATGTATATAGCCGTGTGTGTAGTGTAACATGTCTATATCCACGTGTGTAGTGTAACATGTCTATAACCATGTGTGTAGTGTAACATGTCTATATCCATGTGTGTAGTGTAACATGTCTATATCCATGTGTGTAGTGTAACATGTATATAGCCCTGTGTGTAGTGTAACATGTATATAGCCATGTGTGTAGTGTAACATGTCTATAACCATGTGTGTAGTGCAACATGTCTATAGCCCTGTGTGTAGTGTAACAAGTCTATAGCCATGTGTGTAGTGTAACATGTATATAGCCATGTGTGTAGTGTAACATGTATATAGCCATGTGTGTAGTGTAACATGTCTATATCCCTGTGTGTAGTGTAACATGTATATAGCCCTGTGTGTAGTGTAACATGTATATAGCCATGTGTGTAGTGTAACATGTCTATAACCCTGTGTGTAGTGTAACATGTCCATAGCCATGTGTGTAGTGTAACATGTATATAGCCATGTGTGTAGTGTAACATGTATATAGCCCTGTGTGTAGTGTAACATGTATATAACCCTGTGTGTAGTGTAACATGTATATAGCCATGTGTGTAGTGTAACATGTATATAGCCCTGTGTGTAGTGTAACATGTATATAGCAATGTGTGTAGTGTAACATGTCTATAACCCTGTGTGTAGTGTAACATGTCTATAGCCATGTGTGTAGTGTAACATGTCTATAGCCCATGTGTGTAGTGTAACATGTATATAGCCCTGTGTGCAGTGTAACATGTATATAGCCATGTGTGCAGTGTAACATGTCTATAGCCCTGTGTGTAGTGTAACATATCTACAGCCCATTTGTGTAGTGTAACATGCATATAGCCCTGTGTGTAGTGTAACATGTATATAGCCATGTGTGTAGTGTAACATGTATATAGCCATGTGTGTAGTGTAACATGTCTATAGTCCTGTGTGCAGTGTAACATGTCTATAACCCTGTGTGTAGTGTAGCATGTATATAGCCCTGTGTGCAGTGTAACATGTCTATAGCCCATGTATGCAGTGTAACATGTATATAGCCCATGTGTAGTGTAACATGTCTATAGCCCTGTGTGTAGTGTAACATGTCAATAACCATGTGTGTAGTGTAACATGTCTATAACCATGTGTGTAGTGTAACATGTATATAACCCTGTGTGTAGTGTAGCATGTCTATAGCCCATTTGTGTAGTGTAACATGTATATAGCCCTGTGTGTAGTGTAACATGTATATAGCAATGTGTGTAGTGTAACATGTCTATAGTCCTGTGTGTAGAGTAACATGTCTAAGGCCCATGTATGCAGTGTAACATGTATATAGCCCATGTGTATAGTGTAACATGTCTATAACCTGTGTGTTGTGTAACATGTATATAGCCATGTGTGTAGTGTAACATGTCTATAGCCATGTATGTAGTGTAACATGTATATAGCCATGTATGTAGTGTAACATGTCTATAGCCTATGTGTAGTGTAACATGTATATAGCCCATGTGTGTATTGTAGCATGTTTATAGCCCTGTGTGTAGTGTAACATGTATATAGCCGTGTGTGTAGTGTAAAATGTCTATATCCACGTGTGTAGTGTAACATGTCTATAACCCTGTGTGTAGTGTAACATGTATATAGCCATGTGTGTAGTGTAACATGTCCATATCCATGTGTGTAGTGTAACATGTCTATAACCCTGTGTGTAGTGTAACATGTATATAGCCGTGTGTGTAGTGTAACATGTCTATATCCACGTGTGTAGTGTAACATGTATATAGCCGTGTGTGTAGTGTAACATGTCTATATCCACGTGTGTAGTGTAACATGTCTATAACCATGTGTGTAGTGTAACATGTCTATATCCATGTGTGTAGTGTAACATGTCTATATCCATGTGTGTAGTGTAACATGTATATAGCCCTGTGTGTAGTGTAACATTTATATAGCCCTGTGAGTAGTGTAACATGTCTATATCCATGTGTGTAGTGTAACATGTCAATAGCCCTGTGTGTAGTGTAACATGTATATAACCCTGTGTGCAGTGTAACATGTCTACAGCCATGTGTGTAGTGTAACATGGCTATAGCCCTGTGTGTAGTGTAACATGTCTATAGCCATGTGTGTAGTGTAACATATCTATAACCCTGTGTATAGTGTAACATGTATATAGCCATGTGTGTAGTGTAACATGTCTATAACCCTGTGTGTAGTGTAACATGTCCATAGCCATGTGTGTAGTGTAACATGTATATAGCCATGTGTGTAGTGTAACATGTATATAGCCCTGTGTGTAGTGTAACATGTATATAACCCTGTGTGTAGTGTAACATGTATATAGCCATGTGTGTAGTGTAACATGTATATAGCCCTGTGTGTAGTGTAACATGTATATAGCAATGTGTGTAGTGTAACATGTCTATAACCCTGTGTGTAGTGTAACATGTCTATAGCCATGTGTGTAGTGTAACATTTCTATAGCCCATGTGTGTAGTGTAACATATTTACAGCCCATTTGTGTAGTGTAACATGCATATAGCCCTGTGTGTAGTGTAACATGTATATAGCCATGTGTGTAGTGTAACATGTATATAGCCATGTGTGTAGTGTAACATGTCTATAGTCCTGTGTGCAGTGTAACATGTCTATAACCCTGTGTGTAGTGTAGCATGTATATAGCCCTGTGTGCAGTGTAACATGTCTATAGCCCATGTATGCAGTGTAACATGTATATAGCCCATGTGTAGTGTAACATGTCTATAGCCCTGTGTGTAGTGTAACATGTCAATAACCATGTGTGTAGTGTAACATGTCTATAACCATGTGTGTAGTGTAACATGTATATAACACTGTGTGTAGTGTAGCATGTCTATAGCCCATTTGTGTAGTGTAACATGTATATAGCCCTGTGTGTAGTGTAACATGTATATAGCAATGTGTGTAGTGTAACATGTCTATAGTCCTGTGTGTAGAGTAACATGTCTAAGGCCCATGTATGCAGTGTAACATGTATATAGCCCATGTGTATAGTGTAACATGTCTATAACCCTGTGTGTAGTGTAACATGTATATAGCCATGTGTGTAGTGTAACATGTCTATAGCCATGTATGTAGTGTAACATGTCTATAGCCCATATGTGTAGTGTAACATGTATATAGCCCATGTGTGTATTGTAGCATGTTTATAGCCCTGTGTGTAGTGTAACATGTATATAGCCGTGTGTGTAGTGTAACTTGTCTATATCCACGTGTGTAGTGTAACATGTCTATAACCCTGTGTGTAGTGTAACATGTATATAGCCGTGTGTGTAGTGTAACATGTCTATATCCACGTGTGTAGTGTAACATGTCTATAACCCTGTGTGTAGTGTAACATGTATATAGCCGTGTGTGTAGTGTAACATGTCTATATCCACGTGTGTAGTGTAACATGGCCATATCCATGTGTGTAGTGTAACATGTCTATATCCATGTGTGTAGTGTAACATGTCTATAACCATGTGTGTAGTGTAACATGTCTATATCCATGTGTGTAGTGTAACATGTATATATCCATGTGTGTAGTGTAACATGTCTATATCCATGTGTGTAGTGTAACATGTCAATAGCCCTGTGTGTAGTGTAACATGTATATAACCCTGTGTGCAGTGTAACATGTCTACAGCCATGTGTGTAGTGTAACATGGCTATAGCCCTGTGTGTAGTGTAACATGTCTATAGCCATGTGTGTAGTGTAACATATCTATAACCCTGTGTGCAGTGTAACATGTCTATAGCCATGTGTGTAGTGTAACATGTATATATCCCTGTGTGTAGTGTAACATGTATATAGCCATGTGTGTAGTGTAACATGTCTATAACCCTGTGTGTAGTGTAACATGTCCATAGCCATGTGTGTAGTGTAACATGTATATAGCCCTGTGTGCACTGTAACATGTATATAACCCTGTGTGTAGTGTAACATGTATATAGCCATGTGTGTAGTGTAACATGCATATATCCCTGTGTGTAGTGTAACATGTATATAGCCATGTGTGTAGTGTAACATGTCTATAACCCTGTGTGTAGTGTAACATGTCTATAGCCATGTGTGTAGTGTAACATGTATATAGCCCATGTGTGTAGTGTAACATGTATATAGCCCTGTGTGCAGTGTAACATGTATATAGCCCATGTGTGCAGTGTAACATGTCTATAGCCATGTGTGCAGTGTAACATGTCTATAGCCATGTGTGCAGTGTAACATGTCTATAGCCCTGTGTGCAGTTTAACATGTCTATAGCCCATGTGTGTAGTGTATCATGTATATAGCCATGTGTGTAGTGTAACATGTATATAGCCCTGCGTGTAGTGTAACATGTCTATAGCACCTGTGTGTAGTGTAACATGTATATAGCCCTGTGTGTAGTGTAACATGTATATAGACCTGTGTGTAGTGTAACATGTTAATAACCATGTGTGTAGTGTAACATGTCTATAACCATGTGTGTAGTGTAACATGTATATAACCCTGTGTGTAGTGTAAAATGTATATAGCCCTGTGTGTAGTGTAACATGTCTATAGCCATGTGTGTAGTGTAACATGTATATAGCCCTGTGTGTAGTGTAACATGTATATAGCCCATGTGTGTAGTGTACATGTCAAATCAACAATGTGTGTAGTGAAACATTGTCTATAACCATGTGGTAGTGTAAAATGGATAGAACCCTGGTGTTGGTACCATGTATATAGCCCCGGTGTGTAGTGTAACAGGTTATAGCCAGGTGTGTAGTGTACATGTCTCTAGCCAGGTGTGTAGTTCTAACATTAATAGCCTGTGTGGCGTGAATGTATATAGCCATTTGTGTGGGGAGTGGAAACATGGATAATCATGTGTGTAGTTAAAATGTCTATAGCCCTGTGTGTAGTGTAACATGTATATAGCCCTGTGTGTAGTGTAACATGTATATAGCCATGTGTGTAGTGTAACATGTCTATAGCCCTGTGTGTAGTGTAACATGTCTATATCCATGTGTGTAGTGTAACATGTATATAGCCCTGTGTGCAGTGTAACATGTCT
>CM026398.1:28925598-28941861 GCA_014843695.1 Archivesica marissinica
CTCATAACGTAAGCTATATAACAGCAGTATTCTCACAACGTAAGCTATATAACAGCAGTATTCTCATAACGTAAGCTATATAACAGCAGTATTCTCATAACGTAAGCCATATAACAGCAGTATTCTCATAACTTAAGATATAACAGCAGTATTCTCATAACGTAAGCCATATAACAGCAGTATTCTCATAACTTAAGCTATATAACAGCAGTATTCTCATAACTTAAGCTATATAACAGCAGTATTCCCATAACGTAAGCCATATAGCAACAGTATTCCCATAACGTAAGCTATATAACAGCAGTATTCCCATAACGTAAGCTATATAACAGCAGTATTCTCATAACGTAAGCTATATAACAGCAGTATTCTCATAACTTAAGCTATATAACAGCAGTATTCTCATAACGTAAGCCATATAACAACAGTATTCTCATAACGTAAGCTATATAACAGCAGTATTCTCATAACTTAAGCTATATAACAGCAGTATCCTCATAACGTAAGCTATATAACAGCAGTATTCTCATAACGTAAGCTATATAACAGCAGTATTCTCATAACATAAGCCATATAACAGCAGTATTCTCACAACTTAAGCTATATAACAGCAGTATTCTCATAACGTAAGCCATATAATAGCAGTATTCTCACAACGTAAGCCATATAACAACAGTATTCTCATAACGTAAGCTATATAACAGCAGTATTCTCATAACTTAAGCTATATAACAGCAGTATTCTCATAACGTAAGTCATATAACAACAGTATTCTCATAACGTAAGCTATATAACAGCAGTATTCCCATAACGTAAGCTATATAGCAGCAGTATTCTCATACCTTAAGCTATATAACAGCAGTATTCCCATAACGTAAGCTATATAACAGCAGTATTCTCATAACGTAAGCTATATAACAGCAGTATTCTCATAACGTAAGCTATATAACAGCAGTATTCTCACAACGTAAGCTATATAACAGCAGTATTCTCATAACGTAAGCCATATAGCAACAATATTATCATAACTTAAGCTATATAACAGCAGTATTCTCATAACTTAAGCTATATAACAGCAGTATTCTCATAACGTAAGCTATATAGCAGCAGTATTCTCATAACTTAAGCTATATAGCAGCAGTATTCTCATACCTTAAGCTATATAGCAGCAGTATTCTCATACCTTAAGCTATATAGCAGCAGTATTCTCATAACTTAAGCTATATAACAGCAGTATTCTCACAACGTAAGCTATATAACAGCAGTATTCTCATAACGTAAGCCATATAACAGCAGTATTCTCATAACTTAAGCTATATAACAGCAGTATTCTCACAACTTAAGCTATATAACAGCAGTATTCTCACAACTTAAGCTATATAGCAGCAGTATTCTCATAACTTAAGCTATATAACAGCAGTATTCTCACAACGTAAGCTATATAACAGCAGTATTCTCATAACGTAAGCTATATAACAGCAGTATTCTCATAACTTAAGCTATATAACAGCAGTATTCTCAAACAACAAAACAACAACCATAACTAAGCTATATAACAGCAGTATTCTCATAACTTAAGCTATATAACAGCAGTATTCTCATAACGTAAGTCATATAACAACAGTATTCTCATAACGTAAGCTATATAACAGCAGTATTCTCATAACTTAAGCTATATAACAGCAGTATTCTCATAACGTAAGTCATATAACAACAGTATTCTCATAACGTAAGCTATATAACAGCAGTATTCTCATAACTTAAGCTATATAACAGCAGTATTCTCATAACGTAAGTCATATAACAACAGTATTCTCATAACGTAAGCTATATAACAGCAGTATTCTCATAACTTAAGCTATATAACAGCAGTATTCTCATAACGTAAGTCATATAACAACAGTATTCTCATAACGTAAGCTATATAACAGCAGTATTCTCATAACTTAAGCTATATAACAGCAGTATTCTCATAACGTAAGTCATATAACAACAGTATTCTCATAACGTAAGCTATATAACAGCAGTATTCTCATAACGTAAGCCATATAACAACAGTATTCCCATAACGTAAGCTATATAACAGCAGTATTCCCACAACGTAAGCTAAAACACAACCATAACGTAAGCTATATAACAGCAGTATTCTCATAACGTAAGCTATATAACAGCAGTATTCTCATAACGTAAGCTATATAACAGCAGTATTCTCATAACGTAAGCTATATAACAGCAGTATTCTCATAACGTAAGCCATATAGCAACAATATTATCATAACTTAAGCTATATAACAGCAGTATTCTCATAACTTAAGCTATATAACAGCAGTATTCTCATAACTTAAGCTATATAACAGCAGTATTCTCATAACTTAAGCTATATAACAGCAGTATTCTCATAACTTAAGCTATATAACAGCAGTATTCTCATAACGTAAGCTATATAACAGCAGTATTCTCACAACGTAAGCTATATAACAGCAGTATTCTCATAACGTAAGCCATATAACAGCAGTATTCTCATAACTTAAGCTATATAACAGCAGTATTCTCACAACTTAAGCTATATAACAGCAGTATTCTCACAACTTAAGCTATATAGCAGCAGTATTCTCATAACTTAAGCTATAACAGCAGTATTCTCATACCTTAAGCTATATAGCAGCAGTATTCTCATAACGTAAGCTATATAACAGCAGTATTCTCACAACGTAAGCTATATAACAGCAGTATTCTCATAACGTAAGCTATATAACAGCAGTATTCTCATAACTTAAGCTATATAACAGCAGTATTCTCATAACGTAAGCCATATAACAGCAGTATTCTCATAACTTAAGATATAACAGCAGTATTCTCATAACGTAAGCCATATAACAACAGTATTCTCATAACTTAAGCTATATAACAGCAGTATTCTCATAACGTAAGCTATATAACAGCAGTATTCCCATAACGTAAGCCATATAACAACAGTATTCCCATAACGTAAGCTATATAACAGCAGTATTCCCATAACGTAAGCTATATAACAGCAGTATTCTCATAACGTAAGCTATATAACAGCAGTATTCTCATAACTTAAGCTATATAACAGCAGTATTCTCATAACGTAAGCCATATAACAACAGTATTCTCATAACGTAAGCTATATAACAGCAGTATTCTCATAACTTAAGCTATATAACAGCAGTATCCTCATAACGTAAGCTATATAACAGCAGTATTCTCATAACGTAAGCTATATAACAGCAGTATTCTCATAACGTAAGCCATATAACAGCAGTATTCTCATAACGTAAGCTATATAACAGCAGTATTCTCATAACGTAAGCCATATAACAGCAGTATTCTCATAACGTAAGCTATATAACAGCAGTATTCCCATAACGTAAGCTATATAACAGCAGTATTCTCATAACGTAAGCTATATAACAGCAGTATTCTCATAACGTAAGCTATATAACAGCAGTATTCTCATAACGTAAGCTATATAACAGCAGTATTCTCATAACGTAAGCCATATAGCAACAATATTATCATAACTTAAGCTATATAACAGCAGTATTCTCATAACTTAAGCTATATAACAGCAGTATTCTCATAACGTAAGCTATATAGCAGCAGTATTCTCATAACTTAAGCTATATAACAGCAGTATTCTCATAACTTAAGCTATATAACAGCAGTATTCTCATAACTTAAGCTATATAGCAGCAGTATTCTCATAACTTAAGCTATATAACAGCAGTATTCTCATAACGTAAGCTATATAACAGCAGTATTCTCATAACGTAAGCTATATAACAGCAGTATTCTCATAACGTAAGCTATATAACAGCAGTATTCTCATAACGTAAGCTATATAACAGCAGTATTCTCATAACGTAAGCTATATAACAGCAGTATTCTCATAACGTAAGCTATATAACAGCAGTATTCTCATAACTTAAGCTATATAACAGCAGTATTCTCATAACGTAAGTCATATAACAACAGTATTCTCATAACGTAAGCTATATAACAGCAGTATTCTCATAACTTAAGCTATATAACAGCAGTATTCTCATAACGTAAGCTATATAACAGCAGTATTCTCATAACGTAAGCTATATAACAGCAGTATTCTCATAACTTAAGCTATATAACAGCAGTATTCTCATAACTTAAGCTATATAACAGCAGTATTCTCATAACGTAAGCAATAAAGCAGTATTCTCACAACGTAAGCCATATAACAACAGTATTCTCATAACGTAAGCTATATAACAGCAGTATTCTCATAACTTAAGCTATATAACAGCAGTATTCTCATAACGTAAGTCATATAACAACAGTATTCTCATAACGTAAGCTATATAACAGCAGTATTCTCATAACTTAAGCTATATAACAGCAGTATTCTCATAACGTAAGTCATATAACAACAGTATTCTCATAACGTAAGCTATATAACAGCAGTATTCTCATAACGTAAGTCATATAACAGCAGTATTCTCATAACGTAAGCTATATAACAGCAGTATTCTCACAACGTAAGCTATATAACAGCAGTATTCTCATAACGTAAGCCATATTACAGCAGTATTCTCATAACTTAAGCTATATAACAGCAGTATTCCCATAACGTAAACCATATAACAGCAGTATTCTCATAACGTAAGCTATATAACAGCAGTATTCTCATAACGTAAGCCATATAGCAACAATATTATCATAACTTAAGCTATATAACAGCATTATTCTCATAACGTAAGCTATATAACAGCAGTATTCCCATAACGTAAGCCATATAACAACAGTATTCCCATATCGTAAGCTATATAACAGCAGTATTCCCATAACGTAAGCTATATAACAGCAGTATTCTCATAACGTAAGCTATATAACAGCAGTATTCCCATAACGTAAGCTATATAACAGCAGTATTCTCATAACTTAAGCTATATAACAACAGTATTCTCATAACGTAAGCCATATAACAACAGTATTCTCATAACGTAAGCTATATAACAGCAGTATTCTCATAACTTAAGCTATATAACAGCAGTATTCTCATAACGTAAGCTATATAACAGCAGTATTCTCATAACGTAAGCTATATAACAGCAGTATTCTCATAACATAAGCCATATAACAGCAGTATTCTCACAACTTAAGCTATATAACAGCAGTATTCTCATAACGTAAGCCATATAATAGCAGTATTCTCACAATGTAAGCCATATAACAACAGTATTCTCATAACGTAAGCTATATAACAGCAGTATTCTCATAACTTAAGCTATATAACAGCAGTATTCTCATAACGTAAGTCATATAACGACAGTATTCTCATAACGTAAGCCATATAACAGCAGTATTCCCATAACGTAAGCCATATAGCAACAATATTATCATAACTTAAGCTATATAATAGCAGTATTCTCATAACGTAAGTCATATAACAGCAGTATTCTCATAACGTAAGCCATATAACAACAGTATTCTCATAACGTAAGCTATATAACAGCAGTATTCTCATAACGTAAGCCATATAGCAACAATATTATCATAACTTAAGCTATATAACAGCAGTATTCTCATAACTTAAGCTATATAACAGCAGTATTCTCATAACGTAAGCTATATAGCAGCAGTATTCTCATAACTTAAGCTATATAGCAGCAGTATTCTCATACCTTAAGCTATATAGCAGCAGTATTCTCATACCTTAAGCTATATAGCAGCAGTATTCTCATAACTTAAGCTATATAACAGCAGTATTCTCACAACGTAAGCTATATAACAGCAGTATTCTCATAACGTAAGCCATATAACAGCAGTATTCTCATAACTTAAGCTATATAACAGCAGTATTCTCACAACTTAAGCTATATAACAGCAGTATTCTCACAACTTAAGCTATATAGCAGCAGTATTCTCATAACTTAAGCTATATAGCAGCAGTATTCTCATACCTTAAGCTATATAGCAGCAGTATTCTCATAACGTAAGCTATATAACAGCAGTATTCTCACAACGTAAGCTATATAACAGCAGTATTCTCATAACGTAAGCTATATAACAGCAGTATTCTCATAACGTAAGCTATATAACAGCAGTATTCTCATAACGTAAGTCATATAACAACAGTATTCTCATAACGTAAGCTATATATCAGCAGTATTCTCATAACGTAAGCCATATAGCATCACTATTATCATAACTTAAGCTATATAACAGCAGTATTCTCATAACGTAAGCTATATAACAGCAGTATTCTCATAACGTAAGCCATATAGCATCACTATTATCATAACTTAAGCTATATAACAACAGTATTCTCATAACTTAAGCTATATAACAGCAGTATTCCCATAACGTAAGCCATATAACAACAGTATTCCCATACCTTAAGCTATATAACAGCAGTATTATCATAACGTAAGCTATATAACAGCAGTATTCTCATAACGTAAGCTATATAACAGCAGTATTCTCATAACGTAAGCTATATAACAACAGTATTCTCACAACGTAAGCTATATAACAGCAGTATTATCATAACTTAAGCCATATAACAACAGTATTCTCATACCTTAAGCTATATAACAGCAGTATTCCCATAACGTAAGCTCTATAACAGCAGTATTCTCATAACGTAAGCTATATAACAGCAGTATTCTCATAACGTAAGCTATATAACAGCAGTATTCTCACAAAGTAAGCTATATAACAGCAGTAATCTCATAACGTAAGTCATATAGCAACAATATTATCATAACTTAAGCTATATAACAGCAGTATTCTCATAACTTAAGCTATATAACAGCAGTATTCTCATAACGTAAGCTATATAGCAGCAGTATTCTCATAACTTAAGCTATATAGCAGCAGTATTCTCATACCTTAAGCTATATAGCAGCAGTATTCTCATACCTTAAGCTATATAGCAGCAGTATTCTCATAACTTAAGCTATATAACAGCAGTATTCTCACAACGTAAGCTATATAACAGCAGTATTCTCATAACGTAAGCCATATAACAGCAGTATTCTCATAACTTAAGCTATATAACAGCAGTATTCTCATAACTTAAGCTATATAACAGCAGTATTCCCATAACGTAAGCCATATAACAACAGTATTCTCATAACGTAAGCTATATAACAGCAGTATTCCCATAACGTAAGCTATATAACAGCAGTATTCTCATAACGTAAGCTATATAACAGCAGTATTCCCATAACGTAAGCTATATAACAGCAGTATTCTCATAACTTAAGCTATATAACAACAGTATTCCCATAACGTAAGCCATATAACAACAGTATTCCCATAACGTAAGTCATATAACAACAGTATTCCCATAACGTAAGTCATATAACAGCAGTATTCTCATAACGTAAGCCATATAACAGCAGTATTCTCATAACTTAAGCTATATAACAGCAGTATTCTCATAACTTAAGCTATATAACAGCAGTATTCCCATAACGTAAGCCATATAACAACAGTATTCCCATAACGTAAGCTATATAACAGCAGTATTCCCATAACGTAAGCTATATAACAGCAGTATTCTCATAACGTAAGCTATATAACAGCAGTATTCCCATAACGTAAGCTATATAACAGCAGTATTATCATAACTAAGCTATATAACAACAGTATTCCCATAACTAAGCTATATAACAGCAGTATTCTCATAACGTAAGCCATATAACAACAGTATTCTCATAACGTAAGCTATATAACAGCAGTATTCTCATAACTTAAGCTATATAACAGCAGTATCCTCATAACGTAAGCTATATAACAGCAGTATTCTCATAACGTAAGCTATATAACAGCAGTATTCTCATAACATAAGCCATATAACAGCAGTATTCTCACAACTTAAGCTATATAACAGCAGTATTCTCATAACGTAAGCCATATAATAGCAGTATTCTCACAACGTAAGCCATATAACAACAGTATTCTCATAACGTAAGCTATATAACAGCAGTATTCTCATAACTTAAGCTATATAACAGCAGTATTCTCATAACGTAAGTCATATAACAACAGTATTCTCATAACGTAAGCTATATAACAGCAGTATTCCCATAACGTAAGCTATATAGCAGCAGTATTCTCATACCTTAAGCTATATAACAGCAGTATTCCCATAACGTAAGCTATATAACAGCAGTATTCTCATAACGTAAGCTATATAACAGCAGTATTCTCATAACGTAAGCTATATAACAGCAGTATTCTCACAACGTAAGCTATATAACAGCAGTATTCTCATAACGTAAGCCATATAGCAACAATATTATCATAACTTAAGCTATATAACAGCAGTATTCTCATAACTTAAGCTATATAACAGCAGTATTCTCATAACGTAAGCTATATAGCAGCAGTATTCTCATAACTTAAGCTATATAGCAGCAGTATTCTCATACCTTAAGCTATATAGCAGCAGTATTCTCATACCTTAAGCTATATAGCAGCAGTATTCTCATAACTTAAGCTATATAACAGCAGTATTCTCACAACGTAAGCTATATAACAGCAGTATTCTCATAACGTAAGCTATATAACAGCAGTATTCTCACAAAGTAAGCTATATAACAGCAGTAATCTCATAACGTAAGTCATATAGCAACAATATTATCATAACTTAAGCTATATAACAGCAGTATTCTCATAACTTAAGCTATATAACAGCAGTATTCTCATAACGTAAGCTATATAGCAGCAGTATTCTCATAACTTAAGCTATATAGCAGCAGTATTCTCATACCTTAAGCTATATAGCAGCAGTATTCTCATACCTTAAGCTATATAGCAGCAGTATTCTCATAACTTAAGCTATATAACAGCAGTATTCTCACAACGTAAGCTATATAACAGCAGTATTCTCATAACGTAAGCCTATAACAGCAGTATTCTCATAACGAAGCTATAACAGCAGTATTCTCATAACTTAAGCTATATAACAGCAGTATTCTCATAACGTAAGCTATATAACAGCAGTATTCTCATAACTAAGCTATATACAGCAGTATTCTCACAACGTAAGCTATATAACAGCAGTATTCCCATAACGTAAGCTATATAACAGCATATTCATAACGTAAGCTATATAACAGCAGTATCCCATAACGTAAGCTATATAAAGCAGTATTCTCATAACGTAAGCTATATAACAGCAGTATTCTCATAACGTAAGCTATATAACAGCAGTATTCTCATAACGTAAGATATAACAGCAGTATTATCATAACTTAAGCTATATAACAACAGTATTCCCATAACGTAAGCCATATAACAACAGTATTCCCATAACGTAAGCCATATAACAACAGTATTCCCATAACGTAAGTCATATAACAACAGTATTCCCATAACGTAAGCTATATAACAGCAGTATTCTCATAACGTAAGCTATATAACAGCAGTATTCTCATAACGTAAGTCATATAACAACAGTATTCTCATAACGTAAGCTATATAACAGCAGTATTCCCATAACGTAAGCTATATAACAACAGTATTCTCATACCTTAAGCTATATAACAGCAGTATTCCCATAACGTAAGCTATATAACAGCAGTATTCTCATAACGTAAGCTATATAACAGCAGTATTCTCATAACGTAAGCTATATAACAGCAGTATTCTCATAACGTAAGCCATATAGCAACAATATTATCATAACTTAAGCTATATAACAGCAGTATTCTCATAACTTAAGCTATATAACAGCAGTATTCTCATAACGTAAGCTATATAGCAGCAGTATTCTCATAACTTAAGCTATATAGCAGCAGTATTCTCATACCTTAAGCTATATAGCAGCAGTATTCTCATAACTTAAGCTATATAGCAGCAGTATTCTCATAACTTAAGCTATATAACAGCAGTATTCTCACAACGTAAGCTATATAACAGCAGTATTCTCATAACGTAAGCCATATAACAGCAGTATTCTCATAACTTAAGCTATATAACAGCAGTATTCTCACAACTTAAGCTATATAACAGCAGTATTCTCACAACTTAAGCTATATAGCAGCAGTATTCTCATAACTTAAGCTATATAGCAGCAGTATTCTCATACCTTAAGCTATATAGCAGCAGTATTCTCATAACGTAAGCTATATAACAGCAGTATTCTCACAACGTAAGCTATATAACAGCAGTATTCTCATAACGTAAGCTATATAACAGCAGTATTCTCATAACGTAAGCTATATAACAGCAGTATTCTCATAACGTAAGTCATATAACAACAGTATTCTCATAACGTAAGCTATATATCAGCAGTATTCTCATAACGTAAGCCATATAGCATCACTATTATCATAACTTAAGCTATATAACAGCAGTATTCTCATAACGTAAGCTATATAACAGCAGTATTCTCATAACGTAAGCCATATAGCATCACTATTATCATAACTTAAGCTATATAACAACAGTATTCTCATAACTTAAGCTATATAACAGCAGTATTCCCATAACGTAAGCCATATAACAACAGTATTCCCATACCTTAAGCTATATAACAGCAGTATTATCATAACGTAAGCTATATAACAGCAGTATTCTCATAACGTAAGCTATATAACAGCAGTATTCTCATAACGTAAGCTATATAACAACAGTATTCTCACAACGTAAGCTATATAACAGCAGTATTATCATAACTTAAGCCATATAACAACAGTATTCTCTTACCTTAAGCTATATAACAGCAGTATTCCCATAACGTAAGCTCTATAACAGCAGTATTCTCATAACGTAAGCTATATAACAGCAGTATTCTCATAACGTAAGCTATATAACAGCAGTATTCTCACAAAGTAAGCTATATAACAGCAGTAATCTCATAACGTAAGTCATATAGCAACAATATTATCATAACGTAAGCTATATAACGCAGTATTCTATAACGTAAGCTATATAACAGCAGTATTCTCATAACGTAAGCTATATAACAGCAGTATTCTCATAACTAAGATATAGCAGCAGTATTCTCATACGTAAGCTATATAACAGCAGTATTCTCATAACTTAAGCTATATAACAGCAGTATTCTCATAACGTAAGCTATATAACAGCAGTATTCTCACACGTAAGCTATATAACAGCAGTATCTCATCCAACGTAAGCCATATAACAGCAGTATCATAACTTAAGCTATATAACAGCAGTATTCTCATAACTTAAGCTATATAACAGCAGTATTCTCATAACTTAAGCTATATAACAGCAGTATTCTCACAACTTAAGCTATATAACAGCAGTATTCTCACAACTTAAGCTATATAGCAGCAGTATTCTCATAACTTAAGCTATATAACAGCAGTATTCTCACAACGTAAGCTATATAACAGCAGTATTCTCATAACGTAAGCTATATAACAGCAGTATTCTCACAACGTAAGCTATATAACAGCAGTATTCTCATAACGTAAGCCATATAACAGCAGTATTCTCATAACTTAAGCTATATAACAGCAGTATTCTCACAACTTAAGCCATATAACAGCAGTATTCTCATAACTTAAGCTATATAACAGCAGTATTCTCATAACTTAAGCTATATAACAGCAGTATTCCCATAACTTAAGCCATATAGCAACAGACCCAAACAACAAAACAGCAGTATTCCCATAACTTAAGCTATATAACAGCAGTATTCTCATAACTTAAGCTATATAACAGCAGTATTCTCACAACTTAAGCTATATAACAGCAGTATTCTCATAACGTAAGCCATATAACAACAGTATTCTCATAACTTAAGCTATATAACAGCAGTATTCTCACAACTTAAGCTATATAACAGCAGTATCCTCATAACTTAAGCTATATAACAGCAGTATTCTCATAACGTAAGCTAATAACAGCAGTATTCTCATAACGTAAGCTATATAACAGCAGTATTCCCATAACGTAAGCCATATAACAACAGTATTCCCATAACGTAAGCCATATAACAACAGTATTCCCATAACGTAAGCTATATAACAACAGTATTCCCATAACGTAAGCCATATAACAACAGTATTCCCATAACGTAAGCCATATAACAACAGTATTCCCATAACGTAAGCCATATAACAGCAGTATTCTCATAACGTAAGCTATATAACAGCAGTATTCTCATAACTTAAGCTATATAACAGCAGTATTCTCATAACGTAAGCCATATAACAACAGTATTCTCATAACGTAAGCCATATAACAGCAGTATTCTCATAACTTAAGCTATATAACAGCAGTATTCTCACAACTTAAGCTATATAACAGCAGTATTCTCACAACTTAAGCTATATAACAGCAGTATTCTCATAACTTAAGCTATATAGCAGCAGTATTATCATACCTTAAGCTATATAGCAGCAGTATTCTCATATCGTAAGCTATATAACAGCAGTATTCCCATAACGTAAGCTATATAACAGCAGTATTCTCATAACGTAAGCTATATAACAGCAGTATTCCCATAACGTAAGCTATATAACAGCAGTATTCTCATAACTTAAGCTATATAGCAGCAGTATTCTCATAACGTAAGCCATATAACAACAGTATTCTCATAACGTAAGCTATATAACAGCAGTATTCTCATAACTTAAGCTATATAACAGCAGTATTCTCATAACGTAAGCTATATAACAGCAGTATTCTCATAACATAAGCTATATAACAGCAGTATTCTCATAACATAAGCCATATAACAGCAGTATTCTCACAACTTAAGCTATATAACAGCAGTATTCTCATAACGTAAGCCAAATAATAGCAGTATTCTCACAACGTAAGCCATATAACAACAGTATTCTCATAACGTAAGCTATATAACAGCAGTATTCTCATAACTTAAGCTATATAACAGCAGTATTCTCATAACGTAAGTCATATAACAACAGTATTCTCATAACGTAAGCTATATAACAGCAGTATTCTCATAACTTAAGCTATATAACAGCAGTATTCTCATAACGTAAGTCATATAACAACAGTATTCTCATAACGTAAGCTATATAACAGCAGTATTCTCATAACGTAAGTCATATAACAACAGTATTCTCATAACGTAAGCTATATAATAGCAGTATTCTCACAACGTAAGCTATATAACAGCAGTATTCTCATAACGTAAGCCATATTACAGCAGTATTCTCATAACTTAAGCTATATAACAGCAGTATTCCCATAACGTAAACCATATAACAGCAGTATTCTCATAACGTAAGCTATATAACAGCAGTATTCTCATAACGTAAGCCATATAGCAACAATATTATCATAACTTAAGCTATATAACAGCATTATTCTCATAACGTAAGCTATATAACAGCAGTATTCCCATAACGTAAGCCATATAACAACAGTATTCCCATATCGTAAGCTATATAACAGCAGTATTCCCATAACGTAAGCTATATAACAGCAGTATTCTCATAACGTAAGCTATATAACAGCAGTATTCCCATAACGTAAGCTATATAACAGCAGTATTCTCATAACTTAAGCTATATAACAACAGTATTCTCATAACGTAAGCCATATAACAACAGTATTCTCATAACGTAAGCTATATAGCAGCAGTATTCTCATAACTTAAGCTATATAACAGCAGTATTCTCATAACGTAAGCTATATAACAGCAGTATTCTCATAACGTAAGCTATATAACAGCAGTATTCTCATAACATAAGCCATATAACAGCAGTATTCTCACAACTTAAGCTATATAACAGCAGTATTCTCATAACGTAAGCCATATAATAGCAGTATTCTCACAATGTAAGCCATATAACAACAGTATTCTCATAACGTAAGCTATATAACAGCAGTATTCTCATAACTTAAGCTATATAACAGCAGTATTCTCATAACGTAAGTCATATAACGACAGTATTCTCATAACGTAAGCCATATAACAGCAGTATTCTCATAACGTAAGCCATATAGCAACAATATTATCATAACTTAAGCTATATAATAGCAGTATTCTCATAACGTAAGTCATATAACAGCAGTATTCTCATAACGTAAGTCATATAACAACAGTATTCTCATAACGTAAGCTATATAACAGCAGTATTCTCATAACGTAAGCCATATAGCAACAATATTATCATAACTTAAGCTATATAACAGCAGTATTCTCATAACTTAAGCTATATAACAGCAGTATTCTCATAACGTACGTAAGCTATATAGCAGCAGTATTCTCATAACTTAAGCTATATAGCAGCAGTATTCTCATACCTTAAGCTATATAGCAGCAGTATTCTCATACCTTAAGCTATATAGCAGCAGTATTCTCATAACTTAAGCTATATAACAGCAGTATTCTCACAACGTAAGCTATATAACAGCAGTATTCTCATAACGTAAGCTATATAACAGCAGTATTCTCATAACGTAAGCTATATAACAGCAGTATTCTCATAACTTAAGCTATATAACAGCAGTATTCTCATAACTTAAGCTATATAACAGCAGTATTCTCATAACATAAGCTATATAACAGCAGTATTCTCATAACGTAAGCCATATAACAGCAGTATTCTCATAACGTAAGCTATATAACAGCAGTATTCTCATAACGTAAGCAATAACAGCAGTATTCCAAACGTAAGCCATATAACAACAGTATTCTCATAACGTAAGCTATATAACAACAGTATTCTCATAACGTAAGCTATATAACAGCAGTATTCTCATAACGTAAGCTATATAACAGCAGTATTCTCATAACGTAAGCTATATAACAGCAGTATTCTCATAACGTAAGCTATATAACAGCAGTATCTCTCATAACGTAAGCCATATAACAACACTATTATCATAACTTAAGCTATATACCAACAGTATTCTCATAACTTAGCTATATAACAGCAGTATTCCCATAACGTAAGCCATATAACAACAGTATTCCCATACCTTAAGCTATAACAGCAGTATTATCATCACGTAAGCTATTAACGCAGTATTCTCATACGTAAGCTATATACAGCAGTATTCTCATAACTAAGCTATATAACACAGTATTCCACAACGTAGCTATATAACAGCAGTATTATCATAACACTTAGCCAATATACAACAGTATTCTCATACCGTAAGCTATAACAGCAGTATTCCCATAACGTAGCTCTATAACAGCAGTATTCCTCATAACGTAAGCTATATACGCAGTATTCATCTAACGTAAGCTATATAACAGCAGTATTCTCACAAAGTAAGCTATATAACAGCAGTATTCTCACAACGTAAGCTATATAACAGCAGTATTCTCATAACGTAAGCCATATAACAGCAGTATTCTCATAACTTAAGCTATATAACAGCAGTATTCTCACAACTTAAGCTATATAACAGCAGTATTCTCACAACTTAAGCTATATAGCAGCAGTATTCTCATAACTTAAGCTATATAGCAGCAGTATTCTCATACCTTAAGCTATATAGCAGCAGTATTCTCATAACGTAAGCTATATAACAGCAGTATTCTCACAACGTAAGCTATATAACAGCAGTATTCTCATAACGTAAGCCATATAACAGCAGTATTCTCATAACTTAAGCTATATAACAGCAGTATTCTCACAACTTAAGCTATATAACAGCAGTATTCTCACAACTTAAGCTATATAGCAGCAGTATTCTCATAACTTAAGCTATATAGCAGCAGTATTCTCATACCTTAAGCTATATAGCAGCAGTATTCTCATAACGTAAGCTATATAACAGCAGTATTCTCACAACGTAAGCTATATAACAGCAGTATTCTCATAACGTAAGCTATATAACAGCAGTATTCTCATAACGTAAGCCATATAACAGCAGTATTCTCATAACTTAAGATATAACAGCAGTATTCTCATAACGTAAGCCATATAACAGCAGTATTCTCATAACTTAAGCTATATAACAGCAGTATTCTCATAACTTAAGCTATATAACAGCAGTATTCCCATAACGTAAGCCATATAGCAACAGTATTCCCATAACGTAAGCTATATAACAGCAGTATTCCCATAACGTAAGCTATATAACAGCAGTATTCTCATAACGTAAGCTATATAACAGCAGTATTCTCATAACTTAAGCTATATAACAGCAGTATTCTCATAACGTAAGCCATATAACAACAGTATTCTCATAGCGTAAGCTATATAACAGCAGTATTCTCATAACTTAAGCTATATAACAGCAGTATCCTCATAACGTAAGCTATATAACAGCAGTATTCTCATA
>CM026398.1:28942861-29073764 GCA_014843695.1 Archivesica marissinica
CTCACAACGTAAGCTATATAACAGCAGTATTCTCATAACGTAAGCTATATAACAGCAGTATTCTCATAACGTAAGCTATATAACAGCAGTATTCTCATAACGTAAGCCATATAACAGCAGTATTCTCATAACTTAAGATATAACAGCAGTATTCTCATAACGTAAGCCATATAACAGCAGTATTCTCATAACTTAAGCTATATAACAGCAGTATTCTCATAACTTAAGCTATATAACAGCAGTATTCCCATAACGTAAGCCATATAGCAACAGTATTCTGTGTTTGGTTTTGTAAGCTATATAACAGCAGTATTCTCATAACGTAAGCTATATAACAGCAGTATTCTCATAACTTAAGCTATATAACAGCAGTATTCTCATAACGTAAGTCATATAACAACAGTATTCTCATAACGTAAGCTATATAACAGCAGTATTCTCATAACTTAAGCTATATAACAGCAGTATTCTCATAACGTAAGTTATATAACAGCAGTATTCTCATAACGTAAGCTATATAACAGCAGTATTCTCATAACTGTTGGTTTTTTGTTTGGTTTTTGTGTTGTTTTGTAAGCCATATAACAACAGTATTCTCATAACGTAAGCTATATAACAGCAGTATTCTCATAACTTAAGCTATATAACAGCAGTATTCTCATAACGTAAGTCATATAACAACAGTATTCTCATAACGTAAGCTATATAACAGCAGTATTCTCATAACTTAAGCTATATAGCAGCAGTATTCTCATACCTTAAGCTATATAACAGCAGTATTCTCATAACGTAAGCTATATAACAGCAGTATTCTCATAACGTAAGCTATATAACAGCAGTATTCTCATAACGTAAGCTATATAACAGCAGTATTCTCATAACGTAAGCTATATAACAGCAGTATTCTCATAACGTAAGCCATATAGCAACATATTATCATAACTTAAGCTATATAACAGCAGTATTCTCATAACTTAAGCTATATAACAGCAGTATTCTCATAACGTAAGCTATATAGCAGCAGTATTCTCATAACTTAAGCTATATAGCAGCAGTATTCTCATACCTTAAGCTATATAGCAGCAGTATTCTCATACCTTAAGCTATATAGCAGCAGTATTCTCATAACTTAAGCTATATAACAGCAGTATTCTCACAACGTAAGCTATATAACAGCAGTATTCTCATAACGTAAGCCATATAACAGCAGTATTCTCATAACGTAAGCTATATAACAGCAGTATTCTCATAACTTAAGCTATATAACAGCAGTATTCTCATAACGTAAGCCATATAACAGCAGTATTCTCATAACGTAAGCTATATAACAGCAGTATTCTCATAACGTAAGCTATATAACAGCAGTATTCTCATAACGTAAGCTATATAACAGCAGTATTCTCATAACGTAAGCTATATAACAGCAGTATTCTCACAACGTAAGCTATATAACAGCAGTATTCTCATAACGTAAGCTATATAACAGCAGTATTCTCATAACGTAAGCTATATAACAGCAGTATTCTCATAACGTAAGTCATATAACAACAGTATTCTCATAACGTAAGCTATATAACAGCAGTATTCTCATAACGTAAGCTATATAACAGCAGTATTCTCATAACGTAAGCCATATAACAGCAGTATTCTCATAACGTAAGCTATATAACAGCAGTATTCTCATAACGTAAGCTATATAACAGCAGTATTCTCATAACGTAAGCCATATAACAACAGTATTCTCATAACGTAAGCTATATAACAGCAGTATTCTCATAACTTAAGCTATATAACAGCAGTATTCTCATAACGTAAGCCATATAACAACAGTATTCTCATAACGTAAGCTATATAACAGCAGTATTCTCATAACTTAAGCTATATAACAGCAGTATTCTCATAACGTAAGTCATATAACAACAGTATTCTCATAACGTAAGCTATATAACAGCAGTATTCTCATAACGTAAGCCATATAACAACAGTATTCTCATAACTTAAGCTATATAAAGCAGTATTCTCATAACGTAAGCTATATAACAGTTCAGTATTCTCATAACGTAAGCTATATAACAGCAGTATTCTCATAACGTAAGCTATATAACAGCAGTATTCTCATAACGTAAGCTATATAACAGCAGTATTCTCATAACGTAAGCTATATAACAGCAGTATTCTCATAACGTAAGCCATATAACAGCAGTATTCTCATAACTTAAGCTATATAACAGCAGTATTCTCACAACTTAAGCTATATAACAGCAGTATTCTCACAACTTAAGCTATATAGCAGCAGTATTCTCATAACTTAAGCTATATAGCAGCAGTATTCTCATACCTTAAGCTATATAGCAGCAGTATTCTCATAACGTAAGCTATATAACAGCAGTATTCTCACAACGTAAGCTATATAACAGCAGTATTCTCATAACGTAAGCCATATAACAGCAGTATTCTCATAACTTAAGCTATATAACAGCAGTATTCTCACAACTTAAGCTATATAACAGCAGTATTCTCATAACTTAAGCTATATAGCAGCAGTATTCTCATAACTTAAGCTATATAGCAGCAGTATTCTCATACCTTAAGCTATATAGCAGCAGTATTCTCATAACGTAAGCTATATAACAGCAGTATTCTCACAACGTAAGCTATATAACAGCAGTATTCTCATAACGTAAGCTATATAACAGCAGTATTCTCATAACGTAAGCTATATAACAGCAGTATTCTCATAACGTAAGCCATATAACAGCAGTATTCTCATAACTTAAGATATAACAGCAGTATTCTCATAACGTAAGCCATATAACAGCAGTATTCTCATAACTTAAGCTATATAACAGCAGTATTCTCATAACTTAAGCTATATAACAGCAGTATTCCCATAACGTAAGCCATATAGCAACAGTATTCCCATAACGTAAGCTATATAACAGCAGTATTCCCATAACGTAAGCTATATAACAGCAGTATTCTCATAACGTAAGCTATATAACAGCAGTATTCTCATAACTTAAGCTATATAACAGCAGTATTCTCATAACGTAAGCCATATAACAACAGTATTCTCATAACGTAAGCTATATAACAGCAGTATTCTCATAACTTAAGCTATATAACAGCAGTATCCTCATAACGTAAGCTATATAACAGCAGTATTCTCATAACGTAAGCTATATAACAGCAGTATTCTCATAACATAAGCCATATAACAGCAGTATTCTCACAACTTAAGCTATATAACAGCAGTATTCTCATAACGTAAGCCATATAATAGCAGTATTCTCACAACGTAAGCCATATAACAACAGTATTCTCATAACGTAAGCTATATAACAGCAGTATTCTCATAACTTAAGCTATATAACAGCAGTATTCTCATAACGTAAGTCATATAACAACAGTATTCTCATAACGTAAGCTATATAACAGCAGTATTCCCATAACGTAAGCTATATAGCAGCAGTATTCTCATACCTTAAGCTATATAACAGCAGTATTCCCATAACGTAAGCTATATAACAGCAGTATTCTCATAACGTAAGCTATATAACAGCAGTATTCTCATAACGTAAGCTATATAACAGCAGTATTCTCACAACGTAAGCTATATAACAGCAGTATTCTCATAACGTAAGCCATATAGCAACAATATTATCATAACTTAAGCTATATAACAGCAGTATTCTCATAACTTAAGCTATATAACAGCAGTATTCTCATAACGTAAGCTATATAGCAGCAGTATTCTCATAACTTAAGCTATATAGCAGCAGTATTCTCATACCTTAAGCTATATAGCAGCAGTATTCTCATACCTTAAGCTATATAGCAGCAGTATTCTCATAACTTAAGCTATATAACAGCAGTATTCTCATAACGTAAGCTATATAACAGCAGTATTCTCATAACGTAAGCTATATACAGCAGTATTCTCATAACGTAAGCTATAAACAGCAGTATCTCATAACGTAAGCTATATAACAGTATTTCTACTAAGTATATACAGCAGTATTCTCATAACTTAAGCTATATAACAGCAGTATTCTCATAACGTAAGCCATATAACAACAGTATTCTCATAACGTAAGCTATATAACAGCAGTATTCTCATAACTTAAGCTATATAACAGCAGTATTCTCATAACGTAAGTCATATAACAGCAGTATTCTCATAACGTAAGCTATATAACAGCAGTATTCTCATAACTTAAGCTATATAACAGCAGTATTCTCATAACGTAAGTCATATAACAACAGTATTCTCATAACGTAAGCTATATAACAGCAGTATTCTCATAACTTAAGCTATATAACAGCAGTATTCTCATAACGTAAGTCATATAACAACAGTATTCTCATAACGTAAGCTATATAACAGCAGTATTCTCATAACTTAAGCTATATAACAGCAGTATTCTCATAACGTAAGTCATATAACAACAGTATTCTCATAACGTAAGCTATATAACAGCAGTATTCTCATAACTTAAGCTATATAACAGCAGTATTCTCATAACGTAAGTCATATAACAACAGTATTCTCATAACGTAAGCTATATAACAGCAGTATTCTCATAACGTAAGCTATATACAGCAGTATTCTCATAACGTAAGCTATATAACAGCAGTATTCTCATAACGTAAGCTATATAACAGCAGTATTCTCATAACGTAAGCTATATAACAGCAGTATTCTCATAACGTAAGCTATATAACAGCAGTATTCTCATAACTTAAGCTATATAACAGCAGTATTCTCATAACGTAAGCTATATAACAGCAGTATTCCCATAACGTAAGCTATATAACAGCAGTATTCCCATAACGTAAGCTATATAACAGCAGTATTCTCATAACGTAAGCTATATAACAGCAGTATTCTCATAACGTAAGCTATATAACAGCAGTATTCTCATAACTTAAGCTATATAACAGCAGTATTCTCATAACGTAAGCCATATAACAACAGTATTCTCATAACGTAAGCTATATAACAGCAGTATTCTCATAACGTAAGCTATATAACAGCAGTATTCTCATAACGTAAGCTATATAACAGCAGTATTCTCACAACGTAAGCTATATAACAGCAGTATTCTCATAACGTAAGCCATATAGCAACAATATTATCATAACTTAAGCTATATAACAGCAGTATTCTCATAACTTAAGCTATATAACAGCAGTATTCTCATAACGTAAGCTATATAGCAGCAGTATTCTCATAACTTAAGCTATATAACAGCAGTATTCTCATACCTTAAGCTATATAGCAGCAGTATTCTCATAACTTAAGCTATATACAGCAGTATTCTCAACGTAAGCTATATAACAGCAGTATTCTCATAACGTAAGCTATATAACAGCAGTATTCTCATAACGTAAGCCATATAACAGCAGTATTCTCATAACGTAAGCTATATAACAGCAGTATTCTCATAACTTAAGCTATATAACAGCAGTATTCTCATAACTTAAGCTATATAGCAGCAGTATTCTCATAACTTAAGCTATATAACAGCAGTATTCTCATAACTTAAGCTATATAACAGCAGTATTCTCATAACGTAAGCTATATAACAGCAGTATTCTCATAACGTAAGCTATATAACAGCAGTATTCTCATAACGTAAGCTATATAACAGCAGTATTCTCATAACGTAAGCTATATAACAGCAGTATTCTCATAACTTAAGCTATATAACAGCAGTATTCTCATAACGTAAGCTATATAACAGCAGTATTCTCATAACGTAAGCCATATAACAGCAGTATTCTCATAACTTAAGCTATATAACAGCAGTATTCTCATAACGTAAGCTATATAACAGCAGTATTCTCATAACGTAAGCCATATAACAGCAGTATTCTCATAACTTAAGCTATATAACAGCAGTATTCTCATAACTTAAGCTATATAACAGCAGTATTCCCATAACGTAAGCCATATAACAACAGTATTCCCATAACGTAAGCTATATAACAGCAGTATTCTCATAACGTAAGCTATATAACAGCAGTATTCTCATAACTTAAGCTATATAACAGCAGTATTCTCATAACGTAAGCTATATAACAACAGTATTCTCATAACGTAAGCTATATAACAGCAGTATTCTCATAACGTAAGCTATATAACAGCAGTATTCTCATACCTTAAGCTATATAACAGCAGTATTCCCATAACGTAAGCTATATAACAGCAGTATTCTCATAACGTAAGCTATATAACAGCAGTATTCTCATAACGTAAGCTATATAACAGCAGTATTCTCACAAAGTAAGCTATATAACAGCAGTAATCTCATAACGTAAGTCATATAGCAACAATATTATCATAACTTAAGCTATATAACAGCAGTATTCTCATAACTTAAGCTATATAACAGCAGTATTCTCATAACGTAAGCTATATAGCAGCAGTATTCTCATAACTTAAGCTATATAGCAGCAGTATTCTCATACCTTAAGCTATATAGCAGCAGTATTCTCATACCTTAAGCTATATAGCAGCAGTATTCTCATAACTTAAGCTATATAACAGCAGTATTCTCACAACGTAAGCTATATAACAGCAGTATTCTCATAACGTAAGCTATATACAGCAGTATTCTCACAAAGTAAGCTATATAACAGCAGTAATCTCATAACGTAAGTCATATAGCAACAATATTATCATAACTTAAGCTATATAACAGCAGTATTCTCATAACTTAAGCTATATAACAGCAGTATTCTCATAACGTAAGCTATATAGCAGCAGTATTCTCATAACTTAAGCTATATAGCAGCAGTATTCTCATAACTTAAGCTATATAGCAGCAGTATTCTCATAACTTAAGCTATATAGCAGCAGTATTCTCATAACTTAAGCTATATAACAGCAGTATTCTCATAACTTAAGCTATATAACAGCAGTATTCTCATAACGTAAGTCATATAACAGCAGTATTCTCATAACTTAAGCTATATAACAGCAGTATTCTCATAACTTAAGCTATATAACAGCAGTATTCTCATAACTTAAGTTATATAACAGCAGTATTCTCATAACGTAAGCTATATAACAGCAGTATTCTCATAACTTAAGCTATATAACAGCAGTATTCTCATAACGTAAGCCATATAACAACAGTATTCTCATAACGTAAGCTATATAACAGCAGTATTCTCATAACGTAAGCTATATAACAGCAGTATTCCCATAACGTAAGCCATATAACAACAGTATTCCCATAACGTAAGCCATATAACAGCAGTATTCTCATAACGTAAGCATATACAGCAGTATTCTCATAACGTAAGCTATATAACAGCAGTATTCCCATAACGTAAGCCATATAACAGCAGTATTCTCATAACGTAAGCTATATAACAGCAGTATTCTCATAACGTAAGCCATATAACAACAGTATTCTCATAACGTAAGCTATATAACAGCAGTATTCTCATAACGTAAGCTATATAACAGCAGTATTCCCATAACGTAAGCTATATAACAGCAGTATTCTCATAACTTAAGCTATATAACAGCAGTATTCTCATAACGTAAGTCATATAACAACAGTATTCTCATAACGTAAGCTATATAACAGCAGTATTCTCATAACGTAAGCTATATAACAGCAGTATTCTCATAACGTAAGCTATATAACAGCAGTATTCTCATAACGTAAGCTAT
This sequence comes from Archivesica marissinica, assembly GCA_014843695.1. Classification (NCBI taxonomy): domain Eukaryota; kingdom Metazoa; phylum Mollusca; class Bivalvia; order Venerida; family Vesicomyidae; genus Archivesica; species Archivesica marissinica. The sequence goes on from CM026398.1 coordinate 28,950,552, forward strand.
ATAACAGCAGTATTCTCATAACGTAAGCTATATAACAGCAGTATTCTCATAACGTAAGCTATATAACAGCAGTATTCTCATAACGTAAGCTATATAACAGCAGTATTCTCATAACGTAAGCCATATAGCAACAATATTATCATAACTTAAGCTATATAACAGCAGTATTCTCATAACTTAAGCTATATAACAGCAGTATTCTCATAACGTAAGCTATATAGCAGCAGTATTCTCATAACTTAAGCTATATAGCAGCAGTATTCTCATACCTTAAGCTATATAGCAGCAGTATTCTCATACCTTAAGCTATATAGCAGCAGTATTCTCATAACTTAAGCTATATAACAGCAGTATTCTCACAACGTAAGCTATATAACAGCAGTATTCTCATAACGTAAGCTATATAACAGCAGTATTCTCATAACTTAAGCTATATAACAGCAGTATTCTCATAACTTAAGCTATATAACAGCAGTATTCTCATAACTTAAGCTATATAGCAGCAGTATTCTCATAACTTAAGCTATATAACAGCAGTATTCTCACACCTTAAGCTATATAGCAGCAGTATTCTCATAACTTAAGCTATATAACAGCAGTATTCTCATAACGTAAGCTATATAACAGCAGTATTCTCATAACGTAAGCTATATAACAGCAGTATTCTCATAACGTAAGCTATATAACAGCAGTATTCTCATAACTAAGATATAACAGTTTTTGTTTGGTTTTTGGTTTTTTGTTTGGTTTTTGTGTTTGTTGTTTTTTTGTTTGGTTTTGTGTTGTTTTTACGCAGTATTCTCATAACGTAAGCTATATACACAGTATTCTCACAACGTAAGCTATATAACAGCAGTATTCTCATAACTTAAGCTATATAACAGCAGTATTCTCATAACTTAAGCTATATAACAGCAGTATTCTCATAACGTAAGCTATATAACAGCAGTATTCTCATAACGTAAGCTATATAACAGCAGTATTCTCATAACGTAAGCTATATAGCAGCAGTATTCTCATATCGTAAGCCATATAACAGCAGTATTCTCATAACTTAAGCTATATAACAGCAGTATTCTCATAACGTAAGCCATATAACAGCAGTATTCTCATAACTTAAGCTATATAACAGCAGTATTCTCATAACTTAAGCTATATAACAGCAGTATTCCCATAACGTAAGCCATATAACAACAGTATTCCCATAACGTAAGCTATATAACAGCAGTATTCCCATAACGTAAGCTATATAACAGCAGTATTCTCATAACGTAAGCTATATAACAGCAGTATTCCCATAACGTAAGCTATATAACAGCAGTATTATCATAACTTAAGCTATATAACAACAGTATTCCCATAACGTAAGCCATATAACAACAGTATTCCCATAACGTAAGTCATATAACAACAGTATTCCCATAACGTAAGTCATATAACAGCAGTATTCTCATAACGTAAGCCATATAACAGCAGTATTCTCATAACTTAAGCTATATAACAGCAGTATTCTCATAACGTAAGCCATATAACAGCAGTATTCTCATAACTTAAGCTATATAACAGCAGTATTCTCATAACTTAAGCTATATAACAGCAGTATTCCCATAACGTAAGCCATATAACAACAGTATTCCCATAACGTAAGCTATATAACAGCAGTATTCCCATAACGTAAGCTATATAACAGCAGTATTCTCATAACGTAAGCTATATAACAGCAGTATTCCCATAACGTAAGCTATATAACAGCAGTATTATCATAACTTAAGCTATATAACAACAGTATTCCCATAACGTAAGTCATATAACAACAGTATTCCCATAACGTAAGTCATATAACAACAGTATTCCCATAACGTAAGTCATATAACAACAGTATTCCCATAACGTAAGTCATATAACAGCAGTATTCCCATAACGTAAGCTATATAACAGCAGTATTCCCATAACGTAAGTCATATAACAACAGTATTCCCATAACGTAAGCCATATAACAACAGTATTCCCATAACGTAAGCTATATAACAGCAGCATTCCCATAACGTAAGTCATATAACAACAGTATTCCCATAACGTAAGCCATATAACAACAGTATTCCCATAACGTAAGCCATATAACAACAGTATTCCCATAACGTAAGCCATATAACAACAGTATTCCCATAACGTAAGCTATATAACAACAGTATTCCCATAACGTAAGCCATATAACAACAGTATTCCCATAACGTAAGCCATATAACAACAGTATTCCCATAACGTAAGTCATATAACAACAGTATTCCCATAACGTAAGCTATATAACAGCAGTATTCCCGTAACGTAAGCTATATAACAACAGTATTCTCATAGCTTAAAGCAGCATTACATCGTATGAAATAAAAGATATTTGAAAAATTCAATTTTTACGTATGTGTAGCAATGCTGCTACACATTCTAACAGTATACTTTGTATGCTTATGTTCATTTGGTAAACAGTGTTTTTTTGGCGATAAAACAAACTCGAAACCGAAAGTAGGACTTTCCGAGTCGATCGGTCACGCACTTGTTTACAACCGGAACGCATCGTCCGCACTTGTTTACATTCGGAATGCATCGTCCCCATTTGTCATACGTTGTCTTTTTTAATTAAATTACTTGACATGTTGATTCATACCTCTGTTAGCTAAGTCTTTTAGGGACATTTCTACAGCCCCGCGAGGGGTTCGACATTAGAGGAAGATAGATATATAGTCTTTCATGTTCAAAATATATACGTTATTTTCTACATCCTCTGTTGTTTCACGCATGCGCGCTGTGCGTGTTTACATTTCGTGTGTTGATAAACAAATTCGCGTATACGACGGTTTAAATTTATTGGAATTTTCGTTTCTGAGCGACTATTTCGATTTTTGTAAACACACACACATTAGTATTTATATTTTACCCAAATTATCCTTTATTACGATGTAATGCTGCTTTAAGCTATTTAGCACCAGTATTTCGCACGCGAGGTTATGCAGCATCAATATGAACGTTATTCGCTCTTACATGGACAACACACGGTGTGGTTTATCACGCTTATAGTGTTAAGCAGATGCTTGGATTGATTGAGCATATTCTATGAACAAGTTCACGCAGTATGAAGCCAACAGCAAGAACAAGACAGTTCACAACGTGTGACCCGGTGTCATATATTGCGGGGAAATGACCCCCCCCCCCCTTGCTAATAGCAATATATAGTGGGAAAATATTGAATTTATTATAATTAAATGTTAGTTAGCACTGTTTAAGGCCTAACAACATATATTTTGATTCAACGATGTACAGAATAACATACATATATTTGATCTGGACAAAAAGTATGCAGGTAATAATATTTGTCTCTTATCAATTTCTAAAGATGATCATGAGGTGATGGGTGCTATATAACTAGGAGGTTCACATAATGCATAATATTTACACAGACAAACATAAAACAAATAAGAACAATGACCCCCACCCCTATATATAAACTGAACATTAATGCCATAGAATAATGACCCCTCTATGTGTAGACTATAATTATGACAGTGGGTCACTTTTCGATGACATGGAATAATGCCCCCTGGAATGGGTCTCTGTCTGTATCATTGGACTATCCTCAAAACATTTAAAATGACTTAATCTCTTCAGGAGGCTTCGCTCATATGGGCAACCAGTACTGACGATAATAAATGTAAAACACACTTCACACTATGGATGCTTCTACAGCAGAAATTGATGTATATTTCTCTAACAAATTTAATTAATATGTTATCCACTTATTATAGCAAACTATTCTTATCATGTTTATTCATATTCTCTTAACCTTTCCAGAAAATGTGCACAATTATGTAATATGTTGTTAACAATTGTAATTCTGACTATTGTGGATCATATTAAGCCTTATCTTGTTTGCCACATGTGTGAACAGCAATACAACCTTATTTTTAGGGAACTGCAACCAACAGTGACACTTCCTGTGTTCTCAATACACTGGTTACATGTTTTATATCATTCATAATAAGTAATATTTTAATATTGTATGAGCAAGGACAGACAACAGTATACTTTATAATATGTGCCTCCATATCTATTTAGTGCAAGAAACTGTTCCATGCATACATGTAGAATGTAACCCCCATAATGTAGATTATCGGATTGAGGGTAGGTCACTTCTCCATGCCATAGAATAATGACCCCCCCCCCCTTTATGTAGATTATCCGAGTGAAGGCAGGTCAAACTTCCATGCCATAGAATAATGTCCTCCCTATAATTATGTAAACTACATTAGTGAGGGGGGGTCACTTTTCCATGCCATATAATAATGACTCCTTGTATGTAAACTATATGAGTGAGTGGGTCACTTTTCCATGCCATAAAATAATGACACCGCTGTGTGTAAACTATATGAGTGAGGGGTCATTTTTCCATGCCATAGAATAACGACCCCCTGTATGTAAACTATATGAGTGAGTGGGTCACTTTTCGTCACTTTTCCATGCCATAAAATAATCACCCCCATATGTGTAGATTATATGAGTGGGAGGGTGTCACTATCCATATCATAGAATAATCACCCCCATATGTGTAGATTATATGAGTGGGAGGGTGTCACTATCCATATCATAGAATAATCACCCCCACATGTATAGATTGTATGAGTGGGGGTGTCACTATCCATATCACAGAATAATCACCCCCATATGTGTAGATTATATGAGTGGGAGGGTGTCACTATCCATATCACAGAATAATGACCCCATATGTGTAGATTATATGAGTGGGAAGGGGTCACTATCCATATCACAGAATAATCACCCCCATATGTGTAGATTATATGAGTGGGAGGGTGTCACTATCCATATCACAGAATAATGACCCCATATGTGTAGATTATATGAGTGGGAGGGGGTCACTATCCATATCACAGAATAATCACCCCATATGTGTAGATTATATGAGTGGAGGGGTCACTATCCATATCAAGAATAATCACCCCATATGTGTAGATTATATGAGTGGGAGGGGTCACTATCCATATCAAGATAATCCCTATGTGTATATGATGAGGTCCTATCCATATCATGATATCACCCTTGTGTATTATAGAGTGGGGGTCACTATCCATATCAAGATAATCACCCATATGTGTAGATTATATGAGTGGGAGGGGGTCACTATCCATATCATAGAATAATCACCCCATATGTGTAGATTATATGAGTGGGAGGGAGTCACTATCCATATCATAGAATAATCACCCCCATATGTGTAGATTATATGAGTGGGAGGGGGTCACTATCCATATCATAGGATAATCACCCCCATATGTGTAGATTATATGAGTGGGAGGGGGTCACTATCCATATCATAGAATAATCACCCCCATATGTGTAGATTATATGAGTGGGAGGGTGTCACTATCCATATCACAGAATAATCACCCCATATGTGTAGATTATATGAGTGGGAGGGGGTCACTATCCATATCATAGAATAATCACCCCATATGTGTAGATTATATGAGTGGGAGGGTGTCACTATCCATATCATAGAATAATCATCCCCATATGTGTAGATTATATGAGTGGGAGGGGCTCACTATCCATATCATAGGATAATCACCACCATATGTGTAGAGTATGAGTGGGAGGGGGTCACTATCCATATTATAGAATAATCACCCCTATATGTGTAGATTATATGAGTGGGAGAGGGTCACTATCCATATCACAGAATAATGGCCCCATATGTGTAATTATATGAATGGGAGGAGGTCACTATCCATATCACAGACTAATCACATCCATATGTGTAGATTATATGAGTTGGAGGGGCTCACTATCCATATCACAGACTAATCACATCCATATGTGTAATTATATGAGTGGGAGGGGCTCACTATCCATATCACAGAATAATCACATCCATATGTGTAATTATATGAGTGGGAGGGGGTCACTATCCATATCATAGGATAATCACTCCATATGTGTAATTATATGAGTGGGAGGGTGTCACTATCCATATCACAGAATAATCACCTCCATATGTGTAATTATATGAGTGGGAGGGGGTCACTATCCATATCACAGAATAATCACCTCCATATGTGTAATTATATGAGTGGGAGGGGGTCACTATCCATATCACAGAATAATCACCCATATGTGTAGATTATATGAGTGGGAGGGGGTCACTATCCATATCATAGATAATCACCCCCATATGTGTAGATTATATGGGAGGGGGTCACTATCCATATCATAGGATAATCACCCCCATATGTGTAGATTATGAGGGGAGGGGTCACTATCCATATATAGAATAATCATCCCCATATGTGTATATTATATGAGTGGGAGGGGGTCACTATCCATATCATAGAATAATCACCCCATATGTGTAGATTATATGAGTGGGAGGGGTCACTATCCATATCACAGAATAATCACCCCATATGTGTAGATTATATGAGTGGGAGGGGGTCACTATCCATATCATAGAATAATCACCCCCATATGTGTAGATTATATGAGTGGGAGGGTGTCACTATCCATATCACAGAATAATCACCCCCATATGTGTAGATTATATGAGTGGGAGGGTGTCACTATCCATATCATAGGATAATCACCCCCATATGTGTAGATTATATGAGTGGGAGGGTGTCACTATCCATATCACAGAATAATCACCCCATATGTGTAGATTATATGAGTGGGAGGGTGTCACTATCCATATCACAGAATAATCACCCCATATGTGTAGATTATATGAGTGGGAGGGGGTCACTATCCATATCACAGAATAATCACCCCCATATGTGTAGATTATATGAGTGGGAGGGTGTCACTATCCATATCACAGAATAATGCCCCCCATATGTGTAGATTATATGAGTGGGAGGGTGTCACTATCCATATCACAGAATAATCCCCCCATATGTGTAGATTATATGAGTGGGAGGGTGTCACTATCCATATCACAGAATAATCACCCCCATATGTGTAGATTATATGAGTGGGAGGGGGTCACTATCCATATCACAGAATAATCACCCCCATATGTGTAGATTATATGAGTGGGAGGGTGTCACTATCCATATCACAGAATAATGACCCCATATGTGTAGATTATATGAGTGGGAAGGGGTCACTATCCATATCACAGAATAATCACCCACATATGTATAGATTATATGAGTGGGAGGGAGTCACTATCCATATCACAGAATAATCACCCCCATATGTGTAGAATATATTAGTGGGAGGGTGTCACTATCCATATCATAGGATAATCACCCCCATATGTGTAGAGTATATGAGTGTGAGGGAGTCACTATCCATATCATAGAATAATCACCCCCCGTATGTGTATATTATATGAGTGGGAGGGGGTCACTATCCATATCACAGAATAATCACCCACATATGTGTAGATTATATGAGTGGGAGGGTGTCACTATCCATATCACAGAATAATCACCCCCATATGTGTAGATTATATGAGTGGGAGGGGGTCACTATCCATATCACAGAATAATCACCCCCATATGTGTAGATTATATGAGTGGGAGGGGGTCACTATCCATATCATAGAATAATCACCCCCATATGTGTAGATTATATGAGTGGGAGGGTGTCACTATCCATATCATAGGATAATCACCCCCATATGTGTAGATTATATGAGTGGGAGGGGGTCACTATCCATATCACAGAATAATCACCCCCATATGTGTAGATTATATGAGTGGGAGGGGGTCACTATCCATATCATAGAATAATCACCCCCATATGTGTAGATTATATGAGTGGGAGGGTGTCACTATCCATATCATAGGATAATCACCACATATGTGTAGATTATATGAGTGGGAGGGTGTCACTATCCATATCATAGGATAATCACCCCATATGTGTAGATTATATGAGTGGGAGGGTGTCACTATCCATATCATAGGATAATCACCCCCATATGTGTAGATTATATGAGTGGGAGGGTGTCACTATCCATATCAAGGATAATCACCCCCATATGTGTAGATTATATGAGTGGGAGGGGGTCACTATCCATATCACAGAATAATCACCCCCATATGTGTAGATTATATGAGTGGGAGGGGGTCACTATCCATATCACAGAATAATCACCCACATATGTGTAGATTATATGAGTGGGAGGGTGTCACTATCCATATCATAGGATAATCACCCACATATGTGTAGATTATATGAGTGGGAGGGAGTCACTATCCATATCATAGGATAATCACCCACATATGTGTAGATTATATGAGTGGGAGGGTGTCACTATCCATATCATAGGATAATCACCCCCATATGTGTAGAGTATATGAGTGGGAGGGGGTCACTATCCATATCACAGAATAATCACCCACATATGTGTAGATTATATGAGTGGGAGGGTGTCACTATCCATATCACAGAATAATCACCCCATATGTGTAGATTATATGAGTGGGAGGGGGTCACTATCCATATCACAGAATAATCACCCCCATATGTGTAGATTATATGAGTGGGAAGGGGTCACTATCCATATCACAGAATAATCACCCACATATGTGTAGATTATATGAGTGGGAGGGAGTCACTATCCATATCATAGAATAATCACCCCCATATGTGTAGATTATATGAGTGGGAGGGTGCATATCACCCCAAACAAATGGTTTAACGGAAAGGTTTAACCAAACACTTGTCCATACATTGGTAAAATATAACAATAATGAGCAAAATAATTGGGACGACTTCATCCATCCCGCTTTACTGGCAAGCCCGTCGCTGGGCATACGCAAGTACGCAAGTGCGTATCATTGGTCTCAGAAAATGAATGAAAAAAATAAAAACACAACAATTAATTAAACCCAAATGGGGGTAGTTTATACAAATTTATTATACTCTCGAGACCTCATTCCTGATGGAATCCATCGCCACGAGGGAGAGAGAAGAGGCATGTGGAATTTAAATGCCTTGCCTAAGGACACAATCGTAACGGCTCCAGCGGGGCTCGAACTCCAAAGGGGGGTAGTAGGGAGACGCCGTGATGTGTGGAGTGGTGGAATAATTGAGCCCATTACAAATATGGTGCATCTCGAAATTTAGTTTGTGCTATTTTACGTGCTTGTTTCATTGCCCCCGGACCCCCTAGCGTACTCCAGTAAAATAGCTCCAGCGACGGCCCTGACTGGCTTATCGATATGGCATGGAAAAGTGACCCCCATCACTCATATAATTAATATACAGGGGGGTCATTATTCTATGGCATGGAAAAGTGACCCACCTCACTCGTATAGTTTACATACTGGGTGGTCATTATTCTATGGCATGGAAAAGTGACCCCACCTCACTCATAGTTAATATACAGGGGGATCATTATTCTATGGCATGGAAGTGACCCTCCCCTCACTCGTATAGTTTACATACTGGGGAGTCATTATTCTATGGCATGGAAAAGTGACCCCACCTCACTCGTATAGTTAATATACAGGGGGGGTCATTATTCTATGGCATGGAAAAGTGAACCCCCTCACTCGTATAGTTAATATACAATGGGGGGTTCATTATTCTATGGCATGGAAAAGTGACCCCACCTCACTCATAGTTAATATACAGGGGGGTCATTATTCTATGGCATGGAAAAGTGACCCTCCCCCTCACTCGTATAGTTTATATACTGGGGAGTCATTATTCTATGGCATGGAAAAGTGACCCCACCTCACTCGTATAGTTAATATACAGGGGGGTCATTATTCTATGGCAATGAAAAGTGATCCCCCTCACTCGTATAGTTAATATACAATGGGGGGTTCATTATTCTATGGCATAGAAAAGTGACCCCCTCACTCATATAGTTTACATACTGGGGGGTCATTATTCTATGGCATGGAAAAGTGACCCCCACCTCACTCATATAGTTAATATACAGTGGGGGGGGGGTCATTATTCTATGGCATGGAAAAATGACCCTCCTCCACTCACTCATATGGGGTCATTATTCTACGGCATGGGAAAGTGACCTACCCTCAATCAGATAATCTACACTAAGGGGGTCGGTCATATTCTATGCATGGAACAGTTTCTTGCACTGGGAGGCACACGTTATAAAACATAATGTTATCTGTCCTTGCTCATACAATAATAAAATATTATATATTATGAATGATATAAAACATGTAACACAGGAGATTTGCTTTTTTTACATTTAATCGTTAACTAGTGCAGTGTACTAATTTGTGTTATATCAGTATTACATAGATTTGTTGTTGTTGCATGCATGTATAAATGTAACTAGAAGATAAAAGCAATAAAATATTATTAAATTCAAATCATTTATTCCCATGATTGTCATTTATAACTGATCATGGGCAAGACCGTTTGCAAAAATGTTACTTTTTAAGAATAATTGGCGCTGCTTCTATATCCTGCAATCCTGTATTAAGCAGCCTACATGTTGTTGTGATAGCGCAGTGGTAGAGCGTTCGCTTCATGTGCGTAATGCCCGTAGTTCGAGCCCAGCTGGAGCCGTTATGATTGTTCCCTTAGGCAAAGCATTTAAATTCCACATTGCCTCTTCTCTCTCCCTCGTGGCGATGAATTCCATCAGGAATTATTAATATAAATTGTATGAACTTGTTTCGCAATCGAGCTAAGCTAAACTAAATGTGCATACATTTTACTAAGCAGCCAACATATGCATTAAGCAGCCAGTTTTCAAATTACCAATTATATATTATATTTGTTATACATGTTTCCTCTAATAAGCAGATATCTGCTAAGCAGCCACTTTCATTGAGTGGCTGCTTAAAACAGGTTTGACTGTACAGGTAGGATAAGAGTAGCCAGTTACAATGTGTCATCAAAACGAAGATTAATAGTTTGGTAAATATCTTATGACGGTTTGTATAAATCAGTTCTCTTTGTTGTTGTCGTTGTTGTTAAAATATTTAACTTTGAACAAAATATGAACGCCCTCAATATCAAAGCCGTCTGTCTACGCCCCTGTGTATTCTGTGTATTAAGAGACCACCAACGGGAAGACTAAACGTGGTCTTTAAACAGGAATGACCTCTTAATACAGGTTAATGTGTTCCTTAGCAACACAAATAGGAACTGAAAAGTGACCAGTCTTTATATAAGTGGTCTTCTAGTGGATGTCGTCTTTCGAGCAAGACTGTAGTGTAATTAATTTAGGGAACACATGGTATGATTTCCAGGCAAACATGTTGTTGCTATAATTGGAAAAGCAAGTGCATTGTGGACCACTAACAATATTGTATATAGTAGTTGTGTTGGGATAAAGGAAATCAATTTCCCACGACACTATATAGTATGTACCTCAATCTGAATAGTGTAACAGCACGGCAAGAAGCATAGTTCCTAGATTGTTCCATCTGCGTCTATAGTTCCAAAAATATATAAACTTAACATGCTTTAACAACGTTATATATATTAATCATTCCAGTTGACACGGATGAAAACGTAAGATATATAATATATATGGGTTAGGGTTAGGCAATATATATATATATCTTAAATTCCCATAAAACTTGTAAAATGTAAAAAATACACGCACTTACATGTACAGCGTAGTATAAAAGTAGGACTTCAGTGGCTATTTTGTGCACAGACAGATATGTAGTCCAGTGGTAAGACGCTGGAATGGTAATCCAGGGATCTCGGGTTCGATCCCCCGTCTGACCCTAATAAATAAAAGTCTTTCAGATGGGAGTTTAAACCGAGGTCTCGTGTCGGTGCTGTACACCGTGCACGTAAAAGAACCAGAGGAGACTCTGGAATGGATCATTGCACTATCCTCAAACAATCTAAAATGACTAATCTCTTCAGGAGGCGTCGCTCATATGGGCAACCGGTTACGACGATAAATAAACGTAAACACACGCTATTTTGTGCGATTAAAACAAAATGACGGATTGGTTTTGAAATGTGGCTGTAGAATTTGAAAATATAGCAGACCGAGATATTTATCAATATCATGGATATGTTAGTGTTGTTATACCTGGTACTCAGCTATTATATTAAGAGTTCCTTTGTTCAGTTAATAGTACCCTTCATGTTTTCAAAAATAACTAACATCACAATATCCGAGCTCTCTTTATAAAATCTCCAAATACTAGTACCAGCACCTGACATTCAGGTCACCGATGTCGTGACCACATACCAAGTAATAAACTACGTATTTACTACGTAGTGTATTTGCAAGGAACACGCCTGTATCACGACGTGGAATATTTAACGTTGCGACACTGTCGTAAAAAATGTGGTTATCCACAACGTCGGATAGCTAACGTTGCTAATATGTTAAATTCTGGTTGCGGACGTTGCATCCATATTAAACTATATAATACGACTATCCAACGCTAGGAACATAACGTTGTCAAGCTGTCGAATTTGTTTAAGTTATAGTAACGTTGTATAGATGAGTCAACGACATCTGATTTCAAACGTTGCTACAACGGCGGATTCTGCTTGCTGTGGTCGCGAACATAATGCAGTGATTAAACCACGTATTCCAATGCCACGAATAATCACGATGTCAAACCGCCGAATACTTAACGTTGTAACAACGTCGTCAAAATGGCATTGCCATCGACGTCGGATATATGACGTTGCTGTAATGTTGGGTTTCGGTTGCCGACGTAGTGACCACAATACAAATAATAAAGCACGTATTTTAACGCTGGGAACAAAACGTTGTAAATGCGTCGAAGATTTAGCATTGTGACAACGTCGTCGAAGACTGATCAAAGACCTACATCTACAATAACATTTGCTTAGCATACTAGATGCATACGGGCGCTCTTGGTTCATACATGCCTACATTCTCCCGATGGGTTTGACATTAAAGGAAGATGGCCTGGTGCACAGTCGCCAATTGCCTATCGATACGCCCCTAATATCACGTGACCCAGTAACGCGAAACCTCCGACAAACAAACATAATATGGATATGTGATATATAAAATTCTATACAGACGGATATGTAGTCCAGTGGTAACACGCTGGACTGGTAATCCAGGGATCGCAGGTTCGATCCCCCGTCTGACCCTAATAAAATTAACAGTCTTTCAGATGGGACGTTAAACCGAGGTCTCGTGTCGATGCTTTACACCGTGCACGTAAAAGAACCAGAGGAGATTCTGGAATGGGTCTCTGTCTGTATCATGCACTATCCTCCAAAATCTAAAATAACTAATCTCTTCAGGAGGCGTCGCTCATATGGGCAACCGGTAGCGACGATAAATAAACGTAAAAAACAAAACAAATAAAATTCTATGTATTGAACCAGGAATATTGATAGATGGCACATGTCTTGTTTGAACATATTAACGTTTGAATTGTCAGGAAATAGTTGTCACATTGCTACATATCCGTAGTAGGGCCTATACTAATATAATAACCTGTCGGTTGCTTGAAAACCTGTAAATTATGCTGATCAATTGTCATGTGCATATTGTGTGGCACAAAGAGTGGGAACGAGAAGACTTCTCCATTTATTTTATAAAATGTCAATGCCGTCATCCATTCCTTCAAGGAAGACGGTGGGACCCAGACGTCTTGATGGCGTAAGGACCCCAGCGAAGAAACCGGAACCATTATTGCTAATGTGAGCTGACAAATCGTGGCGGATGTGGCCCTACAAGGGATCACTTCGAAAGATGATACAGGACTTGCCACCCTGAGAAGAACGAAGATGTCTTTCCAGCTGTCCACATAAATAACGTAGATCACTACATAAACTACTTAGAGAAACCAGTCTCCCAAATGCCTCGGTGGAGGCGACTTTAAAGAAAACTATATTGTTCGTTCATTCATTATTGTAGATACCGTATGAAACACTCAACATTTAAAAACAACTTATCAATACATGCATACATTTCACCACCCCCAGAAATTAACTACCATAAAAATGTATCTTGTGAATGGAGCATGAAAAATCATCGTGTTACAATTTAATATATCTATGACATCAGTGTAATGTCCATATAGTGTCCACACTCATGTGTAAATAATAATAATATTAATAAAGACTTTATTGGCAAACATGTGATTAAAAATGATACCATCTGAAGAAAATCTATACCGGGCATGTATCTCATGCATATCTGCATATAAGGAATTATTCTTGTATTCCCTCACTTTTCTATTAGTATTTATCAATGCACCAATAATGGCAGCCATTTTGAATGATATCGTTAACATTTAACGGAATCTTAACGAAGCCCCTGTTGGTGAGCTAAATATTTGTATTAAATTGCCGTTAAGTGTATTTATTTAAAACCACACCAGACACTGACAGCTTAAATAGTATGTGACTGCCGGTCATATTTGCCAGGATTCATTAGACCTAACTGGATATTGGTAGCAATTATCATTCCTCTGCATGTATTCAACATAAATTTCATCGATTTCAATTTCATTCAATTTGGCAAAGAATTTTTTTCCAGATAGTTCTGTTCCACATTTAACTGCAACAAAGTCATTTATAATAATGGAGTTTCCAGAGGTGTCATCGATATTCCAGTTCCGCAGTGTCTTCCTGGTTACTATGACCATCGGTAAATTTGTTATTCAGTAATACGTTTGTTGGTTCTTATAGATTGGTGTTACTGTCTGCTGATTTAAAAATCTGTGTTTCCCAGAGACATTTTGGATTCGAGCATTGGTTCAGCAGCCCTCACAATAACCGCTAAGACGCCTAACGTTTAGCTGCTGATTCACTCCAGTGTGGATACACTATGTACCTTCCAACTCCCAGTTACTGTCTTTGCCGTTGTCACTTCAGATCTGTTAATTGTTTTTTACCAATTTGACGGTTCAAGAACTGCATATTCCGTTGGGATGAGTATGTAGATTCTCCGCCATTCATAAGTTTTGATACGCAGAATGTGTGGAGTTCAGATGCAACAGAGATGACCAGATTAGTATCGTGAAGAACTGGACTAAATTGTGTCACCTTCCGTTTTATGAGTCCCCCAAGGCCATCACATGGACCTTGCCATGGCTTGTCTCGAAGGCAATTTTATTTCCGTAGTGAGACATATGTATTGTAAAAGTGCCATTTGAAAACCATCTACATGTACTTACTACATATCGACAATACTCCAGGTGATACCAGTGTGTATTTCATGTACATTACAAGTGTGTATTGCATGTACATAGACAATGTATACATGTCCGTATGACATCAACATGCTTCAACCTGTTGCTGCCGAACAATCAGTCACGATTATGCATACATTACCTTTGTGCATTACATTGACAATACCCCACATGTTAACTTGAACATAATTTCTTATTGAATTGACACATTTACTGTTAATAGGCCAGATAGGTAGATAGTTTGCCGTAATGGAAACAATCTTGTTTAAAATTTATTAATGTATCTTATACACTTAGAAGATATGATTCATGCACCGGTTGCTTCTTTGGCCAATCAAAAGCGAGTAAATGTTCGCTTTGAACGAAGAGGGAGATACAAATTATAAAAAATAGTTACGAAACAACATCTTGGTAAGCTAACAATAGATGTGGTATTGCTTGTTTAAAATAAGCTCATATTCATTGTCATAACTAACACATTGCACATGTTATATTCTGTGTTCTTAGAACCGATGTCCGCATAACTGTTAACACTGACATATATTTTCACGACCCAAAATTATCTGATTATGAAAATATTGAGAATCCTCATCGTCATGAGGTCAGACACCGCTGTTGAAATGTCCATAGGCCACCATTATAGCAAACTGCCATTACATTTCAATGGGGTTGACTAATTGCGTTTTTTAAAATTAAAGTCGCTCCCAACTCTGATGGTAATTTGGTGGTGAATGTTCACCTGTATTTTACTATTTATAATATCGTTTTTAGGGTTTGCCTTAATAGCGCAACGTGCGAAAAGTTGATGACTTGCACAAAGTGGGTATAGCTCGAGTCACCTGCAGAAAGTTGATTATTCAGTGCGAAAAGTTTATGATTAAAGTCACTTGCGAAAAGTTGTGCATAGTGTATATAGAATACAGGTAATTTCGGCCCTCGGTAAATTCGGTCCAGTGATTTCGGCCCAGTGTTTTTTCTGTAGTAAGGTCGTGGGGGGGGAGGAGGTTGCGAGTGGTGGGGGAGAAAGGGGGGAGGACTAACTGTTTGGTAAGGACTAACTGTAAATTGCTATAGATCTGTTGTATTATCTATGTGTTCACTGAATTGCGGCTGATTCGGACCGTGGTTGATTCAGACCATGGCTGATTCGAACCAGATCAGTGGCTGATTCGGACCAGATCAGTGGCTGATTCGGACCAGATCAGTGGTTGATTCGGACCAGATAGTGACTTATTCGGACCACTCGAAAAACTTCTAATTTTGTTATAAAATTTGCATTGATTTCATACTTATCCAAACATCAGTGGCTGATTCGGACCAGATAAGTGGCCGATTCGGACCAGATTTTCATATATTAATGAAATATTAACCTCGGACATCAGTGGCTGATTCGGACCAGATTTTGAATAATGGGAAATGGTGGTGGAGATACCTGATTTGCAGCTAAAAAATAATCACAACACGTAGGACATTTTGTTTTATTTTTTAATGATAGCACATTTGAAAATCTGGTCCGAATCAGCCACTGATCTGGTCCGAGTTAAATATTTCATTAATATGCAAATATGAAAATCTGGTCCGAATCAGCCATTAATCTGGTCCGAATCAGCCACTGATATCTGAGTTAAATATTTCATTAATATACAAATATTTACATCCTTTTATCGTCTAAATGCAAACAAAACCAGTTTTCTAAGTCTACATATCTGGATAAGTATGAAATCAATGCTAATTTTATAACAAAATTAGAAGTTTTTCGAGTGGTCCGAATCAGCCACTGATCTGGTCCGAATCAGCCTGGTCCGAATCAGCCAAGTACCGTGTTCACTCTATGACTTGAAATTGCTGTTTATTAATACTGAGATCATTGTAGGCCTATATAATTGTGTACATTTGTGTAAAAATAAAAATAGATGTAACGTAATGCAGACTCGTTCGGTTTTATTCTATTTCAACAGTAGACATATGTAGTATGCATGCAAAGAATTACCGTCTGCAAACACACACTCATCATCCTATTTGTTAAATCAAATAACAATTAAACTAAGAGAAGGCGAGGCTTGGATTCTTGGTCTTGTAGATATTAATTATTTGACTGGAATTTAGTAGACACTGTGGCGACACACGATATACTTGATTTCAACCAAAATGTTACACACCCTCCGTGATGCGCTCGAAATCACTGGGCCGAAATCACCGATACCGTGTATATAGCTCCAGTCACCTGCGAAAAGTTGATGACTAATGTCACTTGCGAAAAGTTGCACAAAGTCGGTATGAACTTGAAGTTGGTATAGCTCCAGTCAACTGGAAAGTACAATACGTTGATCTTTAGTAATTTTAATTACGTATAAACGTTAACAAAATAGCTTAATCACTGGGCCATTTAAGACACAACAATCAGGCGCACCGGCACACTTACAAACAAACAAACAAATAGTTAACAATTAAAGGCATTTTAATAATGTATTTCAATCACTATAGTTGCATAACTAATCATTATAATTATAGCTGGTCAGCCCAAACATGCTAACACATGCAAACTTATTAAGCACTGAAGCAGTTACTATAGGATAAGAGACTTACCAATCGTGTACCCTACAGCAGCTTCTATTTCTTGTGGATAAATACGTCTTGACAGGCGTATAATCAGAGCGTGTATGGCGTGCTTGCTTTGTTCACACCCGGATCCGAATTCATATATTATTTTAAGTGCTTGCTCGATGTCATTTTCATCTTTAAGGAACAAAGTTGTATCATCTGCCAACTGAGATATTTTTAAAGCATGTGTTTTATTGTTTACTTTTACTGATATGCCTTTAATAATGTCACAGGATCTTATTTTAATTGCAAGAATTTCTGCTACTATGATGAATAAAAGTGCAGACAGAGGACATCCTTGCCTGACGCCTCTGCTGATTGCAAACATGTTACATTTCCAACCATTATTGATGATACAAGAATTTATGTCTTTGTATAAAGTTTTTACCCAGTTTATAAAGTTTGTTTTGAAAACCAAAATGTTTAATGACTTCAAGAAGTGATGCCCATTCGGGTGTATCGAAAGCTTTTCGAAAATCTAGAAACAGAATGGCACCATCTATCTCAAATATATCAGTGTAGTCTATGATGTCTTGAATTTGTCTGATGTTAAATCCAATAAATCTATTTTTAATGTAACCCTGTTGATCTAGACTTATGATTTTGGGTAACACTTTTTGGATACGTTTCGCAAGAGTACGAGCAGCTATTTTGTAATCTGTGTTGAGTAATGATATAGGTCTCCAATTTTCGATGTTTTCCGGGTCTCCTTTTTTAAAGATTAAAGATATTATGCTTTGCTTTTGAGTTCTTGACATTTCTGTTTTCATATAACAGTTATTTAACGTATTTGTTACGAGGTTACCTATTTTAGGCCAAAATATTTTATATAATTCAGCTGTTAGACCGTCGCTTCCGGGACTTTTATTAATCTTAAGATCTTCAACTGATTGTTTACATTCTTCAAAAGTGAAAAGTCCTTCACAAATGTCTGCTTCCTCGTTAGTAAGTTTTTTTTCCAATTTAACCGATGATAGGTATTCATTTATATTGATTTTACTTTGTGTTGATTTATATAAGTTTTCGTAAAATTTTCGTTCTTCTTTCAGTACCTCTTTTTTCGTATTTGTGAATCGTTTATTGTTTATTACTATAGAAGTCATCAATTTTCTGGTTTGTCTTGATTTTTCTAGACTGAGAAAATATTTGCTATTCTTTTCGCCCTCTTCTAAGTACTGAATTCTAGACCTAACTTGTGCACCTACCGCTTTATAATGGTATATTTCTTCTATTTGTTTTTGAGTGTTTTCTATTTCGGACAGAATATTATCGTTTAAATCGTTTTCTGGTAACGATTGTAATGTTTGTAGTTTCGTTTCGAGGTCCTTAAGTATAGTTTTTCGTTGTTTAGATTTATGTTTTGCAAATTGTATAGAAGTTTCCTTTATTTCGTATTTACAATATTCCCAGATAGTTTGATAACATTCATGATCGCCTAACTCATTTAGACAAGTATCTATTGTATTATTTATTAACGTTTTATATGTATCGTCAAGTAAATAAGAATTGTTTAATTTCCAGAATCCGGGCCCTCTTTTACTTGGTATTCTTATCTTAAGGGATACTGCCATATGGTCTGTATATTTAATTTGGGCTGGTCTTATGTCTGTGTTTTCAATTAAAGGTAGGAGGTTTTCGTCTGTCAAAAAGAAATCAATTCTACTTTTTTCGCTATTATTTTTCCTTCTCCACGTATATTGAGAGGTTTTTCCAAACATTTAACTGGACATTTTTGTTGTTTTGTATTTGATTTAGAAATTCTATCAGTTTTACTAAGAGTGTCGTTATAATCACCAGCAATTATTTTCAAACCTTGTGTGAATTCATTTAGTAGTTTATGTAACGATTGAAAAAAGTTGTCTCTTGACTTCATATCATTAAATGCATATATATTAACGAGTGTGTATACACTATTGGCAATTTCCGTATTTATTATTATAAACCGACCGTTTACATCGGTGTGATAATCAATGATATTGAAGTTTAACTCTTTTTTTAAAAAGATAGAACAGCCTTTACTGTTGCTTGTACCGTATGAGTGATATATTTCCCACTCAGAAAATTCTTTTCGTATTAAATTGCTTAATTCGTCTGTGAAATGGGTCTCTTGTACAAATAAGATATTTGCATTCTGCTGCATTAACCATTGTAACATGCGACCGCGTTTAGTTTTATCCCTTAGTCCCTGGGCGTTCAGCGACAAAATATGTATGTTATTAGGCATGACAACGCTTGCATTTTGTTTAAATATCTAGCTGGTTAACACCAGTTTCACGGTGAATGAACACTGAGCGAGACTGTTTGACCGCGTCTTGTAACGGTTTCAAAATTAACAAAGGAAGTTTCATTGTATAACGAATGGTGCTGCGATAACGATAAACTGTTATACCTGTGTGATATACTACCGTAGTGTATTTAGAATGTATATATAACGGTTTATGACTGCTTTGTACAAAAAAGTTAAGTTATTATAAAACATGCTATACAATTATTGACCCTTGTAGTTATATACATGCATGTCATTTTGCTTATGCATATGGCAGTGTCTATTTTTTCATAGCTTATATCCAAAACTGTTATACTTTAATGTGCAATCACATTTTACTCGTATATCAACTGTGAGATTTCACAGAGTAATATGTTTGTGGTATTTATGTACCAAAAGTGTTCCGCTAGTCCAAATATCATAGTCCATAGTTCGTTTCCTAATAAAAAAGTTCTATAGCGACAATATCCCACAAAACAGTCAGTCAGCACCGCTGTCGTTCTTGCTGGAAGAGTTGCCATCATCGGATGTTTTGTGCTTTTTTGGTTTATCTCGTAGATCCTCGATGGGTGTAGGTGGAGAACAAACAGTTGCGTTCTGTTTTCTCCCTTTGTTCGGGGTTTCACAGTTATTGCGCACGCTTTTGACGAACTTGTCGATGGCCTGTTGGCCTGGTATTTGAGCGATGTTTTTGTTGCTTTTTTGGATGGATGTGTGTCAAGCACGGGTTTCTTTGTATTCCCAGTGGATTTGCTGTCCCATTGTTTATTTTGACGCTTGTCGTCACCGGAGTGTTCGGGAGACTCATCAGGGGGGAAATCGGTATCGCACTCATCTTTCTTGTGCCCAGACTTTTTACAAGTTAGGCATTTCCATTCATTTGTACATTCATTCATTTTATGTCCTTTTTCGAGACACTTGTTACACGTTTCCTCGTTTTTGTTACTAAAGATGGTCTGACCATAGTGCATAACCCTTGCACTGAACCTCCCGAAATACATGAACTTTGGGAGGGGTGCTTTAAGGGAAGACCTTTTCACGTTGTAGAGTCTATCGCCAGTTTCACAGTTCGTGAGTTTTCCGTTAATTCGGAGTTTCTCTCTCATGTTTGAGATGATATCCAATCCTTTTAGGATCAGGATTCTTGTGATTACACCATCGTCGACAGAGAGTGGAATGTTTTTTATACGGATGTTCAATGTGTGTTCGCTATCAAGGCGATTTGGACTTGTTTTTAACAATTTGATTGTTTTTCCCCTTAACTGAACCCCTTCAGCTAACAAGGTCACTTTGTCATCCAGATTGTCAACATATATTCTCCACATACCATTGGCTCGTTGTAATCCAGTGATATGTGAAGGATCTATTACGTTGGCTATGGCTTCAAAGAACTCAGTATGTTTTAACCACTCGGCCTGTGTGGGCCTTCTTTTGCCGAAAATGCTAGTCTCTCTCATGAAAAGCAAAGGAGCGCCGCCATATTGGTTTTCACCTTGTTCATTGTCCACGTATACAGGTTCGTGATCGCCTTGATTTTCATCTCTAGTAGCCATTATTGATGTTTTTTTTTAATAGCTTAAATGTTCAAGTAAATGTTTATTGTCTCTCACCTCCTCATATGACTATCCGGTTAACCAGTACTAAGTCCATTCCTGAACACCTCTATGGCTTAGTGTCTTACCCCTAAGCTTACACCTACCTTTCCTGGGCAAGCCTAGCTTCCATAAGCGGTTAACCAGTACTACGTCCATTGATGACTCCTTCACTGGCTTGGTGTCTTACACCTAAGCTTACCTCTACCTTTCCTGGGCAAGTCTACATAAACAGTTAACCAGTACTACGTCTATCGATGACTCCTTCACTGGCTTGGTGTCTTACACCTAAGCTTACTCCTACCTTTCCTGGGCAAGTCTACATAAACAGTTAACCAGTACTACGTCCCTCAATGAACCCCCCTCTGGTTTAGTGCCTTACATCTAAGCCATACTTCCAAGAGATGCTCCAAGCATTTCTACGGTTCCTGGGCAAGCTTTAGCCGACTCAAGCGGATCACCAGTACTAAGTCCCTCCCCGGACCCGAATCCAGATCTGGCTTAGTGTCTTACCCCTAAGCCATAATTACATGCAATCCGGTCCTTTCGGTCGGCTTACTTGGGAGGTTGACGATGCAAGTAAAGACGACGTGCGTTCTCCACTGCCGTCTTCATCACATCCTCCCATTTGCCTCCCCTGATCCTGGCCACTTCTTCCGCAACCATGCCAATTAGGGCTGGCGTGGTCCGTTTATGTCCAAAGAAGTGGAAATATGGAGCATCTGTTTCCAACAACAACCGGGACCCCTCCATTTCCTTTACCATACGGATGTGGTCCTTGTCTTGCTCCCTAACAAACTGATGGACCAACTTGGTAAAACCAAAGTAGGTGTTTGGAAAGCTCTCCAGCCATTGTCTGACAATGCTGGAATCCCCACTGAAGCAATGCAGGTGTATAAGCTGCTCCCGCTTAACACTGGTCAGTAGAACGAATCGCAGGCTAGTGTAGGCCTCACCATTGTCTACTCCAGTCATCCCTCTGCAATGGAGGACAAGCACATGTCTCGCCTGGAGAAACCCCAGGGTTCGCTCCAGCGTCTGCATCTGTCCAGGCCACTTTTCAACTGGTTCGGTGTGATCTAACCCCACCTCACCAAGTCCGGATACATCCGTGTTCTCTAGGAGCATTTGCAGCCGCTTGAGGTCGGGTCCTGTAGCCTCCTTTTTGGGGTGTAATCCCACACAGATTACCACCCCCTGTTCCTTCCAGGTATCGACTTCCTCGGGAGTTGGGTATGTTTCGGGGTCGCAGAAATTTGCGACTACCCCGACCAATCTCACCGCATAGTCTTTGTCTGGTGTTGACGAGTCACATATTGTTGCCAAACTAGAATCCCGAGGAAGCCTATATTCTGTACGGGTTCGATCTAGGTGGCAGTGACTGTCAAAGGCTTCAGGGATCCTCTCCACCTGAGCCAGTTCGTCCTTCGTTAGGGAGAACGCATCCATCAAGGACTGTCGTTGTTGGGGTTTCAACACTGAGAGTAGGTCCAGCAGAATACTCCAGTTCACCAGGAGAGCCGGCGAGTTACCGGATGGTTTAACCATCCAGCCCGTTGGAGTGAGCTCCCCTAGGGCCACACACATGCTCTCCATGGCTTTCCTTGGTAACGGACCTAGGACCACTCTCAGAGCAGGCAGATTAGTCATTAGCTCCACTTATCGCATCAGGTCATGCAGAGTGGCGCGATGACCGAGCTTCCATCTTGTGACTAGCCTCAGCGCCGTCACCCTGCGATCTGTAATGTCGTCGGACCTTACCTCCAGCTGAAAGATACCTGGAAGATGGCAGCTGAACGCATGTACCTGCTGCCATTTCCCAGGGCACTCTGGTACTGGGCACCGACGAACCTGCATACTCTCTTCCGGCCCACATTCTCTGGAGCTACCAGGTGAGGTCACTGTCGCGGCACCAACCATAGCTTGGTGGTAATCTACAGTCATACCACGACCCACAGGTAACATCACAGGTGTTATGTTCGGTGACTGAGAGGTCTCTTCCACTCCTCTCCGAAACTGATTCCTCCCTGTAGGGCATCCTACTAGGGCTAGGTCCATAATGACCTTGACCTCTACCCACAGCGGCTTTGCCGGATAGCCTTTCCTTCGGGTAATGGCGAGAACGATGACCTGCACCTCTATGACTAGGCTGCTTCCCGCATTCAAGCGTCGCTCGTTCTTCCTGCCATGGCCGTCCACCTCTACTCGGCCGTCCCCGACCTCCAGAAGGCCGATGGTCACCACCCCTCCTAGACTCCCCCATAGGAGAGTGATGGCCTCGTCCAGGCTGTCCCTGCTTGGGTCTGGCACCTCCATACCCCTGAGGGACCGAGCTGCGGGCCTGACCCTCGCACTCCGCCGTCTTGGGTTCATTCCGTACCCGGACTGGAGATCTGCACTCCACCTCCAGACAGATCTCGCTGTCCGATGCCAACAGCCTGGCTTCCTCTGCGGAATTACCTCCTCCAAGTAGGGGTCGGTCAACCTCGTCATTTGTTCAGCCATTATTCCTGAAAGATAAAAACCTCCTTGATCAGTGACTCTTGCACCTCTTACACTTACAGCGGTATTTCTCTATATCCAGAGCCTCTGTTGCGGTGATATCAACACATGACCCGTGATACCACTCCTCGCAATAATCGGATCCCCTGCCTGGTATTCTGTCATAGGACACCGCCCATGGCGGTCTGACTTTTTATTGCGATTACATGTTTCGCAACCAGCTACATAATTAGCCACATCTCGACTTATTCTATACCAGGCAAACTTTTCCGTGCCACCCCCTGATGTCCTGCAGACGGAAGATCATGGTTGCTATGTATAGCATTCTCTCGCATACTGCGAGGAACCATTAACTTCTTCTCCCCAGAAGCTGCATCATCCTGATACAACACATCATCAATCAATAGGATCTGTTCCTTGTTTAACCAATAAGACTTGGTTGCCGGGCTAGACAAGAACAACTCAGATTCACTTGGCTTGACTGACGTTTTCAACCAAGTCCTAATGAGAAATAGATCCTCATCTTTCTCCTGGGCTTCACTAAGATCCAACAAGGTGAAGCCCCATGCCGATGGCTGAATATCAGTATTATGTACAGTGGTGCTCAATATGGAGCCACTAATTCCCTGCCCTACTTGATTATGGCCAGCATTAGACATACCCTTCACCTGGGTCATTTTGCAAGTCTGTGTCTCATCCTGGTTCGAACTTACACCTGCACAGTTCAGCCTTTTAGCTTGAACTGGCTCGCCACTGTCGTATAACTGATTTTCTGCTGTTCCCTTCGAATCCCTGTAGACCGACCAGTACCCTATACGGCTACCCTTAGTACTGATCCCGTCGCCGACCTGCGCAGTATCGACCGTGGATCCCTGTACTCTCTGCGGAGCCTCCGGGTCTGCAATGTCTACGGTGTCCATGGACGATTCTAAATCCCCGTAGACCGACCAGTACCCTCCTCGCCTACCCTTAGTACTGATCCCGTCGCCGACCTGGGCACTGTCGACCGTGGATCCCTGTACTCTTTGCGAGACCAAAGGATCTGCAATGTCTACGCTATCCATGGACGATCGCTTATCTCCATAGACCGACCAGTTCCCTCCTCGGTTGCCCTTAGTACTGATCCCGACGCCAACACAGGCTATGTTGACCGCGGATCCCTGTACTCTTTGCGAGGCCAACGGGACTGCAATGTCTACGATCTCGATAAATGATCCCCACTTTTCTTCTGCCTTTAAGCAGTATTCACACCAGCCACAAGATAGATCCTCAGGCAGCCTCTGAGCACACGCTTCCTCTCTAGGTATTCTAGACAAGGCATCTGCGTTTCCATGCTTAATGCCTGGCCGGTCAACCAGGTTAGACTCGAGTGGTCCGTCCTAACCGTAAAGGGTCTCCCTAACAGATAGTGTCGATATTGGCGTGTGAACCGCACGACTGCTAAAAGTTCTTTTCTAGTAACACAGTACTTGCGCTGCTCGCGAGTTAACGCGTAGCTCCCATAAGCTATCAGACTTCATCTTGGATCTGGATAAGCTCGGCTCCGATTGCTACATCGGATGCATCCGTATCCAAGATGAACTCGTCGTTGTGATTTGGAAGACCTAATACAGGTGGTTCCGTGAGAGCTTTCTTTAAAGCGTCAAATGCTGTCTGCTGGTCAGTTTCCCACCGAAACTTCTGTTTACCCACGACGCTGTACAATGGTTCCGCCAACCGAGCGAAGTCCTTGACAAACACTCGGTGGTAGTTAACCAACCCCATAAACCGTTCAACATCCTTTGAACAGGTTGGTAACGGCCATTCCCGTACGACTACAACGTCTGCCCCTGACATGGCTAGGCTATTGCTGCTTACTCTCCTGCCCAGGAACTCTACCTCTCTTTGGAAGAGTATACATTTCTTTGGCTTTAACTTCAAGCCATTGGCTCTAAATCTTTACAGGGCCTCCCTTAAATTGACCTTTCTGCAAACGCTACTTAGGCACGCCCCCCATAGTTACAGGTGCTCGCTGTAACCACGCGAGACAAGCTATCTAACAAAATGGCGTCTTAACGCAGACCTGCATTGAGTTAATCTAGATAAAATTCCGTCGAATTTCTCGGTTTTATTTCACCCAGATAAGAATATCTCGTTGAAAGCAAGAATGCAAGGGTTTTAGGTGAATTCAGGTGATTTCGTATAATCACAGGTTCGTATTTTATATATATATATATAGTACTGCACTATACAGGCCCATTATAAATAATGCTATTATTAGCTATTTAGGTAATTAGACACAATTATGAATGTAGCCGTGTGTTTGCCATACCAGGAGTGATTATCTATCTAGGTTTCAGGCCACTAATCAAGATTAATTAAAGTGAATGGGGGAGAATAAATAAATCATTCCGCATTTTCGATGATTCCAACGGTGGCACTTATCGCAGCTAAGAGCATGCATACGGCTGGAAACGTGACGAGAGCAAAAAACGCATGGAAAAATAGACGCCATGGTTGTAATGAAATTGATGTGAAGAGCATGATATTTATACATGATTCAAGGGCTTGGACATATGGCACGGCTCAGCTCTAAAGCTGATAAAACATGGGCATACAAGCCAGCATCACAAATGTTTGAGCCGACCAAACATGGTGTGAAAAATAATATATTCTCCAGTAATTGATTAATTTGTCAACAGCCCATCTCATAATAGACGTAGGTGTGAAGGTTATTTCTCTAAAGTACAGATATACGGATGAGGACGTGTTAAGTGTTCGTGGTAAATGCTTGCGCAGTCAACGGAAGAGTGAACAACCACATCGTGTCAACTTTGACATCAAAAGAAATGAAATATGCCACCGTCTTGAGAGACTCGACCCTATGCCTCCTAGAAGACTCGAACATTAGGCCCAAAAACTGAACACCAGTACGTTCACTGAGCTAATATGGGAATCCCACAGCTCTGCACATGCATGGGTACTATTACTACTATCTGATCCCTAGTCCACCATCCACGACAATATGTATGAACCACATGTATAATCACCACTATACTCACATATCTCTTGTGAACGGTAGATCTATTAATGCAAAATATATTTTTTCGAAATATTTTATTATGCATTTATTAGAAATAAATTAATTTCAACTTACTTTTGTGCAAATATATCTGTTTGCATTAATTTTGGATGTATTCAGCTGGTCGTTTGGTCGTTCACACAACTTAATCCACCTTAGACATGTTTTCAAGATTTGTCTTAGGTTTTGAAAATGGCACGAATTTAACGTCACCTATCAATCGATCTGGATATCTACATCACTGTCACACAGCCCGTAACTACATCTTTTCACCATTGTCAATGACAGACAGCATTAATTAATTTTAAATATTTTTCAAAAAATAATTTCAGATCACGATCACTCGTTATCAGATTTGATTAAAATGTTACTACATAACTCGTTTATCTAACAGAACGATAAAACAATGACTCGGTGTAGTAATCAATTATATAATTATGTGCACACATTTTATAATTGACCAATTAGCACAATCAGTGCTAAATTCCGATGTGAAATACTTTGATCTTGATAGCAGTGGCCCCTATCGGGTATTATAACTCGGCGGTCTCTGTGATGTACCGTTAGTGGGTAAGTTGTTGATTGCTCCCAATAAACAGTGTGACACGCTTAAATTTGATTGCTGTGTTTGTGAGAAAAGAATGACTATATGGGGTCAGTCGGTGTTTTTATAGATGCATTGTTTTTAAAGCAGCTGTCTGGTATTTTGTGGTTCATATACACACTTTTAGATTTGTCCAAGGATTTTGAAATGGGTTGAATTTAACGTCGATCACCAGGATATCGACTAATTTTGTACTATAACTAACCCACACACCAAAGCTACACATTTTCAACATCATTAAAACAATTTTAAACCCGTATTTTCGATCAAATTCACGCCTTTTCAAATTTGTCTACTCGTTACTAGTGTGTCTAATATGCATTGTTTGTCTAACAAGATGGCGGCGATAAACCGTTGCCGGGGGTGTGCGCGAATGGTGCGATGCGATTGGCTAACGCCAGCTGTCAATCAAAATCGGCAGAAAGGTCAAATTGACTAGGTGGTCCTGAAAACCCTTCCCCAGAACCAATACATCATCCAAGAAGGCTAATACTGTCTTCCAGTTTAGCCCTCTTAAGACAAGGTTCATCACTCGTGCATAGGTGGCCGGTGCATTACATAATCCGAAACCCATCTTTACATGTTCGAATAGACCATATTTGGTAATGAAGGCGGTCTTCTTTCGATCTTCCTTCTCTATGTTTACCTGCCAATAAGCAGAATTGGCATCTAACTTAGAGAACCACACACTGCCTGCAAGGGTATCCAGACAGTCGTCTACTAATGGCAGTGGAAACACATCTTTAACCGTCACATCATTTAGTGCACGGTAGTCTATGCACCACCGGACCGACCCATCACGCTTCCGTATTAACACGGGTGCTGAGGCCCATTCTGAAGTCGATTCCTCAATCACTCCAGCCTTAAGCATTTTCTCAAGGTGGGCTTCTTCCTCTCCCACGAAACAAGCTGGCGTTCGCCTAACGCACTGTTTGATAGGCCTAGCCCCTTCAGTGTTTATGCTGTGTTTGATCTTAGTGAATTTCCCTAAGTCAAACTCATCTTTGGCAAACACATCTTGGAACTCCGATAGCAACTGCGCTAATCGAGTACTCTGGTCTCCTATCAAATGCTTGCACGACTCTGCATATACTTGTTTCAAATGCTCTGGGAGTATATCTATTAGTGACTCGGGCTCAGGTTCAACCGGTTCGACTGATGGGTCTTCCTCCCGATCACACTGCCCCTGTATGCCATGCTCAGATTCACCTGCATACATAATACGGTCCGTCTCTAGGAACTCTTCTACTGGATAGGCTTTGCCGATCTGGATCCCTTGTTTTAACAAGCGGTGTTTGTCACTTGGGTTGACAACACACACAATCGGATCCGCCCCTGCACTGCAAATTACTCTCGG
This sequence comes from Archivesica marissinica, assembly GCA_014843695.1. Taxonomy (NCBI): domain Eukaryota; kingdom Metazoa; phylum Mollusca; class Bivalvia; order Venerida; family Vesicomyidae; genus Archivesica; species Archivesica marissinica. The sequence goes on from CM026398.1 coordinate 28,979,690, forward strand.
TACAAGGACATCCAGACTATCTACAGGTTCAACGTAGTATTCGGGCATCTCGCAATTAAGAATACATTTCACCCTCATCATGGAGTTAGGTGGGATGGTCTCGCGTTTGGCCACGGTAACTCGAGCAACCACAGGCGTTTCTGCACTGCTTCCTCCATACAGGTTTATCTCCTGCCCATCAAACACTAACATGCCTCTACCCATGTCTAACACGGCAGACCCTCGACATAATATGTCAAAACCGAGGAGCATATCTTGTTCGATTGGAGCCACATAAATTTGCTCGTTATACCACCGTGCGCCAATCTTTAACCGTACCGGTCCTACCACCAAACCCTTCATACTCATCTGTCTACCTGCAGTCATGAGTTTTACCCCGCGTAACTTCGGAGGTGGTTTCTGTAGCGAGTTATATAGCCTATCTGAAATGATCGACACCTGGGCTGCGGAGTCTACTATAGCTGTTGCTTCCTTATCAGCTACCTGGACTTTCATGCTGAACTATGATGTGGAGGTCAACTGACACACCTTGAATTCAGCCAATTCATCATCACCAGTCCCCTTATGCCCCCTATGGCCTAATTCCTGTAGGGTCGAGGGTTGGCCTGTGAACTCGACCCGTTCCGGTTTAATGGCCGACGTGACGCATATCTGTCACGAACTCTTGGGCAATCCCGCTTGAAATGCCCCCTTTCTCCACAGACAAAACATCCCCCAGCTTTCACTCTGCTATTTGCTGGCTGGGTAGAACCACTACTTATCTGCTGCTTTACGTCTGCAGCTACTTTTTCCAGCCCTATCCGTAGCTGTTCCTTCAATTGCTTCTGCAATGTTTCCATGATTGCCCCAATAGAGGTTAGGTCAGGGGTAGCTTCACTCCCTTTTCCCCCTTTATTGGGCAATGTTGCCCGGTCTTGTACCGCATACACAGCGTGATGGTCATCCTCATGATCCATCTTTCGCGGTACCCGTTTGGTCTTACCAAACATTGCTTGGTGTACGTGCTGATAGCGACGTACATCATTCATGGCTTCCTCCATGGTGCTAGGATTCTGTATGCACACATGATGCCCTGCTTCCCGATCCATAAGCCCTTGGCAGAAGCGAGTTATTGCTTGCTGCGTGGAGTAATACTCGGGCAGGTCGCGAAACGCCTTGGTGGCTAATGTGAGGACTCTATCTGCCCAGTCCTCTAAAGCTTCTGTATGTGACTGGGCTGCCTGCTGAAACCGGACCTGTGCTGTTGCCGGAAGCTCCCTTGCACCAAACAGACTCTAACTTTTGCATGAGTCTGCGATAAGACAGATCTTCTCTACGCTCTGTTAATATAGCGTAGAAGTCTGCAGCCTTTCCAGTAAGGCTCCAGCACAGACAATTCAAACATTCATCCTTGGTCCAATCACATGCATGTGCAAAACGGACAAACTTCTGCTTGAATGCAGTCCAATTACCCTTGCCATCATACATTAGATTTTTGGGCAACATGTTTATTACATCTCTAGCTCGTTTTCGCCTATAATGCAGGTCCTGACCTGCTGACTTGCGACCTTTGTCAATACGACTCGGTCGTATACTGAATTCATCATCAGTACTGCTGTCGCCATCATCAGGCGCATAACACCTCTTAGGTACTGGCTCCCGAACACGGGACCGTACTCGTGTTCCACTGAATATATCAGTTGCCTGATGCCCAACATGATGTGTACCATGGTCCCGACTTATCGGGTCATACCCATTAGGGTTGTAGTCTGGCGAAAACGGATTCCCACTTGAAGGTACGCCATACCCATCATAGTTCTGGAGCCTACTTTCCCATTTCTCATTTTTAAAGGGGTATAGCTCCTCAGCAGAAGGTGGGTTATACAGGGCAGAGTCTTTCACTGCTTTCTCCATTGAGCCCTTTTCTACCACCCTCTGTTGTCCAGACCAGACCAGTCGCCGTGTTCAATGTCTTAAGAACATCGGACCAATCAGACTGTCTTGCCCCCTCGGTGTATGTAAATCCATCACCAAGCGTTTGAGCATACTGATCATCATGATCAGACTCTGAAGAAGGAGATTCTCTGGATGGTAGCTCAACATTGGGTCTAAAATCTATCATCCGAACAGCCTCCCCTGTCAGTCTACTCCTTGTAATGGAGGCTAACACCTCCGGAGTAATATTGCCATTATTCTCTCTAATGAGAACGATCGTATGGGCAAGCCTTGCTTTAATCCCAGGGATCGTGACCAGTTGCTCAATAGTTGCATAATTAATGGCGATTCGCCTCCCTTCTAGGACTGAGTTTCTATCAGACATAGTTACAGGTATATTATGCTAACTACTATATAGACAGACAACAGAAATGTACACTTACTTGTGAGTTTTTCCAATTTCCTGAAAAACAAAAGCAAACGGAGACACTACACAGGACAGAGACCCTCCTTCCCCTTTTAAGAAAGTAATTTACTATGAAATGGGACTAGACCAACTATAAAGGCCAGGAAACTGTTGAAACCAATGTCGTAAATCCGTTCACTTCCGGTAATGCATGTGCGTAAATGTCTGCCTATTTTGACGGTTTTCTATCAGCAAAAACAAGCAAACTGCGCCTTGTTTTTGTGAAATCGACGGGTAAAGGACGTCTTACGCCTGTCCCCTAACGATTAAAACCGGATTCCTCAATCCAACAAGCAACCACCACGTTCTTACAACACTTGCGAACTTTACAACCTGAAAATCACACAACATGTGCTCGCTGTGTTATTCCGTGTATTTCACGGCGTGTAGTCCTTTATCCAACAAACTTCTGACACCATTGAAGCAGTTACTATAGGATAAGAGACTTACCAATCGTGTACCCTACAGCAGCTTCTATTTCTTGTGGATAAATACGTCTTGACAGGCGTATAATGGAGCGTGTATGGCGTGCTTGCTTTGTTCACACCCGGATCTAGAATGCCCCACTTCCGGTCCAGACGGTGTCTCTATAGGAACCTATTGCCATTCACTACAGCACATCATAACCACTTTGTATCATCAAAGGTAACATCAAACGTGCCAATTGACTTTAGTCGTCAACTTTTCGCACTGAATAATCAACTTTCCGCAGGTGACTGTAGCTATATCCACTTCAATGTCATATCCACTTTGCGCAATTTTTCGCAAGTGACTTTAGTCATCAACTTTCCGCACTGAATAATCAACTTTCCGCAGTTGACTGGAGCTATACCCACTTCAAGTTCATACCCACTTTGCGCAACTTTTCGCAAGTGACTTTAGTCATCAACTTTTCGCACTGAATAATAAACTTTTCGCAAGTGACTTTAGTCATCAACTTTTCGCACTGAATAATAAACTTCGCAAGTGACTTTAGTCATCAACTTTTCGCACTGAATAATCAACTTTTCGCAAGTGACTGGAGCTATACCCACTTTGCGCAAGTCATCAACTTATCGCACTTTGCGCTATTAAGGCAAACCATGGTTTTTATTTATCACCAAATAGTGGCGTCTGTGGTAGAACGTCGGATTTGGAATCGAATGGTCCTGGGTTCGATACTCGGTCAGGCCACGTATGTAGTGTCATTGAGCAAGGCACCTCACACACATTGCTTAGTACTGGTTAACCACTTAGGTCGGCTGCCCAGGAAAACATGTCTAGGTCCCCACAAGGGGTTTGACATTAATGGAACATACATACATACATAATAGTATGAAAATATTCCAAAATGCAGTTTCATATATTGTATTTTAATATTTAGAAGTCATTTTCACTATTGCTGACAATACCTACTCAGCCAATCAATTCATATATCAATAACTCTTAAGGGCTTCCCTACACCTTTTCAACCAATCCCAAACCCAAATGTGGCGTCCGTGGTCCAGTGGTAGAGCGTCGGATTTGGAATCGAACGGTCCCGGGTTCGATACTCGGTCAGGCCACGTATGTAGTGTCATTGAGCAAGGCACCTCACACACATTGTTTAGTACTGGTTAATCGCTTCTAGGTCGGCTAAGCCTGCCCAGGAAAACATGTCTACGTCCCCGAGAGGGGTTTGACATTAATGGAACATACATACATACAAACCACTATATCAATAACACTGTCTGACCATGATCGTGTATATTCCATTAATATCGGCAATCTAGACATGTTTCATTTGTATGCTTAGCCGACCTAATCGGTTAACCAGTACTAATTAATGTTTTTTGATGTTCCTTGCTCAATGACACTACATACGTATCCATTCTAATGTAAATAGAAGTTTGTTGTAGCGTGCTCGCTTCATGTGCGTAAGATCCAGAGTCACATCCAGCTGTGGCTGTTACGATTGTGCCCATGTCCAAAGCATTCCACATTGCCTCTTCTTTCTCCATCGTAGCGATGGATACCATCAGAAATGAGGTCCCGAGAGTGATTAATATAAGTTGTAGGAACTTGTTTCGCAATCAAGCTAAAGCAAATTTGTATAAACTAATGTATATAGTTCAGCCGTCATTCGTTCAAAGTGCTGTGAAAATGTTACTGTCCATAAAGACTGATGTTACATGTATTCTAAACTAAAATGTGTAAGGATCTTCCATATTATTTGGAAAAAGTTGACAGAGTTGTATGGTGTCAATTACATATGTATTTTAGGGTATAATTATGTTATGCCGTTAAATATATTACAAAATCATAAATTTTATATCCTTACATTTTACTGTATATATAGAGGATCTTACATGAGTGGCTTTCCATATTGAATTTATTAAACTTGTTGAATAAAAATGATAAAATGCTCGGCTCGCTTTCCATATTGAATTTATTAAACGAGTTGAATAAAATGATAAAATGCGATGCTCTGCTGAGCATTTTATCATTTTTATTCGACAAGTTTAATAAATTCAATATGGAAAGGCACGAATGTAAGATTCTTTTTATCACATAAACCAAATACGCAGTAAAAGTGTGTCACGATTGAACACACTTCCCCTTTACTGCGGTTTCTACTTAATGGGCCAAGAAAATAGTGCGACACTAAATACTCCAATTTTTTTATTTTCTTTGTAAACAGTTTTTAAACTACTACTATCACAACATATCATGTGCAACAATTCAATATTAAACACTTTTAAATTATTTTCAAACAGTCTTTTTTAACAAATACAAATACAAAATGTACACGATGTTTTGGCAAATGACGTCACAATCAAAGTTACACAGCGCGTGCTAGTTGATGTAAAAATGTATATCACTGCGAATCGCTATGTGATTCGCCCATGCATTTGCATATTTAATACACTAGTGTATTACCGAATTTATGACATGGCTTTATTAAACTCCCGCGCCGTAGTTTATGTGATAAAAATATTTATGCCAAATTTAAATAGAAAACTGAAAATGTTATGGCTTTGGCATACACAGAGTCTTCTCCACTGTATTTGGACCCGAATATGGTACTTTGAGCTACATTGAATATATTTAGTAATAACCAATTACAGGATATATAATCAGTTCAATAGTATGGCAAATATACATGTAGTCAAGCAAATTAATATACATGTACAATGACAGACTATAATACTATCGTATATTCCCTTTTACGCCCCTCCCCTATTTAGCCCTCCTCCCATTTTAAATATTGAAAAAATAAAAACTTACCAATTACGATCGTGCAACCACATGTATTCAGCGACTGTTTCATGACGTTTATCTCTAACAACCATTTTTATATCGTTTCCCTTATAAATGTATAATCATGTTCTATTAAATCACTTATCCTGCATGTCATTTGTATTTAGCAATAATATGCTCACTTTGGATGGTTTAGACACAGGTTAAATCTACACAGTTGTTAATATTAAACAGGTACCGGTTCCCTGATACTGTTTTTGACATAAGCTCTCGCTAATTGGTCAGATAAGTTCAATAAAACTTCACAGGTGTCAACAATTTAATGACTTTGTAATTGAAAACATCTCGTCTAGTCATCGAACTTCAAAGGTGTCAAAACAGTCAGTGACCTAACAGGAGCAGTTTTATACGGACCTCCGTATTAGAGGTAAAAAATATGTTTCTAATTTATGCCCCCACCTGGCCAAATGCATCGCCCCGGTGTGCGTAAAATAGGGAATATCGGTACACGAGTATATTGCAATTCAATTATAAATTTTAAGATTTAATTACTGATTAACATTTGCTTTCTATTTCCAGAACTTGTATCACAAATGAAAGAGCATGTCTGGTAAGTCTGTTCTGTCAAATATAGAGCTGAATTTGACATTTATTATTATTAATTTTTACGTGTATATATATACATGTATATAATATGATTAATATCAATATTAAACATTGATCATACTTAATTCCCAATAACACATACTATATGTTGTCATAATGTCAGGGCTAAGTCTACATGTGGGTCAGATCTTTTCATAATGTGGAAAGCACTTGTGGCTCAAGCCAAATTGCTATGTACATTTTGGCAATAAATTATGTTTAAACCAGATCTTTTGGGAGATGTAAGAAACTGCGTGATTATTATTTAATAAATTTCACCAAACTATGGTTAAAATGTACATATATGCACAATATGACCATTAAATACAAATTAGAATACTAGTACTACTCTAGTAGAAGGGTTGATTTACAATGGCCAATTGATCATTAATTATTTAGTATAGAACCAGTAGGATAGGACTTATTCTAGAGTGGAAAAGAGGCAGGGTGCATATTGAGCTGCAAAGGGGTAGGGTGCTGGAGGGGAGAGTCTGGGGTTAGTTGAACTCATTATGTCATGTGCATAACGGAGGACTTATTTGGTTCCAGGCGTTGTTATTTTCTGCTATACGTGTATTATTATCAGAGTCAGTACTTCACATTTTGATCTGTCACAGTGTGTCAAGCAAGATTTTGGTTAAGCACAAGAAATATGTATATTGAATATGTGCATAATATGGCATATTGGTTGTATTTTTGTTACTGTATTTCTACCTCAGTTATTGCCCTTTATGGTTATTTTCACACTGTACATATAGTACAGTGCTTTACAAAATAGCATATGAAATCACATTTTTTAATTTGCAAAATTTATTATAAGCCTAATTGCAGATAGTTATAATCCTGTGATATTGTAAATATATAATTATATGCATGTCGTGTGTATTATTTCTATGCTAAGTCTCTCTGGGGGATGCTTTCATGTTTTATTTGTGTGTGTTAACTGTTTTACGTTTATTTATCATCGCTACCGGTTGCCCATATGAGCGACGCCTCCTGAAGAAGAGATTAATCATTTTAGATTTTGGAGGATAGTGCAATGATACAGACAGAGACCCAATCCAGAGTCTCCTGGTTCTTTTATGTGCACAGTGTAAGCTAAAGCAGCGACACGAGACCTCGGTTTAAATTCCCATCTGAGTCTGTTAATTTCATTATGGTCAGACCGGGATTGAACCTGCATATATCATGTGTATTATTCATTTGTCAGGCTGTCAGGAGGGTATACTTGTTGACCTAAGTGAATCGGCGGAGTCGTCGCCCATCAAAGTAACAGGTATGTAAGTTTTATTCCACAAATGTCAATAAACCAGTTTGATCCTGAGACAACATAATTACGAAACATTTTACTCATCATGACCTGGTTACAGTCACATTATTTGTGAGCACATTCACTGATTTAAGTTATTTATCAACAACAATGTACGTAATGTCCACAAATAATCAGATATTCAACCTAGAATATATGCATCATACAACATACTACCGTATTAAACGGATATACGATCCATTAAAATTAGGTAACCCAGTAATTTAGGATCAAAATAACATGTTAGAAACTTAGGAATCCATGCACATTTATCCAATTTTATGAAATATGCAAAATGCATGTACGTAAATCAATAAATTTTTAGAATATTTAGTTAGTTTATACAAATTTATTTTAGCTCGATTGCGAAACAAGTTATTTCAACTTGTATTAATCACTCTCGAGACCTCATTCCTGATGGAATCCATAACCACGAGGGAGAGAGAAGAGGCAACATGGAATTTAAATTCCTTGCTTGCCTAAGGGCACAACCGTAACGGCTCTAGCGGGGCTTGAACTCCAGATCTTTCACACCTGAAGCGAACGCGCATCCACTGGGCTATCATGACTTCCACGACTGATATTTAGTTACATGTATTATTGCAGACTCGATTGAGCTGTTGCGAGATGACCCGCTCGGGAGCCCTGACCATCTGCCCACGTTTGGCAGCAGCCCATTTAAAGGTGGTGACAGTTTATTACTGGATATTTCAACTAAGTCAAACACTCCAGATCAACAATCTCCACTGAGTAAGTTTTCTTAATCTTATCTTCTTATTTTTCACCCCTTGAGCTAAAGGGAGATTTGGGGTCTCCCTGAATTGCCTCATTTCTCCATAGGAAAAGTCTCCCTGAATTGCCTCATTTCTCCATAGGAAATGTTTGCTAAGTTACAGTGATTGATGAAATAGGTAGTAAAGCAGTACATATTGGGAATATGGAAACTGGCTGCTTAATACAGGTTGGTTGAGCACTTAATGGAGTTCAAATGTATACTAAAACAACATATTGGGAATATGGAAACTGGCTGCTTAATACAGGTTGGTTGCTTAATGGAGGTCAAATGTATACTAAACCAACATATTGGGAATATGGAAACTGGTTGCTTAATACAGGTTGGTTGCTTAATGGAGGTCAAATGTATACTAAAACAACATATTGGGAATATGGAAACTGGTTGCTTAATACAGGTTGGTTGCTTAATGGAGGTCAAATGTATACTAAAACAACATATTGGGAATATGGAAACTGGCTGCTTAATACAGGTTGGTTGAGCACTTAATGGAGGTCAAATGTATACTAAACCAACATATTGGGAATATGGAAACTGGTTGCTTAATACAGGTTGGTTGCTTAATGGAGGTCAAATGTATACTAAAACAACATATTGGGAATATGGAAACTGGTTGCTTAATACAGGTTGGTTGCTTAATGGAGGTCAAATGTATACTAAATCAACATATTGGGAATATGGAAACTGGCTGATTAATGCATGTGACCACTAAGTTGACTAACACAGGTTTGACTGTAAATGAAAGATGTAAGTTTCAATCTGACATTGTAATCATTTTTACTGGATGTGATTCTGTTGCAATCTAGTGACGACAATGCTATGGAACAGTTTTGTGTTTGTTTTGTGTTGCAGGATTGATAGATGCGGAGATATTTGATTTTGATCTACCACTCACCCCTGGGACAAACTCGGACAAGTAGGGTTTCTCTTTTAACCATTACAAAACTTAGTGTCGTAAGATGGACAGCTTCGTACTATAATTAGTTTGGGGTTTGGGGAGGGGGCTAAGTTGCTTCACATTTTTCATGTAATTCATTATGGCAACTTCAATGCATTGAGGTCCGTATCTCTTTGGGGGATGGGATCTCCGTGGCTGAAGTGGTGATTTCAAATCACCTGCCCCCCACCGATGCAGGTTTGAATCCCACTGGGGTTGGCGATTTCTTTCAAGTGGTGAAGCTATCCAGCTGGCTAGGGAAGGTCAGTGGTTCTACCTGGGTGCCTGTCAGTGCATTAAATACTGCTCAAAATATACTTCTACATATTTAATTTATTTATCGGTATTTGCAGATGTTTCTTTCTCATCCTGTTTTATATCCCTTACATGGCTGCACATCTATTCCACTTTCCATCCACTACGGTGAGCTGGTGGATATTTAGGCATCTAGTTGTTATTTGCTAGAAACATGACTTGTATAGTGGTAATGTACATCCGTGTAGTTTTCAAGACTCGTATCACTATGTTCACAGACATGATTAATTTATCTACATACTTTGCAGGAGTTCGTCTAGTACACCTGGAGATGCAGAGGAAGAAGTATTTTTCGGTCCTGTGGGATTTCGAGAGCGTTGTGTGTCGACCGTTGTTAATTCTGTAACGAAGGAGCCCAAGCCTCTCAGTCCGTTAAACCCTCGACAGATCGCAGAAATATGCAAGGAAGCAAATGCAGTGGCGTGTCGGATCTCCTCAGCAGCTAGCGGGAAGAAGAGTAAAAATATCCCGAAACAGAACTTGTTCTGTGCAAAAAAGTTGGCCCTCGATCATACGGTATTCAGTAAGGAAGCAGTTGGGTTGCTATTGAAATCTGTACGAAAAACAAAGACTTCTGAGGAAAATGATGATGATAAAGAAAACTGTGATAACCAGCCAATGGATGTTGATGCGAGCGACGGTAGTACAAGGACGCTGGAAGCATTTTTAAGCAACGAGATACCGGTAACCGAGTCTAAATCAAACTCTAAAAATATCACCCCCGAAAGTGAGAGTTGCGAATCGCCAGCTAAGAGGCACAATCGATCGGGCACATATACGTTAGATACCACCTCACATGACAAGCTTCCTGTTAATAAGAGGAAATCGTTGCCAGTCGTGGGAGGAAGTACTTCCTTAGCGGTTAAGGATAAAGGTCAAGGTGACATGGGACGAAGAAGTTTTTCGAAGTTACAGCAGCCCGCAAGCAAACTGTCAAAACCTGCCATTTCGGGCATGAAAGGACCAAAATCTGTAAGCTCCTTTCTCATATATGCTTCATAATTATATTGAACCTCCTATGTGATTTGCCATTATTGCCATGTGGAACGGATTGTGCAAAGTAGGAAGAGAATTTTATAGTTGCAGAGCTCACGCTCACCAAAAAATCCATTCTATTGGCCCAACTTTCAAGCATTACTGTAGTCAATAACGACTGTTTTGGCAAAATAATTGTGGAACCCGGTTGATGTAAATGTACTGTTCAGAATTTTGTAAGTAAAACAATTATATTTTGCTTATAATGAGATGCATCTCTAATTTTCTATTATCTCCCTTGGCAGATAAAGTCTGATTTATTCCAAAATGTGAATAGGTCCTTTTAGTTAGACTCCTTTGTTTTTACTGGTGTGCCCTAACCAGATGTTGCGGTATGATAAATGTGATTTTATCAAAATCTTGTTACTGTAATTAACTGACAACATTCTTTTACAAATAAGTACCCATTGCATATATATACTGTAGGAGATATGTCGAGATAGAGTCATTTAATACTCATAAGAAGCGATAGTGGAATAAAATTGCTAGCAACGATGAAAACAGAGGAAATCACTTAATAGGATCTACTTTTAGGGAGTATTCAGGGGCAGTAACTGACCGATGTCTCTCATTAACCTCAATAGATTAGAGAGAGATTAACAATTCTCTTCTATTCTGAATTTACAACATCTCATTAAAAGATTTATGTTGTTTGTGTCGTTTATTTGTGTGTGTGGTCTCCAACAGATTTGAAGTATGTGAGATGGTACGATGGTCGCCAGATGGGACAGGTGGGTTTTCTCCGAGTACTCTGGTTTCCTCCCACATGAATGACCACATATACGCTTTCATCCGAGCCAACAAGAGTGATTAATATAAGTTGTTAAAACTTGCTTCGCAATCGTTGTAAAATAAATAAAGTATAAAAAACAGATTTACGTCTTTACAGTCTTTGTCAGAAGCTGTTATACTGCATTATTGTGAGGTTGGGGGCGATAAACCAAAGTTCTCATTCAAATCAGCATATCCATTCTATATAGAGGGTGTGGACGGATGGACAGTTGTGTGTTTTTATTGAGTTCCGACGTGACGTTGTTGATGCTTGCTTCATCACAGAGCGTGTTCGGGAATCAGTGCAAACTCATTAAAACACCATTATGCGTTTATGTGCTGAAGGTGCTGTACAGCAAGTTATTCTAAGGAGCTTATTGTCTTATATATACATCGCTATTGCATTTCCTTCGATGGATGTATGTGCCCTGATTTTATACAGTTTCATATGAGGGTTTCTAACTAATGATATGCAGCTAACATGCGCACTCGATATTATGGGTATGCATATTCACAGTGTTAGGCAGCGTTCGTCAGATCCTCGCTACACGATAAGTCGCAAATTTGGACTATATACCTTTTATTTGGAAAGTGTGTTTTTGTCTTTGTCTCATTGAAAAGAATAATTAAGTGTAAATATAAGTAATGAATCGCAAGTTAATAATTTCCATTGGGATATGAACTACATTGAGTGTGTTTAAAGTGCTTGGAGGCCATTCTTTAAATATGCATTATTCAATTATAATTTAGCAACACTTTAAACACAATTTTGAAGTTATGCGCAGCAATGGAGTGATTTTTGTGAAATTCTTTTTTCTAAATAAATGACCTCCCTCTATGGATATTTATTTGCAAAGTCAGCAATAACCTTACAAGTGGTGGTTTGCAAAAAAAGTACCATATGATATATTTGCAAATGAATCGTAGTTTTATTTTTCCATTTAATGATAAAGAACAGCAATATATATACCGTAGGTTTTACAGCTTTACGTTCATTTTGTTTAGGATTGCAAAAACGTGTTGATGTGATGTAAGCGCTTCAATTGCATCCATTCTTTCATTTATTCTGTAGATTTCAAAGCCAGACATTACAGAGACAACTGGCACAAACTCAGTCGCTAAACCACAAATAAAGTCGCGTCTTTCCATGCCCAAAGCTGGTAGCCTGTTACCACCAAAGTTGAAAACGACGGGCACAAATTCATCAACCAACACATCTTCCAGTATTCCAAGCAAGCCTGCACGGCAGATGCCGCAAAAATCAGCATTGCCAGGTAAGAACACTATGGAACTATTTAATTTACGATGTAATAAAGAAATGATGAAATCGAGGACAATTTTCATACCGAGTGAATATTACAAAAACATGGGCATTCCCGTGAAAGCGTTATGTACCATTTGCAATAACCTGACTGACACATCATCTAAAGGTGATGGGTTTTTTTTAACGTTTATTTATCATCGCTACCGGTTGCCCATATGAGCGATGCCTCCTGAAGAGATTAGTCATTTTAGATTTTTGGAGGATAGTGCAATGATACAGACAGAGATCCATTCCAGAGTCTCCTCTGGTTCTTTAACGTGCACAGTGTAAAGCACCGACACAAGACTTCGGTTTAATGTCCCATCTGAAAGACTGTTAATTTTATTAGGGTCAGACGGGGGATCGAACCTGCTATCCCTGGATTACCAGTCCAGCGTGTTACCACTGGACTACAGATTCGTCTGTTTAAAAAAAGTGATGGTTTTGCCTATTGTAATTATTATAACTAGATGTTGCAATAACCTGACAGCTTACTAACATACTGTATATATACTTTCAGTTTGTTTTGCCTTTGGACACGAACAATTAACATACGTATATAATAAACATGATTTTACTGATGGCCTTTCATTAATTGCACACGATCTAGTAGCGCAGCACATTCAGAAAACAATCTATTTTTGTAAATTCATTATTTAATTATTTCAAAAAAGCCTACCTTTAGAAATGTGACCAGAATCGATATATTTTGGTTAAATTCTCGCTTTCCAGGAACCATCAATGTCTGGAATTAAAGAATATTAATATAAATGACCTACAGAATTATTTTTTAATGGGCGATTCGCACCCAAATCGGTTTGTACTTTCGGGCAATTTTTGACAGTATGCCTTTGTGATGCACAATTTCTCGATATATGTGTTACATACAGAATTATGACAATACATGACTTCTGATAACTTAATTAGCCATTGCTAAATTTAATCTTTTGACCACTAATGTAAGTGGCATTGACCCTTCAATCGTCATTTTCAATTAAAATAGTGTATTTTCTGACCATTCCCAAATTATAACCAAATTTACAAGATGTGAAGTTTATGTTTTAATATTAATTAAAATATGTGTTCGAGTTTGCAAATGGTGATCACACCTAGTGTGTCGCAGAATACACAGTTTTGCCGTTTGATAACATTATATTTAATTACTTTTTTTGTTGCATTCTATAAATCTATTTTCATTTCCGCACAAGAGTTCTCAATTAATACACAAGTTATAAGCAATTAACTGCAATTACTATTTCATCCGAAACCGAAATATTTTGAACAGTTTCACCCAATATTTACCTGTACTATTTTTTATTTTGTAATATAATAGATACGATACATGCAAATGAAATCAATCGCGCAAGTCGGAATTGGCTACAGAAAACACAGATTTGGCTTTTTTAAAAAATTGGCTTCAAAAAAATAAAATCCAGGCCCTGACTCCAGATATATGATAGCCCATTTGCCATCAGTGACATCATGCAAGTTTACGTGACATTCCTGTACCATTTAGCACATGACTATATCGTTTTCCCTCATAAAAACAAATTCAGCCTAAATTAATAAGAAAATTTGTTTACGTTAAAGCAGCATTACATCGTATGAAATAAAAGATATTTGAAAAATTCAAATTTAAGTATGGGTAGCAATGCTGCTACACATTCTAACATTATACTTGTATGCTTATGTTCATTTGGTAAACAGTGTTTTTTGCGATAAAACAAACTCGAAACCGAAAGTACGACTTTCCGAGTCAATGGGCCACGCACTTGTTTACAACCGGAACCCATCGTCCGCACTTATTTACATTCGGAATGCATCGTCCCCATTTGTCCCACGTTGTCTTTTTAATTAAATTACTTGATATGTTGATTCATACCTCTGTTAGCTAAGTCTTTTAGGGACATTTCTACATCCCCGCGATGGGTTCGACATTAGAGGAAGATAGATAGTCTTTCATGTTCAAAATATATACGTTGTTTTCTACATCCTCTGTTGTTTTACGCATGCGCGCTGTGCGTGTTTACATTTCGTGTGTTGATAAACAAATTCGCGTATAAGACGGTTTAAATTTATTGGAATTTTATCGTTTCTGGGTGACTATTTCGATTTTTGTAAACACACACACACACACACACATTAATATTTATATTTTACCCAAAACATCCTTTATTACGATGTAATGCTGCTTTAAGGATTGATTTATATTTCGCCCATGAGCATAGAAAGCTATCTAGCCTATCATTGTCATGATCATTATAATAAATTGTGTTAAATATTGAGTTATATAAAGACATTCTTCACTTTATAGGACCGAAAGCTAGAGTAGCCCCTATGAGTAAACTGCAGCTGATGAAGCCTAGCGGCCTACAGAGGCCGGGCTCCCTGCAAGCTAAGAACCCCGACAGCACAAAGAAGGGTGGACCCATGAAGGCTTTTATTCCCACACAGAAACAAGAGGTTGAGAAAGAAAAAGGTTAATCGGTTGTATTCATAGTATTAGATTCATCATTGCATCGGATGTTATCCCTAACACCGTTTTATTGACCGTCGTATTAAATCATGTGGATATTTATACAATACGCTTGTTTTGACCAGTGTTGATGCGATATCTTGACACATTTTAAGCCATGGCATGATAAACAATTATACATAAATTGCACGTTTCACTTTGATCAGGGATAGGAAAAACATGTATTCTTTGTATATATGACGCATCTTATTCACAAAGGTATGTTCCGTTGGTAGGCGTATATCGCATTGACATTATGTAACCATCGACTTTTCTCATTCCGTTCAATGTCTGTGGTCATGGTTGTCAGCAAAGTGTTCGATTTACTACACACTTCCCAGACCACGGGCCGTGACCAGTCACCCTAGGGTGTTTTCTAGAACGAAATGGCACAGCACTATGCCCTGCCTTTTTAGCACCACCCTTTTGCCCATTAGTCCCACCGTCATGCCTTTTAAAAATGTTTTGTTTTTTAAACAAGAATAAATAATATAAATAAAACAAGAACTCATCCACCCAATTTCTAGGTGCTGACTGCTGACACTAAAATACCACCTTGTGCACCACAAATGCACCCTGTCCCTTTTCTGACCCACCCTGCCCCTTATCTGACCCACCCTGCCTTCCACTCTAGAATAAACCCTATTTACTCGAGTTCACACAAAATCGAAACACTTCCTCCATCATTAACTTGTTGAGTTATCGTGTCCACAGCGGCAAATAGCAGCGCGGGGGTTTATATCTCTTGAGTGCTATCCTCTAGTTTATATATACATTTACAGCTCCGGCAACTATCACCCCGTCCAAGGCGGAGAAACGAGTACAACCAAAGAACCTGTCCTCGAGCTTCTCAACGCCAAACCGGAACGGGTAGGTGCTCAATATATGGTCTGCGACATACAATCATTCTAATTCCAACTATTTTATATCAATTTGTGACTGAAAACGTGAGCATACAGATTCGAAATTCTTATTTTGTTTTGTTGAATTGTGACTTCTTTGATTTTTAGCTATTGACAGAAGGATCTATGCAATTTCTATTGTTCATATCTGTATTCACAAATGGCCCTTAATTGTGATAGGGTTTATTCTAAAGTGGAAAAATGTGCAGGGTGTGTAGAAAATGGACAGGGTGCAATTTTTGAGTGGTGAAGAGGAGAGGTGGATATTTGGGAGTTTCACCTCTAGACAATTTTGCTAACTTCCAGAGATTGATAGCTATCTAAATGTATGCTTGATCTAAGAACATCTTGGAACATATTGTAAGAGACAGTATATTGGAACATATCGGGCAAAAGGGTGGACAAGCTAGTGTGAGTTTCTAAATATTTGGAACTCGGTCATTGATGCTTTTATATAAAAAAAGGGCAAAAGGGGCCAGTGTGAGGCACCATGTCATTCCACTCTAGAAAAAATGATAGTGGAGTTGTGCATGTCCATTTCTTGTCGCTTCAGTATTTTCTAAATGCCTACAAGAATATTCAATTGACTTGTATCAAATGTTCAATATCCTCAAGATTGTGTGCAGAACCCAAGGTCGCACTATATTTTCTGTCCTGTCCATAACTCTTTAAATCGCTTGAGGAATTTTTTAATATAAACTTGGGCACAAATATTAAGCATATTGAGACAAGATTTCAGCCATGCTTGTTCAAGGTCACACGTGGTCACAAGTGTTTTTCATAACATTTCTTGTCCATTCCATATCTTTTAATGTCCCTCGCCACGATGTTGACACAATCAAGATGACAAGCAGAACACATTCATCATCATCACTGTCTCCGTGGCCTAGTGGTTAAGGTGTCCGCCTGAGTGGGAGGTCGAAGGTTCGAATCTCGCCAGAGGTTCGTTCTGATATGGCCGGTTGGTGAGCCGCCAGCTAGTTAAATAATGGTTACCGATTGCCTACCATCCTGGCGCCTGGTATACAAGCATAGGATTCGGGAGGTACTCATGTTCATAAGTCAGAAATGGCTGGCCCTTTAATATAGGGGTGACACTATAATAAACAAACGCTTTACTTTTACTTTACTATTATTAAGTTCATTGCCACAATTGAAGGTCAAAGATCAAGCTGTTATATTTTGTGACATTTCTCGGAATGACGAGACATAACGGGGGTGGTGGCCGTTTATAAATAATTTAGTAAATCTTTTTAAGCTAGTTGGACAAAATTAGGCTGTTGAAGAAATAATATTTGGTGAATCGTTGTCTATCTTAGGAGTACAAGCAGTCTGGACTCGCCTGCATCCTCTGTGAATCAACGGCGGTCATTCCTGCCGGGACCCAACAGGCCAAGACTCGGATCATTTGGTTCCAACCCGTCACCATGGTGTGTTATCTTGCTTCCTTTGGCGGTTATTTAGCATTGTTTTGTAAAACAATATCTATCTCATAATCTGTGGAACTCATTTTTGAAATCCATCTCCAAGTAAATTTCTTTTCAATTGTATCGTATCATAATAGCCAGTTGTATGCATGTTCCATTAATGTCAAACCCCTTGCTGGGACCTAGACATGTTTTCCTGGGCAGACTTAGCCAACCTAAGTGGTTAACCAGTACTAAGCAATGTGTGTGAGGTGCTAAATGACACTACATACGTGGCCTGACCGAGTATCTAACCTGGAACCGTTCGATTCCAAATCCGACGCTCTACCACTGGATCATGAACGCCGCAGTTGGCTGCTTAAATAAGACAGGTTTGACTGTATATATCCATAGCTGGTGGCACTCTAAATCACAAAACAAACAAAATTAATTATGTTACATTAACATTACAGAATATGGAATCATTTTACTTTTCAAATTTCAGTCTATCGCGAACAAGCAGTACATCGTCGCAGCGATCCATGGATTCCCCGCTAGTGAGTTCCCGGAGACCGTCATTGGGTAATCGCAGTGCTACTAAGGTTAGTACTAGCTAACAGGAGCTGCTCATTATGGCATGGTCTTTGTACAGTAGCTAACTGTTACTTGGGGTACTGCAATCAGTTAGTGACGTGTTTACAAATAAGTTGCAGTGGTTGAGTTGTTACTGTCGTTGCCTTGAGATCACTCGCCGCTTTAGGTTTGATTCCCACTGTGTGTGTCAAACTCTTTCAAGTGAGGAAGCTATCCAGTTGGCTTGCAGAAGGTCGGTGTTTCTACCTGGGTGTCCGTCCGTCCGTCCGTGCCTGTAAAACTATAGCTGATTGTGAATTTGGTATATAAGATAAACATTGCCAACTGATTGCTGTTCGCCTGTAAGGTGTTTAGCCTGTTTTCTAGTGACCCTATTATTTTTTGATAATTTCAAAGGGAATCAGTGAGTATACAATAACTTATAGTAGATCTTCGTGGTGGAGAGAAGTTTAACATTTACAAGGGAGCAGTTGGTCAACCTTGCCAAGTATCCCTCCCGTCTCAAAATCGGGAGTATTGAATGAAGCATGTTTATAGCATCTGCCATATATAAGTTTAAATCTCTAACATTATTCCAGCACTAACTTTCAATCAATAAACAATGATTTTGTGGTCTACAGGCGCTCAAAATTGAAAGTAGGATTTCATATAATGGTCAGCTGACGATCCTGAATTGACTTGGATTCTATACTAAACGTGTGATATTGTAGTTTGGAGATAATATAAATATGATCAGTCTGAACATTAATATGCACAGGTACAAATGTGAGATATAACAGTAAATCTGTACCATAAATGTTGTTATTTATGATACACTCGTATTACGTATGCATATTTACTCTATTTACGTTATTTTGTTGTGTCAATAAATGTTGTATATGATTGTACACGATGTTTGTTTATTCGTTGAAATACTCAGATACTGTTACAAATATTTGGGATCTATATTCTGTAGAAATTTGCAGTTTTCACCAATGTAGTGTCGCTTTAATGTGTCCTCCTTGCGACCTGTAAATGATTCATATCTATGGTCACGATTACTATTCCCCGTCCCCTGCCCGCCGGCTCCAAGTCTTGACAGTTTATAAATGCATGTACATCAATATCAAACTGTTCCTGACTGGCGTCCCTACTGTTTGCATGAAACTTAGCCAGAGTCTGTCTGACATCGGTCAGGCAAATGATTAACATACACTTAAAAATTTCAATTTCATTTGTCTGACCGAACGATTCTTTGTCTTGACATGTAAGAATGGTCCCACGGATTTTGGGAAGACTGCCTAAAAGCTTTGCTTGAAATTTCCAAGAATAATTTGACTAAAGTCTGAGCTTCCTTCATCACCTGCATACTAAATATGTCGTAATATACTCATTCTGCCAACATGCTCTAGGAATAATTGATTATAATTTCCCATGATAGGGCGAGACATGTTGACCTTGCCATCCGTCCGTCTGTCTGTCCAGTTTACCTTGTCTGCGTTTCATCTCCAAAACGCCTTGTTGAATTTTCAACACACTTGACGCAGGAAGCATCAATATTATATTTAGTTGTACATATTGTAACCGCGTTCCGGTTCGATGATTTTGACAGATTTACGGCCATTTGAATAATTTTATAACACACTGCTTGTCTGTGCTTCTCTAAACATCACTAAACTACACATGACTTTTTATTGTAATGACTTCATATATTACATTATTGCATATGTTACTATAAATAGTAACAAATTTAATGGTAGAAAAGCAAAATATCTGGTCGACGCTGGCAATATATTTCGATTTTCGGCTCTGCCGGACCAATATCCGAGCACGTGTCACAGGTAGCAACAACATAGTAACTACATTGTGTAAACATGGCTGCCGAAGCAACACTAAAGTCATTGTCTGACAGATTGTTGTCTCTTGACGGTAAAATGGCTGAGCGAAATAAGCAAATAACAGCAGAAGAAACATACGGCTATATATGCAATAAAGAAGTTATTAAACGGCTGCGGTGGGCCATTTGTGGATATTGGCGCACCTATCCGATATTGGCCCTCGGGCCAATATCTCCATAGGGTGCGCCAATATCCACAAATGGCCCACCTCCGCGGTTTAATAACCTCTAATTATTGTATTAATCCACAGTGAGTGGGGAGATAAATACATTCTTTTCAAAAACAATTTCTAGTTAATTGGATTGGACCGGTCTTTGCACCATTTTCTCTTGTATCCGACCATATATATTACGTTTTTCCTGTTATATCAACTTAACAGTTAAATGCAAAGCCACCGCTTCCACCAAACACGAGACGTTCTCTACCAATCGGGAGACGTTCCTTATCAGCTCCGAACACCAGTAGACGTTAAGTGAGTTAACGACCATGTATTCTGCATAACTACAACATATATTGTATATAAACTAAAACAATGGATGCATGATGGTGTAACATTTATAACCATAGCCGGATATATACCTGTATAAACCTTTATATAATAATATAGTGGTGGTGAGACATTGAGTAAACTTAAGATGGTCCGCCTCCGTGGTCGAGTGGTTATGGTCACTGACTTGTATACCACTATAACCTATCATCACTGATGGTCACGGGTTCGAGCCCCGCTCAGACCGTGTTTCATTTATATGAAAAAGTTGGCAGTTTCTTACGGAGGTTGGTGCACCCAAGTACTGGAGCCTGCCCAAGAAAGGTGTTGTTGGGTAAACTGCCCGCCGGCGATATAGCCCGAAATGATGCTGATGCAGGCGTAAAACCCGAAATATAACATAACATAGCATATAACATATAAAACTTAAGATGTATTAACATTTATATTTATAATAACTATATCGGACATAAATGAACTGTTGTTGCTATGTAAAAATAACATTACGGTAAGTTAACACCTAATATGTATAATTTATAGCTATTACCAGATAGATATAACCGTTGTTATGCATTTTTGTATAATAATACCATGGTGGTGAAACATGTATTGAGTTTGTGAACATGTAAGCCACATTTTGTATCAATACACATCCTATGTATACTAAACGACAAAAGTTTCCAACAGGTATTTTCTTATATCAGCAATTAAAGTTGACATTAAATAAAATATTATGCAATCAAAATTGATTTAGACCAACTTTTCAGAGAATGTGTATGTTCCGTTGACAATTCAGATTACCTAATATTTAATGTTGTACAGCTTGTTATTGACTTTAATTGCTGATACACGTGCAAAACTTGTGTCCTTAAGTATATACCAATTGCTTTATACAACATTGTTTATACTATGATGCATGTAATCTGGTGATGGTGCAACCCGTAAATACAAATTACTAATATTTACCGTATACAGGCAACAAGAATGGCATGTTGTGGTTGCCCAATTGTTGCCACTCTGGACTACCCATCCAAAATATTATCAGTTAGATCCCAGACTAGAACTTTTGTATTTACCATTGTTGCAAGTATTTAGCATCGTTGCAAGTATTTAGCACTGTTGCAAGAATTTAGCACCGTTGCAAGTATTTAGCATCGTTGCAAGTATTTAGCACCGTTACATGTATTTACTATCGTTACAAATATTTACATGTATTTGCCACCGTTATTTCAGATTACACAGTGAATTTAGTGTGTGTTTTATGTTTATTTATTGTCGCTACCGGTTGCCCATATGAGCGACGCCTCCTGAAGAGATTAGTCATTTTAGATTTTTGGAGGATAGTGCAATGATACAGATATAGACACATTCCAGAGTCTCCTCTGGTTCTTTTATGTGCACGGTGTAAAGCACCGACATGAGACCTTGGTTTAACGTCCCACCTGAAAGACTTAATTTTATTAGGGTCAGACCGTGGGATCGAAAATGCGATCCCTGGATTACCAGGCCAACGTGTTAACTAATTGACTACAGATCCGTCTGTAGCCCTGTTACTGATTAATATTCCTGTTTTAAATGTATTAGGTTTTGTGACATTCCACATGGATTCGGCACGTTTGGGGGTACTAGTATATATATTTAAGTAAATATATATACTAGTACCCCCAAACGTGCCGAATCCCTGTGTGACATTCAGGCTTGTCACAGCATATGTGGCATACCATCAAACAGTCTCTAGCTACAAATAACATGAAATATATTTGTTGTGAGGGTCATTAAATAAGTAATTGTCTGTGACTGTCTACAGATCTGTTTCACTTGATAATATAATATTGTATTGTATACAACTTATTTGTTTATGTTACTGTTTATACCATTTTGATCTCGTAGAAAATCACAAGAAGATACTAGTGAGGTATTATATTTTTTGTCATATAGCCTGAACTGTGCTGATACACCCCGTCAATGTATTCACCTATGTACTCTCTTGCTATTTAGTAGAACCCACCCAACCGCCCGCTTTCATAGGTACCTTAGAAAGCCGCATGAGAACGGGTCACACTGTAAACCCAACTCGTATATATCTACATGTACTTCCAATCACAGCATTTTTATAACCTATTAACTTTCTTTTTTATCATTTTTTAAAACGGACTTGGCAAAATAGCTTTCTTTTTGAATTACAAACTCATGCATAGAATATTAGCTTTCATTTTTGAATTACAAACTCATGCATAGAATATTAGCTTTCATTTTTGAATTACAAAACTCATGCATAGAATATTAGCTTTCATTTTTGAATTACAAACTCATGCATAGAATATTAGCTTTCATTTTTGAATTACAAACTCATGCATAGAATATTAGCTTTCATTTTTGAATTACAAACTCATGCATAGAATATTAGCTTTCATTTTTGAATTACAAAACTCATGCATAGAATATTAGCTTTCATTTTTGAATTACAAACTCATGCATAGAATATTAGCTTTCATTTTTGAATTACAAACTCATGCATAGAATATTAGCTTTCATTTTTGAATTACAAACTCATGCATAGAATATTATTAGAGACTAGATGGGGGGATTATAATTTAATAGAATAGTCGGGGTGGGGTGGTGCCCTATTATATGTATGATACTGGGTCAAGGAGTAAAATACACTATTGTAATTTATTAGAGTCTAGTTGATACAAATTTAGTGCATTTATTGCAGTTAGGTTACATATAGATCTTCCTTGAAAACACTCCCTAACCCATAGAGCGAGTGAAATAAGGCATTATTTTTCAGTGTTGAGTTTGTGGTTATAAATCTATTCTTAACTCTCAAACTTAAGTTCTAGTGATATGATTGGACGAGAAAGGTTTACTTGTGATATTTACCAATCTCTATTTCATAAGCTAAATGACTATCGTCGCTGGCTTTGACACTTAAAATGCTAATCACGGCTAATGTTGCTTTTGCAAACGGCATAGAGCCAGATCAGATGGCACATCAGACTCTATCTGCTGTTTGCTATACGGATAGTGGAGCTAAAACATTTGTTTGAGTAGCAAACAACATAGATCCTGACCAGACGTGGCGTTACGTGATCTATGTTGTTTGCACATTTCTTCCAATTTATTCCGCATTTTAAGGGTTAATTTTGCTGTCAAACATTTGCTAGCATGCATTGCACGGTCTTAATTGCACTATTTTAGATGTAGTTGCAGCGTCTGTGCTTTGCTATAGGTATAATATTTATATACAGTAGACAAATACAGGCAAATCTACTTGAGAAATACTTTGCAAGTCTGTATTTGTCTATTAGATGGTGGAGGAATTTTCATTTGCATTTTATATGCTATAACCGACTTACTGTATTTGGAAAGACATATACGAAATATCCAGTAGATCCAGTATGAAAGATCCAGTATGAAATATCCAGTAGATCCAGTATGAAATATCCAGTAGATCCAGTATGAAATATCCAGTAGATCCAGTATGAAAGATCCAGTAGATCCAGTATGAAAGATCCAGTAGATCCAGTATGAAAGATCCAGTAGATCCAGTATGAAATATCCAGTAGATCCAGTATGAAAGATCCAGTAGATCCAGTATGAAAATCCAGTAGATCCAGTATGAAAGATCCAGTAATCCAGTAGATCCAGTATGAAATATCCAGTAGATCCAGTATGAAAGATCCAGTAGATCCAGTATGAAAGATCCAGTAGATCCAGTATGAAAGATCCAGTAGATCCAGTATGAAAGATCCAGTAGATCCAGTATGAAAGATCCAGTAGATCCAGTATGAAAGATCCAGTAGATCCAGTATGAAAGATCCAGTAGATCCAGTATGAAATATCCAGTAGATCCAGTATGAAATATCCAGTAGATCCAGTATGAAAGATCCAGTAGATCCAGTATGAAAGATCCAGTAGATCCAGTATGAAATATCCAGTAGATCCAGTATGAAAGATCCAGTATGATTTAGGAAAACAAAAACTGCTACCACAATCCATCACTGCTGCAAAAGCTTGCTTTCAATGCTTTTTGTCCAACATTTGCCTACCAAACCAGGGATCATTCTAGAGGGCGATGTGGGTGAAATTGTTGCCCTAGGGACCCTGACTTCGCCCTCTGTGTCTAATAAGATACACTGGCCCATTCATTATAAAGCACTCCTTCTATTCAAATGTTGTATTTAATGGTATTTAATTGTTGTACTGTGCATTTTAACCCTATTTTGCAGAAGTATATTAAAGAACACCATTTAAGGAAGCAATCACGCGCTTTCTCACTTCTCCCAAAAATTCTGACCTAGAATGAACCCTGCTAAACATAATATAGCCAGCAACGTAACACTTAATTCTCATGTATCAGTTTGCTCACAGCTACATTTCTATACCCAGAGTATTTCTACCAATTCTCATGTATCAGTTTGCTTACAGCTACATTTCTATACCCAGAGTATTTCTACCAATTCTCATGTATCAGTTTGCTCACAGCTACATTTCTATACCCAGAGTATTTCTACCAATTCTCATGTATCAGTTTGCTTACAGCTACATTTCTATACCCAGAGTATTTCTACCAATTCTCATGTATCAGTTTGCTCACTAAGTCTTCTACTCTGATCATTCAGCGGGGTGTCATGTGATCATTCAGTAGGGTGTCATGTGACATATGTATATCATGTGATCATTCAGCGGGGTGTCATGTAACATATGTATATCATGTGATCATTCAGCGGGGTGTCATGTGATCATTCAGTGGGGTGACATATGTATATCATGTGATCATTCATCGGGGTGTCATGTGATCATTCAATGGGGTGTCATGTGACATGTATATCATGTGATCATTCAGCAGGGTGTCATGTGACATATGGGCTGTTTCACAATCAGAGGTACATTTTGAAATATTGCATATAATTAGCTATTATGGTTACTCTAGGGACACATTCTATGCCATTACATCTTTCTTGGAGTATGGGTATCACAGCTAGTCTACAGAAACAATTTATTTTATGAAAAAACGTAACATTTTGACAAAATGACGTTGTGTTTTTTTGACAAATGAATGTTTCATTTTTTATACATACATGTAGTTCCCTCAATAATTAAAATATAAATACATCCAGAGAGAAAGCAGGCATTATTTAACTTATAAGAAGCATTTTGCGAGGATTGATACAAAAAAATCGACAAAAAACACATGTTTTTCACGAAAATCTCAATTTTGCCAAAAGACTCTTTGTCCGTCAAAAATGTCTTCTCCGGAACTTGTTTTTAAGTGGGTATTTATTTAAGTGAAGAAGAAGAACAATTTGGGGTCAATAATATAGCTTCTACTCCGCATATATATGTCTGTTGAATATTGGAAATTGTTATTAAGTATATGCAATAGTTATCATACTGTGTACCATAATATACATATGTGTATGTTGTCCGTCAAAAAAGTGTCTTCTCCGGAAGAGATTTCTAGGACAGACAGAGAACAGAAAGAGTGTAATATATTGCCAGAATTCCGCTAAATCACTTGGGTTAGCTGTCATTTACCGATATAAGAAATGATTATTTAATCACACTTCCAGTCTAGTGACATTATCTGTGTATGATGCAGTGTCAAAATATGTCTTTTCCGGAAATCAGTTTGTTTATTGCACTGATGCCTCAAACGGACAGAATAATCAACGTCACTCTGAACGTTAAATTTTATAATTAACATTATGAGTATGTATAGTCAAATACACCACACAATAACGATAGTGTTATTTTTATGTCAATATTACAGCGACCAATAACTAGTGTCAAAAATCTAATAGCTTTGATACTTGATCCATTATGTTTAAATTTTATTTAAATAACATCAATGGTTTCACAAATACACCATAGACATCATTTAATTGAATAATGCTATTGGGGAACATACTTTGATTACTCTTCTGAGTAGGTTTCCTATTGCATTAATAATGATGAAATTTCCGGAGAAGACATGTTTTTTTGACTTACTATTTCCTCATTATAGTTTTGGTGTTGTGTGATTTCTATCCTGGTGGTGGTATTTGCATTGTCGGCAGCTATAGAGAAGCTTCAACCATATGGGACAACTCTTTAAAACACACTACAAGGAGATTTAATACATGTGCAGTATCATACCATAGTTGTATTGATGGTAAAATAACTATGGTAAAATACTGAGCATGTATAACAAACATTGTAGTGACAATTTAAACAGTTGTATTTTCATGTATATACACATTCTGAAAGATAATGGAGCCGTTGAAAGTGAAATTTAACTGGACATTAGGAAAACGACATGACAAACGCGTTGAAACACAGACAGAGACAGAATCAGAAAAATCAGTCAAAAGTGCAGCTGCCAAATCACGACAAAAGAAGAAACTATCAGATCCAGATAAATATAAAGAGGATCTGCAAAAAGATGCGATGAGAAAGAGGGAGGCATATAAACAATCAGTAATATTATGTGCAAAGCTATCAGAAACAGATAGAGATGCAGAACGACAGCAATGGGCAATAGCTAAACAGACCCAACGTGAGAAGAAGAAAGATTTAGGAACAGCTCAGAAGTCATCTGCCAAGAAAAGTAAACACATCAAAGACATGACCTATGAAGAAAAGAAGAATTATATGACAATGAAGAAGAGACAGAGCAGGAGTAACATGAATAAGCAGAAGACAACCAATACAAATGATAGAGAGACCATACAAAGAAGACAATCAAGGAAGACTGAAACAGACGATAGAGCCAGTACAAAACAGAAAGAGACCATGCAAAAACAATCAAAGATGACAGAACCAATCATCAGAGCTGCTGAGAATGTGTGTACAACAGGACTGAAATTACCACCAAGCAGAACCACAGTGTACAGGCAAACCAAAGCTATGAGGAAGACCCTACCTACGTCACCAAAACGCTTTGCAAACGTCATCACAACACTTATTGATAATGCATCATCGATGAAACAGGCTGCAATGGCCAAGAGAGGCATTAAGAGAAAGATTGACGAAGAATTTCTTGTACCCCCACTGAAGAAAACAATACTGGAGCTCAAAACCAATATGAACGAGGTGAAACGCCGTCAATACAATGTCATCGCCTCAGCATCCATGCGTGCTGCACACAGCGGGATCAAGTCAAAATTGGCCTCAGCACTAGGCATTGGACATCGTACACGCAGAAAGTTAACAAAAAATGCCCACAATCCAATACCCTCCAGAAAAAAGAGGAAAGACGTCATCGACAAAAGCACAGTTGAAAAGGTACAGGACCACTGGACATCTGAAGGTATCTCCACCAAACATACTACCTGGCAGAGGAGTCGTCTTGGAATTTAACCATGACAAACTCTCACAATGTGAAGACTTAATGTGATGTGACATACAATACGACATGGAAAAACTGGTCCTGTTTCAAATTGTCTGAAGTTAAAGTGTTTCATTTGTGACCAATTATGTTGTTTCATTCGTTAAACTGTATTTCTCTGCCAGGATGATGTGAGATACCATAGGACATGTTGATCAAGTTTCAAATGTTCAAAGTGTTCAAAGTTAAAGTGTTTTTTTGTTACCAATTAGATTGTTTCATTCATTCAGTAAACTGTATTTCTCTGCTAGGATAAGACATATGATAAAGATATGGACATAACTGGGCAATATATTAATTAAAAATGTCAAGCTAGTAGTAATAACCAAACAGGATACCATGTCAAAAAAAGACTTCTCCGCAAATATTGTCGTGACAGTCATGCATTGGCTGCTTGCTTAATGCAATTTATAAAGTTGATTTGCAGTTGAAGTGTATAATATACATACAGGGTTTATTGGAAAGTTATCCTCATATGTCACATTAAATGCCAATACACAGCTCCGTGAATATATATATATGTACTTTACCAAGCCTAATTTACCAGTTTTGGAACTGTCATTTATTTTTTCCTCACATGTTTACCTGTTTTCAAGACATTCTGCTGGTGAGAACAAACGGCAGTCACTACAAATATTATTTTGCGTAAATTTAATAGGTTTTCAATAAATATGTCAAATGTAATGAAACATAGTAAGTATGGAATACATAAATACTTTTGTCAATATAAAATGTCACACCGATGACACTTGTATGAATACGTAGAAAATATTATTTGCCAGTTCCATACTGTTATATACCGATTCAGGTTGTTTTACCAAGATTCATTATGATAGTTTTTGTTAATAAATGTCATACAAATGAAAATAATAAAGTTAAACCATGTTCATATATGGAGTTTACCTGTTTTTCATTCAATATGTGAATTCTACCAAAATGTCAAAAATATGTCTTCTCCGGAAGAAAGTATGCGAAATATATATGGTCATTTATTTTAACAATTCTCAACCAAATCTCATAATTCTTTCACTATTATTTTCTTAATTATATCTAGTCTGTATTAGGATTCATTAAATCATTGGTATGGAAGTATTTAATTAATGACAGTAACTGAAAGCAGAAAAAATCATGTGTTCTCAAAATAATGTGTAGTTTAGTGACGTTTTTTAATATTTTTATTAAATTGTGCCTATTAAACAATTACTATAACACTGTAATATGGATGTATTGAGTAAAATAAGTTCCTGAAATGATATGTTTCAGTAAACAGTATGCCATAATGGTCTTATCAATAAATTGAGTATTTCCTTGAAAAAATCATGTCTTGTTAACTTCATTGTATGATTTTTTTAGAAATCATTAATCCCACGCTCCAAAATTTTTACACCGACCCGTCAGTATATATATATAACCAGAATTGATCAGTTTGGCTCAATATACCAAGTTTGAAATTTGGGTGTCTGTGAAACACACTTGTACCTCTGATTGTGAAACAGCCCATATGTAGATCAAGTGATCATTCAGGAAGGTGTCATGTGACATATGTATATCATGTGATCATTCAGCGGGGTGTCATGTGATCATTCAGTAAGGTGTCATGTGACATATGTATATCATGTGATCATTCAGCGGGGTGTCATATGATCATTCTGTGGGGTGTCATGTGACCTATGTATATCATGTGATCATTCAGCGGGGTGTCATGTGATCATTCAGTAGGGTGTCATGTGACATATGTAGATCATGTGATCATTCAGCGGGGTGTCATGTGACATATGTATATCATGTGATCATTCAGCAGGGTGTCATGTGACATATGTATATCATGTGATCATTCAGCAGGGTGTCATGTGATCACTCAGTAGGGTGTCATGTGACATATGTATATCATGTGATCATTCAGTAGGGTGTCATGTGACATGTATATCATGTGATCATTCAGCAAGGTGTCATGTGACATATGTATATCATGTGATCATTCAGCGGGGTGTCATGTGACATATGTATATCATGTGATCATTCAGCGGGGTGTCATGTGACATATGTATATCGTTTGATCATTCAGCAGGGTGGCATGTGACATATGTAGATCATGTGACAGGTAAATGTGTTGTTGTCCAATCATGAGCCAGTGATCCACCTGTTTAGTTGTAGCTTCTCCCGGATGATACAGCAGCGTCTGCTCTTCCCATTTCTCACGTTGTGTTAAGTATGTGGTACAGAACTAAATGATAGGGTTCGTCTTTAATTTGACCTTGTGATCAGTTGTTGATGTATTTAGCACCTTATCAACAGGAAGCAAACTTCAAATTGTAAATTGTGATTTACATCTGATGCATAGGATCTGGTGCTTAATACATTTGTTTTCAATGGTGCTTACTACATTTGTTTTCATTGGTGCTTACTACATTTGTTTTCAATGATACTTAATACATTTGTTTTCAATGGTACTTACTACATTTGTTTTCAATGGTACTTACTACATTTGTTTTCAATGATACTTACTACATTTGTTTTCAACGATACTTACTACATTTGTTTTGTGTTGGTTTTTCAATGTAAATGTTGGTAAGCACAAACAGATGGAGAAATATTGATGTATTTTATCAGAGGTGGGCCAGGAACTAATACTGTACTAGTTGTGATTCATGTTTGAGATATTTGTTTTGCAGGTATTTGATCAGTTTGACGATTCTTCCCCCAGTGCTATGAGGGTAAGTATTATACATGCGATACTAATCTTTCCAAACTTCCATCACTTTAAGCTGTTATCTAATATTGGTATGTTATACGCTCGGGTACATTGATATTAAGAGTCGCGCATGCATATCCATTTCTTGTACTAAATGCCCTCAACGATTTTCATTAAACTTGTATCAAATGTTCACGTCGTCGAGGTTTACTGTCTAGTGGTCTAGGGTTAGGTTTTATGTGGCTATTAAAAACGTTATGTGGATATAGAGAACAATGGGGTAGCTGCTTATTTATGCAAGTTTGGGTACATCTGTCACAGTTTTGTCTGTGCCATAGCCTTATCATACATACATCATGGGTTTTTTAAATAACTTGTCCACCGTAGAATCCGTAATTCTTTATGTGCAAGACCAGATCCATTGCTCAATTGTCACGGTCACACTTAGCGGTCAAATGGTTCCAAATGTCTAGTCCTAAGTGTGAGTCTTAAACCCTAAAATGGATTTTCTAATACTTTACACAAATAATCACTATAATGAGACAGTCATGCGTAAGACACAGGTCAATTGTTCAAAGGTCATGGTCACACTTAGCGGTCAAACGGTTCAGTGTCCCAAAGTACGAGTCTTAAACCTTTTGATGATTTTCAAATTACTTGAGACGGAGTATTTCGTTCAAGACTCGATCCGGTCCGGTGCTCAAACATCTTGTTGAGAACATAAGTACTTAAAAGCCCCATTATGCGTTTACTACGAATGTGCTGCACACCGAGATATTGTCAGGAGCAGATGATTAGATGGTGTGATTATTGTTTTATATTTTCATTTTTAAATCAATTATTGCGGTAATAAGTAAATTTTGGAAAATGTGGCCACAAACGAACCTGCTAGTGTGAAACAACCATTTGTAAATTACCTCCCTTTATGGATATTATTTAACAAAGTCATCAATAACTCTGTAAATGGTGGTTTATCAAAGAGAACACTAGGATCAATTTGCATATTAATTGTAGTATTAATTTTCCAACTGAAGACAACTTGCTTCTTGTATATACACTTATAGGTACTTATAATAGTAACCATTTTAGGTCTCCCTCAATTTTGAGTTTTATTCTTATGTTTGCATCTTTCATTGGATGCCAATGATTCCACAGAAATATGTAACCACAATGTGATGTGCACTTTTACGTCATGAATGTCATATACATTATTGTGTACTAGTAGTATATGATTCGGTGTGTGGCGGTGTTCTTACGCAAGCTATTTAAAATCCACATTACATCTTCTTTCTCCCTGTTGGGGATAGATTCCATGAGGAATCTTGTCTCAATCTCAATAAATCAGCAAGGGATTTGCTACACAATCGAATTAAATAAATTAATTTAAACTGATTGTTGTTATCCAGTATCTATAGAGATGTAAATTATATTACAGTCGCAGAAACCGATTGTGACAAACACTCCAAACATGCCTAGGAAGAGGATATCCCAGTGGTCACCAATACAGAAGAAGAAACCGCATGACATTGTGGACCAGGCGATTATGTGTACAAAGAAACAAAGAAGATAATCCAATTGTCCTTGCCTATTTACTAAAATGTTCCGGAATTTTGGAAATTGTCTGAAATTTTCGCTTTTTCTTTTAAAGTAATTACGGTCTCGTAGCACATTTACTGGTACGTGCAGCACACCAA
Organism: Archivesica marissinica; assembly: GCA_014843695.1. Lineage (NCBI taxonomy): Eukaryota > Metazoa > Mollusca > Bivalvia > Venerida > Vesicomyidae > Archivesica > Archivesica marissinica. Next base: position 29,011,936 of record CM026398.1, read on the forward strand.
GGTATGGCAGGAAGTCAATAGTTACAGACATGGCCATTCTGTCCTCCATTTCTCTAAATGTGATGCACACCACGATATGGCAGGAAGTCAATAGTTACAGCCATGGCCATTCTGTCCTCCATTTCTCTAAATGTGCTGCACACCATGGTATGGCAGGAAGTCAATAGTTACAGCCATGGCCATTCTGTCCTCCATTTCTCTAAATGTGATGCATACCAAGGTATGGCAGGAAGTCAATAGTTACAGCCATGGCCATTCTGTCCTCCATTTCTCTAAATGTGATGCACACCAAGGTATGGCAAGAAGTCAATAGTTACAGCCATGGCCATTCTGTCCTCCATTTCTCTAAATGTGCTGCACACCATGGTATGGCAGGAAGTCAATAGTTACAGCCATGGCCATTCTGTCCTCCATTTCTCTAAATGTGATGCATACCAAGGTATGGCAGGAAGTCAATAGTTACAGCCATGGCCATTCTGTCCTCCATTTCTCTAAATGTGATGCACACCAAGGTATGGCAAGAAGTCAATAGTTACAGCCATGGCCATTCTGTCCTCCATTTCTCTAAATGTGCTGCACACCATGGTATGGCAGGAAGTCAATAGTTACAGCCATGGCCATTCTGTCCTCCATTTCTCTAAATGTGATGCATACCAAGGTATGGCAGGAAGTCAATAGTTACAGCCATGGCCATTCTGTCTTCCATTTCTCTAAATGTGATGCACACCAAGGTATGGCAAGAAGTCAATAGTTACAGCCATGGCCATTCTGTCCTCCATTTCTCTAAATGTGCTGCACACCATGGTATGGCAGGAAGTCAATAGTTACAGCCATGGCCATTCTGTCCTCCATTTCTCTAAATGTGATGCATACCAAGGTATGGCAGGAAGTCAATAGTTACAGCCATGGCCATTCTGTCCTCCATTTCTCTAAATGTGATGCACACCAAGGTATGGCAAGAAGTCAATAGTTACAGACATGGCCATTCTGTCCTCCATTTCTCTAAATGTGATGCACACCACGGTATGGCAGGAAGTCAATAGTTACAGACATGGCCATTCTGTCCTCCATTTCTCTAAATGTGCTGCACACCATGGTATGGCAGGAAGTCAATAGTTACAGACATGGCCATTCTGTCCTCCATTTCTCTAAATGTGATGCATACCAAGGTATGGCAGGAAGTCAATAGTTACAGCCATGGCCATTCTGTCCTCCATTTCTCTAAATGTGATGCACACCAAGGTATGGCAAGAAGTCAATAGTTACAGACATGGCCATTCTGTCCTCCATTTCTCTAAATGTGATGCACACCAAGGTATGGCAGGAAGTCAATAGTTACAGCCATGGCCATTCTGTACTTCATTTCTCTAAAATAATTTATGCATAGTTAATGAAGTACAATTTTGAGCATCTCCTCGGTAATGAATGGGTATTATGCATTATTGTTGACAAAATAAATGTTTACTATTTGCACCAGATTTGTGATACAGCATCTGAAAAATTGTTTTGTTCTTCCCTTTGAAAAAATTGAGCAAACGTTTAGTAAATCGACATTTTTTAAAAAATATTCAGAGAGTGCCCATTGGTGAATATAAAAGTACACTAATTCATATTTTTGTATCACATTGCGACACTATATTGTATTTGTTGTTCTTCCTGTAGCGTAGCGTCCGAATTTTGGTGATCATCAGTCAATAGCAGGAGTAGCATCACCCAGCAGTGTTTTATATTGTACCCTTTGGGTCTAGATAGTCTTCAGGAATGTTATCCAAATGACTTTCTAGACCGTCTGCTGCATATGACAAAGTACGTTATGTCTGCTGTGTGTCGGGCAAACGTTTAACAAAAATATCGGATTTTTTAAAATAATATTCGGACAGAGACCTTTTGTGAATTTGAATGTACATTAACTTCATATTTTTGGATTGCATTGCGACGCTATATTGCTTCTGTTGTACTTTATTAGTGTCAGAATTTGGCCGACAACGAGTCAATACTTGAGTAACTGAGGATGTTCATCAACTGAAACTTGGGGGTGCGCGCGGAACGATGATGGACTAAATTAAATTTTGTATGCAAGAGTTGGTTTTTAAATTAGATATATTAAATTTAAAACATAAGACAACGTAACACTTATTATTTCTAGGGGGTGTCTTCTGTAAAGTATTTTAAAATCTTCAAACAGCATTTCCAACTTCTCGATGTATTTTCATGCAATAGTTTACAGAACAGTTCTGTGTTAAAATGAGTTTGCAGAAAATAATAAAATTCGAGATAATAATATATATACTTGTATAGAATGATTGGTGTGTGTATAATGTAATGTCTGATGTACCATCCATACTCACCTATACGGTGATCTCGCCCTGCTGTGGTCCCAAAATCCGGGGGGGGGGTTTGGCATGAACTTGCATATAAGACGGTTTGATCAAATGGACACCAGTATAAATTGCATGTTTAGCCAGTGCAAGTTGAAGAAATTATCAGTGTCAGGGTGCTTGCTTTCTTTTCTAAAACGTAGTTATGGATACCATTTAACACATTAAAAAATAATTTTGGGTTTTAGCACTCACTTGTAAGACGGGACGCCACTTTGAGGTCATAATCTGGTGGTAAAACAGTCGTCTTATAGGAGAGTATGGACAGTATGCGTAGCAAATATATTGTATATATACATAGACGTCTCGACATTAATGCTGTGCAATTGTACAAACTATTTGAAGATAGATTTCTAATGCTTGGTACGACATACATATACTAGAGTGGTGGAACCTATGCTTGCAGTATCTCTATGCTCGCGGTATTTTCCGAAAAACGCCCTATAGAACGGTACCCATGCAGATACCCAACTCCTTGCCTGCAACGAAGATGAACAATGATATGCTTTTAACGTTATCCGTATCAATAGCCGTGCGTGTGGATCACGTGACAAATCCGTCTGTTATAATTGACTTCTATAAATTCCAATCCTAATATTACAGGTATATATCCTATACCGAAAACAATACCAGTAAATTCTTCCACTAAATAAATTTTGTGATTTTCAAATCTATCAATGGTTATTTGATCAATTGATTAACTCGTAAAAATGTATTCATATGATTAAGTAATGAAATATGGTATACCGCGAGGATAGGTTCACTTCGGGTTGAATTTACTGCTGTTTACGTATGACGTGTCGATAGCCAGCATGGTGACATAAGTCACATGATGACGCAAAAAAAAAACAGTATGTACGGTTTCTTCAATGTAAACATTACGTTTTGGGAGAGAAAATACAGAACGGCAAGTTTTTTCTGTTCTTTTATCAGTTGATAATATATGCAAAATAGCGCGGGCATAGGTTCCACCACTCTGTGTTATATATTCAAAATGGTAATACTTTCTTTCACTTAAAGCGACATTACATCGCAAAAAGCAAAAAAAAAGCATCTTTACATATAAATAGCATTATTAATACAAATTCTTCTGAAATAATTCGAACGCTACCTTTCAATGAATACACGGTATCAATACACAGTGTTTTTGTGGTCTACAAATTCTCAAAAGTGAAAGTAGGAGTTCATATAACAAGTCAGCTATGCTCCTGAAATGATGTTTTTTTAATTATTGGAGTCTACTAAACATGTAATACATATATTACATGTAATATAATACATGTTGAGAGATCAGATTAGTCGAAACTAATATTGTATTATATTATAAATGCGAGATGTAACGGTAAATCTGTACCATAAATGCTGTTATTCAGGATACACGTGTTGTATTACCCATGGATGTTGACACTATTTACATTAATTTGTTGTCAACAAACGTCCTATACATTTATTTGTTGAAATACTCGGATTCTGTGTCAAATGTTTTGGTGAAAATTATACCAAATAATAGGAAAATACATTCTGTAGAAATTTGCATTTTTCTCGCAATGTAGTGTCGCTTTAATAAAGACTTGAATTGTGTGAAGAGAATTTGATCCATTATCTTACTGTTGTCTGTTCCTATAGAAGTTGAGTTTCTTGTACTAAACTATTCTATTGTGCCCAATAGCTATACAACAGTTTGCAAGATTTATTCTTTGTACGGTAACTTGAAAATCTGTATCCGGATGCGACGGGTAATATTTTTCTGTAAATCTTTTTGCGACGTCAAAATTGTCTAATTAATTATTTTCCTCCGAATTAAATTGCGTCAAAATTACAATTTCAGTGTACTGCAAAGTGACATCACATCCTGTTGTAGTGCTGGCTATACGAAAACTATGTAATCCCCATTTATATATATTCATTTTGATATTATGAAGATGCTGTATGATTTTGTAAGACAAGTTGTAATTACTATCCGATAGGCCGGGCAAATATGTCGAATTACTGTACTTGTTTACAGGCAGCTAGTGCTGTGCGAGTTATTTTTAAACCTCTTTCCCACCTGCCTGTAGAACCTCAATTGTGAAGTTTGTACTGAAGTATATTTCATGAAAATTATATCGTCCTAACCATTTTCCCAGAAGAAAAATATATATAGAAGCAACATTTTTTTATAACTTTTTGTTAGTTTCTCCATAGACGTCATGTCAGTTTGCATTACATCCTATGGGGAATATAACACTATATGCAAAAGAAAACTTTTAGTAACTTCAAACTAAAACACTAAATACCAGTTAAAATATGCTGAATTATTTATTGGAAGAACAAGATCGTTGAGATGTGTCCCGCAACATTGAAATAGTTGACACTCAAGTCAAGTTTAGAGGCTACAACTCCTTAGATTGCAAGCTTTCTGATTGGTTGCAGCTGAATGCAAATCGCAAATCTTACAATGAATTGTTCATTCTACGAGTACAGTACCTATGTATAATGCATGTGTTTAACATGGTGATATTTATATGTATTTATAACACAAGTATATCTTGGAATGGTGATTAACAAAATAAAGTGACAAATCTCGAGTGTGTATATTCTTTTATTGTAAATCTCCTTTTCAGATACTGTAAGAATTCTAAGAGATACCCGTACTTTATACTTTAATAGTTGCCCATCCATGATTTCAGTATAAAGCCCAGCATTTTCCAGGTGAAATTTGGAGCATCTTGTTTAAAAGGCCAATTTCCGATTCAAACAAAAATAGATTTCCTTTCAATAGCATCTTTCCATCATTCCTTTTAATGTACAACTTTCCATTATTTGGTACTATGAATATAAATTACCATTGATCCCAAGATGAGCAGTCTCGTAATTTGACATAAATAATGTCAAAAATGAGTATATTATTTACATCCTGTTTTCACAAGGTCACTTGATAAACTGGTACCAAAGCGATAGATATCAAATTTAGGGCAGGATCTACTTGCGATGCAATGACTGGCTGACATCAAATTTATGGAGTGGCCCATTAGTGATTGGCAGACATCAAATTTAGTGATTGACGGACAGCAAATTTAAGGAGAGACTAGTGATTGGCAGACATCAAATTTAGTGATTGGCAGACAGCAAATTTAGTGATTGGCAGACAGCATATTTAAGGAGGGGCTCACTAGTGATTGGTAAACATCAAATTTAAGGAGGGGCCCACTAGTGATCAGCACATCTAAATGGGGCATACACTGCATATGGTATATAGTTTATGTACCTGTTCGGATGTTACTTTGTGCACAGATGGGTTTCTTCACGAGTTAATAAAGGTGTGTAGATACTTATCAACTCTCATGTTCGATACTCTAGGTCAGGTACCATTTTAGAATGAAATTAGACTTGGTGAATTAATTGCAATGTGTTTCGATGCTTTTACGGAAACAAGACGCTGAAATTGGTAATTATGAGAAAAGATTACCTGTAAGTCGAATTGGCTGGTTGTTTTTGTAAGAAAGACATTGTACAATTGTAATAAATTAAAGTGAATAGATATTGTCCAATGGACGTAATTAATATATGATACAAATAAGGAAAGATGCTGTTTGAAAATTAAATATACTGTTGGATTGAAACTGCATTTTCGTGGGGAGTGATTCAAACAGTCTCCCAACTTTGGAGCTGACGCCGATTCTAATAAATGCCCTTGTGTCTATTAGAAGCATTACGGTACAATAAATATTCATGGAACATGCAAATGCTGGTAATAAACATTTAAGTCGCATGTTGCTTTTCACTTGCGTATAAAAGTTAATCTTTCTTATCCATCTTAGGCAATTGCGTGAATAAATTATACCGTATTTATTACACTATAAGATGACTCCCCAACTTAAATCGGTGGTATTTTGCATAGACCCACATATAAGACGGGTTAAGAAAATGGAAACCACTCGGAAGTATAGATCAAAGAAAGCACTGTAAATTATGTCAAATCGTAAAGAAATGCACTGATGCACAACAATAAATTTGATTTACTAAAATGCTATTGACAAGATCAGTTTACAGATAGAACTATGAAAGTCTGCATTTGTTACACCATTTCAGTTACTGACATGGACTGGTCCATGATATTCTTAGACCAATAAATGAATAAGAAAATTACATTCGGACCAGTTCATTTATCAAGATGGGTAATTTTGTCTAAAATTAGTAATACTACTTGCAAAAAGTGCAGATCCTGATGAGACGGCTCATCTGGATCTACACTTTTTGTAAGCCTATATAGAGGTATGTGGTGTTGAAATGGTCATCAATTATTGAGTTGCAACAAACTGATTTTAAATACTCGCTTATAGAAGGGAAGCCACTTTGAGACAATAATCTGGTGATAAAAATCATGTCTAACAGGAGAGTAAGTACGGTAATTACAATATTGAATCATATACTCAGCCCCTTAACCCTTTCCAACATGGGAACACCTCTCTGCCAGTAACATACATTGATACAGTAGCAGTCAAACAAAGGTCACGTTATAATACATTTCTCTGTCGCTGACTTGTATACCACTGTAACCGATCATCACTGATGGTCACAGGTTCGAGCCCTGCTCAGGCCGTGTCTTGTCTCATTTATATGAAAAAGTTGGCAGTTTCTTACGGAGGTTGGTGCACCCAAGGACTGTTTAACCTATGGAGCCTGCCCAGGAAAGGTGTTGTTAGGTAAACTGCCCGCCGGCGATATAGCCCGAAATGGTGCTGATGCAGGTGTAAAACTCGAAATATAACATAATAATACCATTTCTTAAGCTCTCTCATTGGATAAGTTACGGTAAGTGTAAATCTCGGACTCGACCAATCAAATTTCTGGAGCATAAGTTTGAGATCTGAGAAAAGTTTTATAACTCTTGGCACAGAATATCATTATTAACCCTTAACCTGCCGCATAAATTGGGCAGAATGTGCAAACAACATAGATCAGAGGTGTCTGGTCAGGATCTATGTTGTTTGCTATTCAGACAAGTGATTTAGCTCCACTACCCCAATAGCATAGAGCCTCATCTGGCTCTATCTTGTTTGCAAAAGCAACATTTAAGTCGTGATTTGCAGGTTACGGGTTAAACATTCCAAGTGATCACTATGGAGATGAGGTAGATATACCAAGTGCATAGCTATTGATTGCGCTAGATCGTTGGCTGCCATTTTGTATGGAGATTGCGATGCATTGACCAACAAACTTACGTCTATGGGGGAAAAGGATTAAACAAAATGCGAGTCCAAATAGTTGGCTGTGCACAAGTAGAAACTTTATTTAGTATACAATGATTGCGAAACAAGCTCCAACAACATATATCAAATAATCACGAGGAAAATTGAGTACCCGGAGAAAACCAACCTGTTTGCTTTGGCGACCACTACAATCTCACATACAGTCGGTGATCGAACCTGGATTGCATTGGTGAGAAGCAAGCGTGCTAACCACTGCGCTAAATGGACACGGATATATTGTGTAAGTAAACATGTAACTAGCATAACGTTCTTAACCTACAGTATTTTGAGACATTATCTCGCCAGTTTCTTTTAGTAGTTTGAATAAACTTAACTATGACAAATAAAACTAATAACACTCGACTCAAGAAAACAATAACAAAAACATGTAAAGTGTGGCTGCCGTAAACACATTATGCAATAAACTAAAGAGGGCATTTTAAGAGCTTAATTTTGGACTGTTGTTTCAATTAATTGCATGCTTTCTGTAAAATAAAAACATTTCATATTGAAATTCATAGCAGAGTTGAACGTACTCAAAATGGAGTAGCTAAAAATTTAATTTGTTCTCAAAAATATTCTACAATTATAAAAATGGTGCGCGTAGAACAATTTCCCCATGCAGTTTACAATACTAAAGTCAACGTCGTTGTTCACAGAAAGTATATTGTAAAATGCTGGAGAAAACTTTTATGCTTACATTGCGATAGAAACGGTTTTCAAATATATTTCTGTGGCGACACGTTGAGTACAGCACCCTCGGGTTACATTCAATAGACACTGATTTATAATCTGCTAAATCACTTGAAACATACGCCCAAACTTCAGCGCTGTGAATCTTGAACCTATTTTTAGACACATTTTCTCTTTTTTGGGTCAAAATCCTGAAAATATTAATATTGTCAGATTTTGTCGAAGCTGTACAGATAAGGTTTTTCCCCCCACATTTTACGTGGAGACAATCTTTCAAAATTCTCCATTCACAGCCCTGAAAATTAAACTGTAGCCTACAAACGGTAACCTTTACAAATGGTTCAACATTTGAAATATTTGTCATATTCATTCGGCCAATAAACGGAAGTATGATGTCTCGGTCTTGGATAAATCGGCCATCTTAGAGCTATGACATAATTACTTGCTGTTACTATTTATAGAATAAGCAGAAGTTAAAAAATACCATTTAAACCTTTCAACACTACAGACCTCTAAATAGACTTGCAAAAAGTGTAGATCCAGATGATTCCTCTAATCAGGATCTGCACTTTTTGCCAGTACTTTTACTATTTTTAGACAAAATTACCCATTTTGATACATGAACTGGTCCAAATGTACTTTTCTGATTGTTTCATTGGTCTATAAACATCATGGACCAGTCCATGTCAGTTACTTGGGACTGAATGGCTAAAACATCTGGAATATACTTTTATGTTTTACAAAATAGTGTTTTAAAAATTAAAAATCACGGATATATGATTCTTGAAAATATGAAATGACTGATTACAATTGTAAGCCCTTTAAAATAGCAACATTATTACTTACTATATTTTGTGAAATAAACAAAATGGTTACAAAAATAAGGGGGGGTATTACTTTGTTTGAGGGGTAGGGGATAAACAGATGAGCAAAAGCTTTATCACATGAAAGGAGACTAACTACAATAGACATGGCCATGTTTCATAAAAACACTGGTCTAAAGGTAGAGGTAAATCACATGCTAATGTCTGCCCACCCAACCATGTCTGCCCACCCAACCATGTCTGCCCCACCCATCCAAGTCTGCCCCACCCATCCAAGTCTGCCCCCACCCATCCATGTCTGCCCCACCCATCCAAGTCTGCCCCACCCATCCAAGTCTGCCCCCACCCATCCATGTCTGCCCCACCCATCCAAGTCTGCCCCACCCATCAAGTCTGCCCACCATCCATGGCTGCCCCATCCACCCCACCCATCCACGTCTGTACACCCATCCATATCTGCCCCACCCATACGTTGCCCCACCCATCCACGTCGCCCCACCCATCCAACGCCACCCATACACGTCTGTACCACCCATCCACATCTGCCCACCCACCACATCTACCCCACCATCAATGCGCCCCACCATCACATCTGCCCACCCATCCACATCTGCCCCACCCTCCAGTCTGCCCACCCATCCATGTCTGTACACCAATCCATATCTGCCCACATACACATCTGCCCCACCCATCCACGTCTGCCCCACCCATCCACGTCTGCCCCACCATTCACGTCTGCTCCAACCATCCACGTCTGCACCACCCATACACGTCTCACCACCATCCATGCCTGCCCACCCATCCACATCTGCCCCACCCATCCAAGTCTGCCCCAACCAATCCATGTCTGTACCACCCATCAGTATTTGCCCCACCCATACCATCTGCCCCACCATCCATGTTGCCCCACCCATCCACGTCGCCCACCCATCCACGTCTGCCCCACCCATTCACGTCTGCTCCAACCATTCACGTCTGCACCACCCATACACGTCTGCACCACCCATCCATGCCTGCCCCCCCATCCAAGTCTGCCACCCATCCATGTCTGCCCCACCCATCCATGTCTGCCCCACCCATACACGTCTGCCACACCCATCCACATCTGCACCACCCATCCACCCGTCTGCCCCACCCATCCATGCATATTTGAACTACTATTCCCTAAAATGTTACCGTCATAGTGGAAGATAGTGAAACATAGTAATAGAGATGTAAATTTTTCGATTTATCTCATGTTGAAGACAAAATTCTCATGTTGAAGTCAAAATATGCAATTTTGTTATTTGCTTCAGAGACCATTTATATAATAAACAATAAACAATCATGCAACCACAAAATCACAGTTTTGTGTGTTTCTCAATAGACTGTAATGCAAAACGGTGTGATGTAAGAAATTACAAAATTGCCAAAATAATGTTTGGAATGTCAAACTGAGATAAATGGAAAAAGATAAACAGGCAAACATCTCTATGTTATTATCAGGGCTCACTCTATAGAGGGTGACATGAGCGAAGTAGTCACCCTAGGAACCCTGACTTCGCCCACTGGGGGCCCCACTTCTCCCTAAATAATTAATTTTTTTACAATTTTCAGACAAAATATTATCTATTGTAAAGTTGTAAAGCACTCCTTCTATTCAAATATTGTATTTAATGGTCATATTGTGTATTTTAACCATATTATGTTGAAATTTATTAAATAATACAATAAGATGATGCAATAATGTGGGTCTAGCTTGAGCCCTGATTATGATACAATTTTACATACAACGTAGTTACTTTTATAATAGTCTTAATGAACTTAACAATCACTTTCTACTAACTAAGGACACTCGTAACCATATAACTTGCGGGTAGGAAAAAATAACTTTTCTTTTATGTTTTCCAATGAATGATAGAGAAAATTCCATCTTACACCGCTTTGAAACAGTGAAAGATGGCATTTTCTCTGCCACCGGTTGCGTTTCGTATTCCTGCGCGGTTAGATGTAATTTTGTATTTTAGCTATTTTCTGACTATCATGAACAGTTAATTATTAATATATTCTAATGAATTTGTTTTGTCTGTAGTTTTTAATTTTGACAGCAAAATGAGCAAACAGAAACTAACTTGAAAATTATACAGGAACTATTTCTTATTACGACATACAAAGAGAAGTGGTTTCGGTGTGTCACGTAGTGCAATGGAGGGCAGTTAAATGAATAAAATTTGAAAACAAATATTATACCAGCCAAAGTCATTGGAAATCATAAAAGAAAAAGAAGATTTGTGTTTATTAGTGTATAATGCCACACGTGGGAATACAAATTTCGGTGGTCACACAATGAAATAAAATCCTATATTTACACGCCTTATCATTCTTGCTGGTAGGAAAAATTGTCAATAATTTGTGGGTGCTAAAGAGACTCAAATAATCGTATCAAAACACAAAACATGATCATATTGATATTATGACATATTTTATGTATTACTAGAAAGAAAACAATTGCATTGTTTTATATTGAAGCTTGTTTCTGGTCCACACCACAAGAAATTTGATCAGTTGTGTTGAAACCGCAACAAATTACACTCGACAAAAAGGACAAGTTATATAGTAATCGTTGTGTTAATAAATTAATTAAAATAAATGGCAAACAAACACACGTAAACAGTTGCTGTGAATATATCTCATGTTTCCATGGCTACACATGTACACTGCTGTGAATATATCTCATGTTTCCATGGCTACACATGTACACTGCTGTGAATAGATCTCATGTTTCCATGGCTACACATGTACACTGCTGTGAATAGATCTCATGTTTCCATGGCTACACATGTACACTGCTGTGAATAGATCTCAAGTTGCTATGGCTACACATGTACACTGCTGTGAATAGATCTCATGTTTCCATGGCTACACTGCTGTGAAAAAACTTCATGTTACCATGACAAATAAACATTTTCAAAGTTTATCATAGCCTTTATATTGACAATATTTTCCAAATTTTGATTAGTGGGACTAGAAATGTCTGCACTGGACACGAACATAGTGTCACATTAGACCTGGTCCCGAGGTTATAAAACTTTTCTTGGATCTCAAACTCAAGCTCAAATGATCTGATTGGTTGATTCTGAGTGTTACTGTCAGCTGAACCAATCAGACTCTTGAGACTGAGATTTGAGAAAAGTTTTATAACCTCGGGTCCTGGAATTGCACAAGCTGCAAGGGGGACATGCCAACCCCTACTAGGAAAATGGGGCCAATTTATCAAATTTCATAATATCCTCTTTTTTAAACTAAAATTTATTTAGGTTTAAACTGCCAATATTAATCACTCTTGTTGATGCCGACACACACGTATCTAAAGATGGCCGCTCATACATGTATGGTAGGAAACTGGTGTACCCATTGGACACCCATCTGTTTGAAATGGTGGCCACCATACGATCTTAATTGCTTCCCAGGCTGATGTTCCTTATTAACAATAGTATAACCACAGAATAATAAAGTTAAAGGCTATAAATTGTTCAAATAACTGTAGCAGATGATCGCAGGTTCGATCCCCCGTCTGACCCTAATAAAATTAACAGTCTTTCAGATGGGACGTTAAATCGACGTCTCGTGTCGGTGCTTTACACCGTGCACGTAAAAGAACCAGAGGAGATTCTGGAATGGGTCTCTGTCTGTATCATGCACTATCCTCCAAAATCTAAAATAACTAATCTGCAACCGGTAGCGACGATAAATAAACGTAAAAACACACAGCAGATGACAATTCATTAATGTGTTTTCCTAATTTTAGCTCAAAACTCTGGAAATATGTCATGGAATTTCATTAGAATTGTGTTGTTACGACACTGATTCTAATTGAAATTTCATGACATATTTAACTGTAATTTTCATACAATTTCATACCAATAAACCAGGCTAAATATGGTGCTAACTATTCTACAGTAACATTTCGGATCTTGTTACACAGCTTAGCCAAGATTCTGAGCAATATTAACCTTTCAATTTCAAGCCTTTCTAGGAAAAATAATACACATTTGTTATCTGCTCATTTCGCCTACAGCATGTTAAGGTTAGACTTTGACGTGAACTCCCGTAAAACATGACAATTTACAATTTGCAACAGATCATTGACAGAGCTGCCAAAGTAACATATAAATAACTTACATATATAAAATAACACTCGGAGAGATGCAAACCCCACACTGGTATTTGACACAAGAACATGTTTGATTTCACAGTGCTATATACCGGTAGTCAATGGGAGAGGACACTTCTCTGACCGCCCTGACTACAGGTACACGACACAATACCCCTCATATACTAATATTATTACTAGGGATGGCAACGAATAGTGATTTTACTATTCGAATATTCGTTCGGAAAGTTATTCGAATATTCGATATAATTCTATCAAAAAGATATAATTCTATCAAAAACTCAAAATCACTCAAATTGGCACGTTTGAGGACAATATAATAAAAATCGTACTTTAAATAGATCTCTTTGTAATATTGAGCAGTTAATTAAAAATGTAAGATACATGGGGGTGGTTGTTGTTGCAAACTGTCTGTAATATATCAATGAATTTTCTCGTCTAAACAGTTTTGACATCATAATTAAACACTACCTACCTTAGCACCTACTGTAATTATCTGAATACATGGCAGAGTGCCAATTAACATGGTCTATTCACACATCCTGGTACGATTTCTTTTGTATTGGAATGTTTTATGATGGTTTCATACGAAAACAACGTATTGACAGTTTATTTCATATTTGCAAATTATATAATAATTTTTCCGAATATTCGAATACTGGAATAGTGTTCGGATATTCAGACATTCAAGCGAATATTCGTTGCCATCCCTAATTATTATAATATTATTAGTACATGAGATTTATTGTGTCATGTACCTGTGGCCCTAACAACATACCTCTATCGATTTCTCCCAAAATCCAGTCACTTCCTCCTGGACCAACCCTCTATATATCCACAAAGATTCACCAAAAATCGAACATCAACAACTTTTATAGTTATCTTGTCAACAGACACACACACAAACAGATAGACGCAGCCAAAAACAACCCCTGTCCAGTGGCGGTTAATAACAAAACAAAACAAAGCTTACATGAAGCCAAAACTATCACTGTACACCGGTTTATATAGATATGTGCGAGTGATGGCTGGCCCCCTTTTAGTAGGGCCGACACAGTACCATACTTTTTTCTGAACTCCTTGTTTTGACTGAGCCTGCCAAGAAAAACCATGCCTACTGGTGTTGTAATACAGTTTACAGGCGTGAAATATAAATATAGTAATCTAGAGAATAGCGATACTGTATTTGAAATTGAACACCTTGTTGTGAGACTGCTTAACCCATTCAACACCAAGTAACTGACATGGACTGGTCCATGATATTTTTAGACCAATAAATTAATAAGAAAATTACATTTGGACCAGTTCATTTATCAAAATGGGTAATTTTTGGGGGGGGGGGGGGGGGGGGGGGGGGGGGGGGGGGGGGGGGGGGGGGGGGGGGGGGGGGGGGGGGGGGGGGGGGGGGGGGGGGGGGGGGGGGGGGGGGGGGGGGTGGGGGGGGGGGGGGGGGGGGGGGGGGGGGGGGGGGGGGTGGGGGGGGGGGGGGGGGGGGGGGGGGGGGGGGGGGGGGGGGGGGGGGGGGGGGGGTGGGGGGGGGGGGGGGGGGGGGGGGGGGGGGGGGGGGGGGGGGGGGGGGGGGGGGGGGGGGGGGGGGGGGGTGGGGGGGGGGGGGGGGGGGGGGGGGGGGGGGGGGGGGGGGGGGGGGGGGGGGGGGGGGGGGGGGGGGGGGGGGGTGGGGGGGGGGGGGGTCTAAAAATTGTAATATTACTGGCAAAAAGTGCAGATCCTGATGAGACGGCTCATCATGAGCCGGCTCATCTGGATCTACACTTTTTGTAAGCCTATTGAGAGGTCTGTGGTGTTGAAAGGGTTAAAGAGACTTCACATGTTCTTCTGTGAAGACGGCTCTTAACCCTTTACTCCAGAACAGAAGAGGCCAAATACTCATTCTATCTCCATACTGCTGATAAGCAATAGGCACACTGTAATACATAATCAGTATATATGGGAATAGATAACGGCGTGGAATGGTGGCTATATGTTGGAAGCGATAAATGTGTTGTATGGCGTTTATGTGGAGTAAAGGGTTAAAACAATCTCAGCGATATTAACAATATTACCGTACATACTCGCCTATAAGACAAGTTTTTTACCACCAGATTATGGCCTCAAAAGTGGCTTATAAGCGAGTGCTAAAAAAAATAATTTTGTTTTATAATGCGCTATGGTATCCATAAATATGCTTTAGAAAAGAGAGCACTCTGACAATGAACAATTCTTCAACTTGCACTGGCCAAACATGCAATTTATTCTTGTGTCTCATGTCCATTTTATCAACCGGTCTTATATACGAGTGCATGCCAAACCCCACAATTTCAGGACCAAAGTAAATGGGTCGTCTTATAGGCGAGCATGGATGGTAAGTGTACAAAACATAATTTCTAAAACACTGAACAGTTAGGCAAAAAATTCCCAAAATATGCAACCTTTATAATAATTAGTATCAAAAATAGCACACTAGGGTACATGTATTATGTAACAAATAAAGATGTTCTACAATCTTTTTTCCCCATTAACCCTTTCCTTCATAGAGGTTTAGGTTAATATACTATTATATCTCCATACAAACAACAGCCATTTAACTCTTTCCTTCATAGAGATTTAGGTTAATATACTATTATATCTCCATACAAATGACAGCCATTTAACCCTTTCCTTCATAGAGATTTAGGTTAATATACTATTATATCTCCATACAAACAACAGCCATTTAACCCTTTCCTTCATAGAGATTTAGGTTAATATACTATTATATCTCCATACAAACGACAGCCATTTAACCCTTTCCTTCATAGAGATTTAGGATAATATACTATTATATCTCCATACACACGACAGCCAATTAGCTATCATGCAGTGGACGGGTAGTCGCCATATCTATCCCACCTCCATAGATATTACTGGGACTACATAGAGATTTAGGTTAATATACTATTATATCTCCATACAAACAACAGCCATTTAGCTATCATGCAGTGGACGGGTAGTTGCCATATCTATCCAACCTCCATAGATATTACTGGGACTACATGAGATTCTGGACTTTATTATGAACATTGGTTTGGCTACTACATTGTGAATGTATGTCATATTGGTAATGGCATCAAGAGGTGCCTTCTATGAGGGAAAGGGTTAAACATTATCATATAAGTACAAGGGTTATTATTTAGATATGTTCATGTTGTCCTTTCCATCTTCAATCATGTTGTTTGCTTATTTATCAAAACCTGTTTGCCAATTATTCAAATATTCTTCTTGGGGAGGGCAGTTTACTAATGTTGTTAGAACTTGTTGCCCAACCCATTTTGCATTTTTATTGGCTTTGATATTATTATGTATGTAATGAAAATCAAAAATAGCAAATACTGTATGATTAACCCTTTCAACACCACAGGCCTCTAAATAGGCTTACAAAAAAGTGTAGATCCAGATGAGCCGGCTCGTGACGAGCCGTCTCATCAGGATCTGCACTTTTTTCAAGTAATATAACTATTTTTAGAATTTTTTTTACCCATTTTGATAAATGAACTGATCCAAATGTAATTTTGTTATTAATTTATTGGTCTAAAAATAGCATGGACCAGTCCATGTCAGTTACTTGGTGTTGAATGGGTTAAACGTAGTGTCTATGGCAACCAGTCCAGGGAAGAACTGTGACTATTTTGCACAGGTGACTGCCTACTCTTCGAATATCTTCCAAAAAAATGCTAGTTAGGGAAGCTGGCTGCTAAATACAGGTAGCTGCTTAATAGAGGTAACTGCTATCACCGCAAATACAGGTAATATATATGCGACACTGATTATGTACGGCCAATCCATTTGAAGAATCCCATTAGGGGAGGGGGACCACATCTTTGCAGCTCGCCTCTGTCCCTGAGCCCATATTCATAGATGGTCATGGTCCCCATCGAAGTTCCAGATCTGGTTCCAGAAATCCTTGCCTTCGTGCCAGCCAGAGTTCAGGAGTTCACGGATGATGCTCTGGGTTCTCTGTGGGTACAGTGGATGGTCCTCCCTACCCAGCTCCTCCCCCAGGATGTACGCCGCCTTCTCTGGGTGGATCTTGTGCTCGGCTGCAAGTCGGAGAATCCTTAATGTTGTCTGGTAAATCTGTATAGAAATACAGGGTATAAGAGTTGTATATATATATTTATAATATATTATATTATAATACAATAAAATTGACAAGATACTTAAAGATATATTCCTGTTCAAAAAAATAGTATGTGAGTGTCCAGTTTTTTATGCCAGTAATACACAGACGGATCTGTAGTCCAGTGGTAACACGCTGGACTGGTAATCCAGGGATCGCATGTTCGATCCCCCGTCTGACCATAATAAAATTAACAGTCTTTCAGATGGGACATTAAACCGAGGTCTCGTGTCGGTGCTTTACATCGTGCACGTAAAAGAACCAGAGGAGATTCTGGAATGGGTCTCTGTCTGTATCATTGCACTATCCTCCAAAATCTAAAATGACTAATATCTTCAGGAGGCGTCGCTCATATGGGCAACCGGTAGCGACGATAAATAAACGTAAAACACTGCCAGTAATATTAATAGAACATGCTAAAAAGTGATGTACGCACATTAAAATGTGTTTAAGCATATTTTATTGCTTTCAAATAACAGACATGCATTGTATACACAAACTGCACAATAGTACAACAAATGAAATGTAACAAATATTATATGAGTGAAACTGTTATTATTTATAAGAAGCAAATGGGTTGGGTTACAAGTTTTACCAACATTAGCGAGCACATTAATTTCATTGCTGTTATGATTTGTTATGGAGATATGAAAAAAACATAGTCAAAATATGATAATAAATATAGTTTTTAATAGTGTTCAAGTACATTCAAAATGTTAAAAAGAATGGATTTTTTTACTACAAAACTTGTGTAATATTGGTTTTGTAAAGAATACAATTATACTTTTTTAGAAATTGTGACAGTCAGCTAGAACAGGACTATATCCTTAATACAGGGTATTAGTTTAATATGCAGGAAACTGATTAAACCTTTATTTACCATTGTCGCCAGGTTGGTCACTGGCTGTCTCTAATACAATCAAGCATGTCTTAAAGGAAATATTTGCATGGCCTGCAATCAACTAAACACGTTTATATCCTTTCAACAGTATTTGCATGGCCTGCAATCAACTAAACACGTTTATATCCTTTCAACAGTATTTGCATGGCCTGCAATCAACTAAACACGTTTATATCCTTTCAACAGTATTTGCATGGCCTGCAATCAACTAAGCACGTTTATATCCTTTCAACAGTATTTGCATGGCCTGCAATCAACTAAGCACGTTTATATCCTTTCAACAGTATGTGCATGGCCTGCAATCAACTAAGCACGTTTATATCCTTTCAATAATATTTTCATATTTGCATGGCCTGCAATCAACTAAGCACGTTTATATCCTTTCAGAAATGTTTTCATAATAATCTTAAACCAAAAAAACGAATCTTGGACAGTAATTTAAAATTTCTAAATTATGACATAAGTGGCCGTCATTTATGTTACCTGGATGACATCATCACTATGGTTTTACCGTATATGGCGACACAGTGCTCGCAGTATAACATTAAAAGCCCTGTTACGCCTGTTGACACTTTTCCTTTAATGGCCCCCCACATGAAAAACTTATCTTTATTGACAAGCAGTTTCTCCTTGTTCTATACTAGCTCAATCGGGGTCGAAATGGAATGTTCAGCGACAGATGTTTAATGGACAGTCGTCTCTATTTGCAGGCGGTCTTTGGCATAGATTGGACTGTATATAAATGGTTACTCACAGAATGTGGCCAGTCCTTGGATAGATGTTTGAGCATGTCGTGATCATCATGCAACTGCATTCTCCCGTACGGTTCCAACAACTTGCTTACCATGCCCTGAACAAACACGTCAAATAATAATATTTTACTTCTATAAAATATGAACCATTCTATTTAACATCTAAATAAATAACTGGTACAAACGGTTCTAATATGCACAATCTTAGATGATGTGTCCATTCTTTTTGCTACAACAATAGTTTGTGTAGACTAATCCATAGCAACAGAGTAAAAACTGTTATCAAACGTCAATTAGATACATGTAACAATGGACAGCAGTATGTACCATTCTGTTGCATTAAAGAGGTCTCTATAAAAATATATACAATAGTGTTTGACATCTAAGTCTATGCCATACTGTTCAACACCTGAAAGTCTCTATGCCATACTGTTTGACACCTAAAATTATATGTCCTATTGTTCAACACTTAAAAGTCTATGCCATACTGTTCAACACCTAAAAGTTTATGCCATACTGTTTAATACCTAAAATTATGTCATATTGTTCAACACCTAAAAGTCTATGCCATACTGTTCAACACTTAAAAGTCTATGCCAAATTGTTCAACAAGTAAAAGTCCATACCATACTGTTTGCTATGTCATTTTTGTATTTTTTGGCCAAAGTGATGATCTTCATCAGAGTCCAGATTCCAGAAGTCAACCTCAGTGTACACGAGTAAGTTTTATGCTCAACAGAAGACATTGGTCTTTATCATACGAAATAAAATATCAATTAAATGTATTTTTCAAATTTGAGAATGGCATTGAACAATATATATACATGTATACATGTATTTGTAATGCATACCATTCTATTTGGAACAACATCAGTGACATATGTAATCTTCTTCTCCATCAATGCTCTGTGGTCATCCTCGGTATGCACGGGCAGGTTACACGCTCCGCAGATGATCTTTGTGTCCAACATTGGAATGGTAGTGTCATTCAAGACCTGAGATTGTAAATATACAGAAACATGTGAGGTACATGTATACATTTACATTGCTATTGCATTTCCTTTGATGAACATATATACCCATTGTGTATCTATTTTCGTGTGAATTTCCTCACCAATGATATGCACACTTGAATATACATTTGCGGTACGACAATGCTCCAGAGTGGGCAGGCCCTGTACATTATTGGAAGAAGAATTTCTTTGATATTCTTTTAATAATTAATGGAAATATGAGTAATGAAATATGGAGGCCTCCCATACTTTAAACATGCCCAATGTAGTTCATGTCCCGATGGAAACTATTAACCCATGATTTGTTTGTTAAATGGAGGGAATTTGTTTGTTCCAGTGAAGGATTGAGTTATATTTCACTGAATAAACATGGGAAGCAATATAAATACATAGTTAAAAAAAAAGAATGCTTACTTGATGCATGAAGGTATTGTGCAAAACACCCTATAGTTGCTGTAATGCTTTAAATGCCGATACAAATTTATTTTAGATCGATTACGGAAAAAGTTTTTACAACGTTAGATTAATCGCTCTCGAGACCTCATTCCTGATGGA
Source organism: Archivesica marissinica (assembly GCA_014843695.1). Lineage (NCBI taxonomy): Eukaryota > Metazoa > Mollusca > Bivalvia > Venerida > Vesicomyidae > Archivesica > Archivesica marissinica. Next base: position 29,032,592 of record CM026398.1, read on the forward strand.
ATCCATCGCCATGAGGGAGAGAGAAGAAGCAATGTGGAATGTGCCTTGCTAGTTACTTAGAGTGATTAATTCAGTCTAGATAGAGAAATCATCTTGAAGGTACAAGTTATACAATCCATATATACACCAACAGCAGACAATGGCGGGGAAGAAAGAATCCGTCCTATTTTGCCTAAAATGGCAAGTTGTGCTTTTTGTGTGTTTTTATTTCATTGTGTACGTGTCTATTAGTGACATTTGTCACAATTGTTACATCATAATGTTGCGGCGCATAATGCAGTGACATCATAATGCTGTTATGGCATAATGCTGTGTTGTCACAATGTTGTGATGTCATAATACTGTGACATCATAACGTTGTTCCGTTATAATGATGTCATGACATAATACTGTGACATCATAAGGCCGTGACATTATAATGCTGTGACAAGATTGAGATGAGATAGTTGGACAGTGCGATTTCAACTGTGACATTATAATGCTGTGACAAGATTGAGATGAGATAGTTGGACAGTGCGATTTCGATCGTGACATTATAATGCTGTGACAAGATTGAGATGAGATAGTTGGACAGTGCGATTTCGACCGTGACATTATAATGCTGTGACAAGATTGAAATGAAGATTGAGATGAGATAGTTGGACAGTGCGATTTCGAATAGCCCTTATTGTTTCAATTCAGGGTTATAATGACTGACAATGAAACACCAAAGAATTTACGCATGATATCATTTCCGAGCTGAATATACTAACCAACTTAACTTCTAAAATGTCTGATTGGTAATAGGCCCAAATATGCCAGGACTATATGCCCAAATATGCCAGGGCTATATGCCCAAATATTCCAGGACTATATGCTCAAATATGCCAGGACTATATGCCCAAATATGCCAGGTTATATGCCCAAATATGCCTGGGTTGTAGGCCCCACATATGCTTGGGCTACAGGCCGAACTATGCATGGTTGTATGCTCAATTGTGTTTGTTTGTTTGTTCAGGATTTACGCCTGCATCAGCACCATTTTGATCTATATCGCTGGTGGGAGGTTTACCTAATAGCACCTTTACTGGGCAGGCTCCAGCAGTTAACAAGTACTTGGTGCACAAACCTCAGTAAGAAACTGCCAACTTTTTCATATAAATGAGACACAGCCTGAGCGGGGTTCGAACCCATGACAATCAGTGATGATAGGTTACAGTGGTATACAAGTCAGCGACCATAACAACTCGACCACGGAGGAAGACCCATGCTCAAATGTGATTGCAGGGTTGCAAGCCCAAATATGAATTTCAGAGTAATTGCTACAGAAAACCTAAACCTTAACCATGTTGGTAGTTTCTAGAAAGTATAATACAAGTAAGTTGGAACAAAATCGAGAAATAAATTAGTAAATACTGTGACCAATACAAGTTTCTTTAATTTAAACATATATATTTTAGTATCCAAATCACATGACATTGCACACGTAATATAATACATGTCACATGACCATGCACACATATAATATACATGTCACATGACCATGCACACATATAATATACATGTCACACAAAAACTGTTAGGGATTAGAACAAACAAGTAAACTGTATCTGCCTAACAATTAGTTGTTATACAATGTTCTTATTTAATTTCATGCAAATGTCCTTTTCTGTTTTTTTCCATTGCAATACACACTATGAACTCAACCAACCCTTCCCTGCATAGAAGCACGCCTCACATTGCAATACACACAATGACCTAACCCTTCCCTGCATAGAAGCATGCCTCACATTGCAATACACACAATGAACCTAACCCTTCCCTGCATAGAAGCACGCCTCACATTGCAATACACACTATGAACCTAACCAGTCCCTGCATAGCAGCATGCCTGACATTGCAATACACACTATGAACCTAACCATTCCCTGCATAGAAGCATGCCTGACATTGCAATACACACTATGAACCTAACCATTCCCTGCATAGAAGCACGCCTCACATTGCAATACACACTATGAACCTAACCATTCCCTGCATAGAAGCACGCCTCACATTGCAATACACACTATGAACCTAACCATTCCCTGCATAGAAGCATGCCTGACATTGCAATACACACTATGAACCTAACCATTCCCTGCATAGAAGCATGCCTCATGTTGCAATACACATAATGAACCTAACCCTTCCCTGCATAGAAGCACGCCTCACATGGTGATACACACAATGAACCTAACCCTTCCCTGCATAGAAGCATGCCTCACATGGTGATACACACAATGAACCTAACCCTTCCCTGCATAGAAGCATGCCTCACATTGCAATACACACAATGAACCTAACCCTTCCCTGCATAGAAGCACGCCTCACATTGCAATACACACAATGAACCTAACCCTTCCCTGCATAGAAGCACGCCTCACATGGTGATACACACAATGAACCTAACCCTTCCCTGCATAGAAGCATGCCTCACATTGCAATACATACGCCTCGACACCAATACCAATAACACATACATTGACACATAGTAATAAAACCTATAATCTCTATTCATGCGGAGAGATAGATATGCCCACCGATTATCCATTATTATTATCTTGGCCGTACTGGTTTTTTTAGACATCTAAGGTTTGCCGGTGAATAACTTCTAGTCTGTTACAGCAGATGAAATAATATTACCGGTACTAAGTAAAGTGATAATTTTGCATTTAATACGCTTGACTAAACTCAGATTGCATAACAGTTTTTTAAAATTAAATTTCACTCACATGTGAATTGAACATGGTATATAAAAAAGGACTTGTTTTCAGACAACCAATCAAATTTCATGTTACATAAATGTGTTTTCCAGCATTTTCACATTACTGGCATGTGGTCTAGCACAGTCAAGCATGGGGCTTCACCGTTACAAAAGCGAACACAAATTTCATTATTTAGTCCTCTGTTTAATGGATTTTTAGGGTACATGTAAATGAGATTAATGAAAATATCAACATTTACATATTTTCGAAATATAATATATAATGCATCTATTTATCTGTTGTTTTAGCTCATTATCCAGTTTAGCAGTTCTAGCGTGTACCATATGAACCAAGTACCTGCTACTGACAGCGATATCGTCATTCGCAAATAAATTTGAAAACAAGTGGGGTACGAAAACAGTGCGATTGATGAAATATCGATGGAGATACAGAGCATATAACTGTTCGATCTATGTAGGAAAAATGATTTCTAGAAACCTCACAACAGCTCAATTCAGTATTTGGCTTCGGTCAGCTATACTAGTTACTGTATGCAAAGGCCAGATATTATTACCACTTGGTTAAATGTTAATGACTTTGACGCAATTATAACGCTGTTTAAGACATAAATATAACGCTGCTTAAAATTTGCGCTTAAAGTTGGCGCCAAAATAAAAGTAGTAGCGTTATTTTATGCAAAAATATGATTAAAAACCCACTATGGTAATGTGATAAAAAGAATCTCACACTCGTTGAAACGAGCGTTGAAACGAGCGTTCTGATTGGATTATGATTATTCTTCCTATATAAAAAAACATCTTGTTACATTCTAATAATCCAATCAGAACGCTGATTTCAACGCGAATTGCGCCGCTATAGAAATTTTCAAAACAAATTGAAAATGCTACGAAATCTCTTTTTGATGTACATTATTGCCGAATAAACCTACACGTTAGTGTAAACACATTTTATTGATAATGTTATTCACAGTTAAAACTCTCCCGTCGAAGATTTTTTTTTGTTGCTGACAGAACCCGTGTCCTAGTATGGAAATGTGACCTGCTATGGCCAATGTATGTGGCAATTGTTTGCAAAGTATACATGCATGCAGCTTAAAGTTGTGTTTTATTTGAAGAACAATATAAAGACTCGGGATAGGCGTTGTATTTGGACAGATTTGTACAAAATTGTTTCAGATAGGGCCATTTTACTGATCGATGCGAAATCTGACATCCCACAGAGTAGAATCCCTGTACTTAAATATATATACTAGTACCCCCAAACGTGCCGAATCCCTGTGGATTGCATTAGTAATTGTTTAACACCTCATTCTGTTAATTAATACAACAATGTGAGAGAGAGACATATAAGACCATTAGGTATCAATCTGGTTAGATATTGGGTTAATAGGATGTTGTATATTTACCTGCTTCACAACCTTATTGAGGACAAGAAACATTAAGCAGCTGATCATTTACTGGGTTATTTACAGGGGTGTGAATGGAAAAATTTGATGGCCCCACCTAAACGTGAAAAATATCTTTTCTGAACAGCATAGACCAAATTTAACAATATTTATTTTTCAAGCTTTGGACCAACAAAAGAGGAAATTCTCAAAGTGGAGATTCTGCAACAACAGACTACAAGTTGTCCTGCTATTCCTGGAACCATCTCCCTCGTGACATTGCCCTACTTACCTTACCAGAGAGTAGTTCAATGCCACTGTTTGCCTTATTGATCTATATCTGCTCCTAGTTGTTCTGCTTAGCTGCTTTTAAACATTTAACCCGTAAAATAACCGAATAAATTGGAAGTAATGTGCAAACAACATAGATCCAGATCAGCTGAGACCTAATGCCGTGTCTGATCAGGATCTATGTTGTTTGCTATGCAGACAAGTGTTCTAGCTCGCCTATCCAAATAGTAGGTTCCATGCTGTTTGCAAAAGCAACTTTAGTAGTGATTAGCATTTTAAGGATTATTTATAAACTTTATTCATTTACAACAATTGCGAGCCAAGCTTTTACAATCGCAGGGTGCATTCTAGGCCAGAATTTTTGGGAGAAGTGAGAAAATGCATGATCACGTCCTTAAATGGTGTTATTTAATAAATTTCAACAAAATATGGTTAAATACACAGTATGACCATTAAATACAACATTTGAATAGAAGTGTTTTATAATGGGCCAGTGTATCTTACTGGACAAAATGTTGTATGAAAATTGTAAAAAAAAACAAATAATAATATTTTTAGGGAGAAGTGGGGCCACCAGAGGGCGAAGTCAGGGTCCCTAGGGCAAGAAATCTGGTATAATAATAACTGTTTCGCCCACTTCGCCCTCTAGAATGATCCCTGACAATGCAAACATATTAATCACTCTTGTTGGAGTGGATGAAAGTATAAATTTCTATGTGGTCCTTTGTGTGGGTGGAAACTGGAGTACCCGGATAAAACATATCTGTCTGATTTGGCGACCACATTATCATCTGGCATACTTCATGGTCTGATCAAACCCAGGTTGCATTGGTGAGTAGCGAGCGTGAGAACCCTAACCACTGTGCTAATCAGACAATTATTTCTACTGTATATCACTTTTGTCGGATAATTAATTCACCATGTGCACTGTAACATAATGAATGGTCACATGCATTTCAGAACATACCTTCCCTCGTGCGCACGGCGAGAAGATATCACAATGTGTGCGGAATATACTCATATCTTCAAACGATACTTTGGAAATAGTAAGTCTACCATCAGCCTGAAACAGTTTAGGAAGAATAAGAAAATTGTTGTGAATTGATACATGGTGATTGAGAAACCATGGTATGAAGCATTCAAGTTTGAAATAGTTCTTTAATATAATTATACTATGTTAACTCAGATTAAATAGTTCTTTAATATAATTATACTATGTTAACTCAGATTAAATAGTTCTTTAATATAATTATACTATGTTAACTCAGATTAGCTTACCGTCCATACTTGCCTATAAGACGAGATTTTTACGACCAGATTATGGGCTCAAAGTGACTTCCCATCTATTAACCCTTTCCTTCATAGAGATTTAGTTTAATATACTATTATATCTCCATACAAATGACAGCCATTTAGCTATCATGCAGTGGATAAGTAGTCGCCATATCTATCCCAACTACATAGATATTACTGGGACTACATGAGATTTAGTTTAATATACTATTATATCTCCATACAAACGACAACCATTTAGCTATCATGCAGTGGATAAGTAGTCGCCATATCTATCCCACCTCCATAGATATTACTGGGACTACATGAGATTTAGGTTAATATACTATTATATCTACATACAAACGACAGCCATTTAGCTATCATGCAGTGCATAAGTAGTCACCATATCTATCCCACCTCCATAGATATTACTGGGACTACATGAGATACTGGCCTTTATTATGAACATTGGTTTGGCTACTACATTGTCAATGTATGTCGTATTGGTAATGGCATCAAGAGGTGCATCTATGAGGGAAATGGTTAATGTATGTCGTATTGGTAATGGCGTCAAGAGGTGCTTCTATGAGGGAAAGGGTTTATGAACATTGGTTTGGCTACTACAATGTCAATGTATGTCATATTGGTAATGGTGTTAAGAGGTGCTTCTATGAGGGAAAGGGTTAATGTATGTCGTATTGGTAATGCCGTCAAGAGGTGCTTCTATGAGGGAAAGGGTTAATGTATGTCGTATTGGTAATGGCGTCAAGAGGAGTTTCTATGAGGGAAAGGGTTTATGAACATTAGTTTGGCTATTACAATGTCAATGTATGTCATATTGGTAATGGTGTAAAGAGGTGCTTCTATGAGGGAAAGGGTTAATGTATGTCGTATTGGTAATGGTGTCAAGAGGTGCTTCTATGAGGGAAAGGGTTAATGTATGTCGTAATGGTGTCAAGAGGTGCTTCTATGAGGGAAAGGGTTAATGTATGTCGTATTGGTAATGGTGTCAAGAGGTGCTTCTATGAGGGAAAGGGTTAATGTATGTCGTATTGGTAATGGCGTCAAGAGGTGCTTCTATGAGGGAAAGGGTTAATGTATGTCGTATTGGTAATGGCATCAAGAGGTGCTTCTATGAGGGAAAGGGTTAATGTATGTCGTATTGGTAATGGCATCAAGAGGTGCTTCCATGAGGGAAAGGGTTAATGTATGTCATATTGGTAATGGCGTCAAGAGGTGCTTCTATGAGGGAAAGGGTTAATGTATGTCGTATTGGTGATGGCATCAAGAGGTGCTTCTATGAGGGAAAGGGTTAATGTATGTCGTAATGGTGTCAAGAGGTGCTTCTATGAGGGAAAGTGTTAATGTATGTCGTATTGGTAATGGTGTCAAGAGGTGCTTCTATGAGGGAAAGGGTTAATGTATGTCATATTGGTAATGGTGTCAAGAGGTGCTTCTATGAGGTAAAGGGTTAATGTATTGGTAATGGTGTCAAGAGGTGTTTCCATGAGGGAAAGTGTTAATGTATGTCATATTGGTAATGGCATCAAGAGGTGCTTCTATGAGGGAAAGGGTTAATGCATGTCGTATTGGTAATGGCGTCAAGAGGTGCTTCTATGAGGGAAAGGGTTAAGTGAGTACTAAAAAAGAATTTTTTTTATTAAATATGTTAAAAGTAATGGTATTAATAATTACTTTTTAGACAAGAAAACACCCCGAAATTTCTTCAACTTGCACTGGCTAAAAAAACAAGCTATACATGTTCTGGTATCCATTTTATCAACCCATATTATATGTGAGTACAATAAACAAAAACCCACATATTTCAGGAATAAAAAGTAGGGTGGTCGTCTTATAGGAGAGTATGAACGGTATTGATAAATTGTACTTAGTTATACAAATTTATTTTAGCTCGATTGTGAAACAAGTTCTTTCAACTTATATTAATCACTCTCGAGACCTCATTCCTGATGGAATCCATCGCCATGAAGGAGAGAGAAGAGGCAATGTGGAATTTAAATGCCTTGCGCACATGAAGCGAAAGCGCACTTCCACTTCACAACTTCCACTAATCTCAGGTCTTAAGTTAGACCATCAACACTGCGCTATCACAACTGCAAGGCGCTCTCCAAATTGATAAAATTCTCCCTGATCTAAAATAGGGAGAAGTGAGAGAGCTCTGGCAGGCAGACTACTTCTCCAGATCACCCTCTAGCTAAAACATACCCTGTATCTGAATATTATATACAGATGGAAAGTACCTGTGTATAACGTTCATAAATTCATGACTTGGTGACTACCGGTAGACAGTTAAGTTATCTTCCTAAACTATGAATTCAGTAATGACTTCAATTAGATATTGCCTGCGCTCCACTTTACCTTTTGAGCAAACATGTCGCGTACATCACCAACTCTCATGATGTTACACTCGGTAACGTAGATATGTCCCACACCCTTGTTTAATAACTCATCTATAATAACCTGTCCTGAAAATAACAAACACACATCTATAAATAACCTGTCTTGTAAATAACAAACACACATCTATAAATAACCTGTCTTGTAAATAACAAACACACATCTATAAATAACCTGTCTTGTAAATAACAAACACACATCTATAAATAACCTGTCTTGTAAATAACAAACACACATCTATAAATAACCTGTCTTGTAAATAACAAACACACATCTATAAATAACCGTAGCAACATAACAAGTTCTGCATACAAACATATGTAACAAGTTCCGCATACAAACATATGTAACAAGTTCTGTATACAAACATATGTAACATGTTCTGCATACAAACATACATAACAAGTTCTGCATACAAACATATGTAACAAGTTCTGCATACAAACATACATAACAAGTTCTGCATACAAACATATGTAATAACAAGTTCTGCATACAAACATATGTAACAAGTTCCGCATACAAACATATGTAACAAGTTCTGCATACAAACATACATAACAAGTTCTGCATACAAACATATGTAACAAGTTCTGCATACAAACATATGTAACAAGTTCTGCATACAAACATACATAACAAGTTCTGCATACAAACATATGTAACATGTTCTGCATACAAACATACATAACAAGTTCTGCATACAAACATATGTAACAAGTTCTGCATACAAACATATGTAACAAGTTCTGCATACAAACATATGTAACAAGTTCTGCATACAAACATATGTAACATGTTCTGCATACAAACATATATAACATGTTCTGCATACAAACATATGTAACATGTTCTGCATACAAACATACATAACAAGTTCTGCATACAAACATATGTAACAAGTTCCGCATACAAACATATGTAACAAGTTCTGCATACAAACATATGTAACAAGTTCTGCATACAAACATATGTAACATGTTCTGCATACAAACATATGTAACAAGTTCTGCATACAAACATACATAACAAGTTCTGCATACAAACATACATAACAAGTTCTGCATACAAACATACATAACAAGTTCTGCATACAAACATACATAACAAGTTCTGCATACAAACATACATAACAAGTTCTGCATACAAACATACATAACAAGTTCTGCATACAAACATACATAACAAGTTCTGCATACAAACATACATAACAAGTTCTGCATACAAACATACGTTACTGGTACACACAGCATATGTATAATTACCACATACACAAGGAATCTTATAGATGTTTCCTCCTTCGAACCCACAAAATGGTACATACGTGGCTAGGAGAACAATAGGTATCCTGTGGCTATAATTTCAGCTTTTGTGGCTATAGACAACTATAGGGTCACCACTTAAGTATATCATTTTTGGTACATCCGCATACAGTTCCATGTAATAAAGTTTGCCTGTTCAACTAACTAGTTCAACAAACAATATTCTAATAGAGTTCAAGGAATACAGTATAAGAAGGCCACTGCTCCAAGGTTGGCTGTTTAATTTATACAAATTTATTTTAGCTCGATTGCAAAACAAGTTCTTACAACTTATATTAATCACTCTCGATACCTCATTCCTGATGGAATCCATCACCACAAGGGAGAGAAGAGGCAACGTGGAATTTAAATGCCTTGCCTAAGGGCACAATCGTAACGGCTCCAGTGGGGTTCGAACTCCGGACCTTTCACACCTGAAGCGAACGCTCATCCACTGCGAGGTTGGCTGTTTGATCACCCCTCCAGTAGATAAATAGTATTAGCATGTCTATACAAAGAATTTCTCTGATAATTTTTGATAAATGAACAGGTCTGTAATTTGTTTGTGCGGACATGCTACGGTGAGAGCGAGTAATTCCGCAACATTAGTAGTATGGTAGAAACATGTCGAGAGTTGCAGATGGAATAGCTTCCCCAAAGATCCATTCAAATCTTAAGCTCTAAATGTTGTACAGATATGTTACATTTTTGGACACACTCTTCACATTTGTTAGAAAAGTAAGTGGTGTTTTTGCCCAACATTTTGGTGAAACAAAAACAAAAAACCGTGTGCCAATTATTGATACTGTACGATTAAATCTGAAAACCCTAAATGCTGCAATACTAACCAACATTTCCAGCACCCTGTATGGCCACGATTTTTCCCTCTAGAGATCCCATCTGTAAGAATTCAATAGCCGCTTCCATTGCTCGTACAACACCTGAAACAGTTTTAGAGTACAGTCAAACCAGAAACCAGTCTATACAGATCACACAAAGCAATGACTACAAGTCGTCCATGTTGGTAGGTACTAATTGTCGACACAATGCATTAACCCTTTATTCCACAATAGAAGAGGAAACTTGGTTTAAACAGTATTTATTCCAATAAATTTACATGTATAACACAAAAAATGTTACAAATTACATAAATTGTCAATGGTTTGGATTGGAAAACAAGTTTTCAGAAAACTTATATTAATTCCTCTCCAAAAGGAAACTTACTCTTTATAGTTCCTGACTTCTGATAAACAATAGGCACACTGTACTATTTTTAAACTTTATTTATTGTACAACGATTGCGAAGCAAGTCTTAACAACTTATTTTAATCACTCTCGTTGGCCCGGATGAAAGCGTAAATGTGGTCATTCGTGTGGGAGGAAACCGGAGTACCAGGAGAAAACCCACCGTCCGATCTGGCGACCACAGTACCATCTCACATACTTCCCGGTCCGAGGATCGAACCCGGGTTGCATTGGTGAGAAGCGAGTGCACTAACCACTGAGCTAATCGGACACTGTACTGTATACCCAATCATCAATATCTATATCTATGGGGATAGATAACGGCATGGAATGTTGACTATATGTGGGAAGTGATAACACACTGTACTATATACCCAATCATCAATATATATGGGGATAGATAACGGCATGGAATGTTGACTATATGTGGGAAGTGATAACACACTGTACTATATACCCAATCAGCTATATCTATGGGGATAGATAACGGCATGGAATGTTGACTCTATGTGGGAAGTGATAATGCACTGTACTATATACCCAATCATCAATATCTATGGAGATAGATAACGGCATGGAATGTTGACTCTATGTGGGAAGTGATAACGCACTGTACTATATACCCAATCATCACTATCTATGGGGATAGATAATGGCATGGAATGTTGACTATATGTGGGAAGTGATAACACACTGTACTATATACACAATCATCACTATCTATGGGGATAGATAACGGCATGGAATAGCGACTATATGTGGGAAGTGATAACGCACTGTACTGTATACACAATCATCAATATATATGGGGATAGATAACGGCATGGAATGTTGACTATATGTGGGAAGTGATAACACACTGTACTGTATACCCAATCATCTATATCTATGGGGATAGATAACGGCATGGAATGTTGACTATATGTGGGAAGTGATAACACACTGTACTATATACCCAATCATCACTATCTATGGGGATAGATAACGGCATGGAATGTTGACTATATGTGGGAAGTGATAACACACTGTACTATATACCCAATCATCAATATATACTGAGTCAAAAAAGAAACGATACCAAACTAAAAATGACGTAAAACGGATAAAACCATAGAAAGGTTTAATATATTATTACGTATCAGTACCGGGTATCTTATTGCAACGTCAGCCAACCAGAAACACAGGTAAATAAACACCCGATAATCCTGGAACGCCGAATTTCCGATTTGCACGTGCTCCTCAACAGAGACAACTTCCTACACATGTACAAATCGGAAAACCGGTTTATTGTACTGGTATTGCATTATCATCGAGGAATAACACCTTACATACCCATTGATACCTCTAACAAAATGCCTAGGCTAAACCGCAATCAGAGAATGCTTGCCATTGGCATGATTGACGGCGGTTTACGTCAGCGTGACATCGCAAATCGACTCGGGGTTACGCGGATCACGATAACACGTCTATTTCGACGTTATCGAACACATAGATCGGTGGACGACCGTCCAAGATCTGCTCGACCACGTGTGATGACGCGTGAACAGGACCGTCACATTCGGACGTCACATTTACGTGACCGGTTCCTACCTGCTACGCACACAGCTGCCGTTACTCCTGGGATGACCAACAATCGCATCAGTGCACAAACAGTCAGGAACCGGCTCGGTGAACGTGGCATTCGTGCCTATCGGCCATACGTTGGACCCATCCTGACACGACGTCACCGTGACGTACGGCGGGAATGGACGACGGAACGTGCTCGCTGGACTCGGTTACAGTGGAATTCGGTGATGTTTAGCGATGAATCGCGGTTCTGTTTGCGTCGAGCGGATGGCAGAGAGCGGGTATATCGCAGACGCGGTGAACGTTACGCCGACGCATGTGTACGTCAGGTCGATCTATTCGGGGGCGGAAGCGTGATGGCGTGGGGCGGTATCACCTTCGGCAGTCGCACTGAACTGTTAGTGGTGGACGGGAACCTAAACGCCCAGCGGTACTGTGATGAGATCCTTGCGCCAGTTGTGCCGTTCTTTAACGCCAACAGAAACGTCACACTGTTCCAACAGGACAATGCCAGGTATCATACTGCTCAGATTTCCACCACATTATTGGAGCAGAACAATATTGAAACCCTGCCGTGGCCTGCTTTGTCACCAGACTTGTCACCCATAGAACATTTGTGGGATACGTTAGACCGCCGCGTCAGACGACGTCAGCTGGTAACGTTAAACCAACTGAGGGATGTTTTGCGTCAGGAGTGGACAAATATTGACCAGTAAGAGATTCAGACACTCTTCCGTTCGATGCGACGGCGGTGCATTGCAGTGAGAGACACAAATGGTGCCCATACTCGGTATTGACGTCTGTGTGAAAACTCCATTAGACCCCTGTCCGAAGAATTACGTCATCACGCAGCAGACAGTTTCGGAGGCTCATTATGCTTTGTGTGCTCCTCTTTCAAACATGTTGGACTATCATCTTATGAATTTTCAAAGAATTTTCTTAATAAATGTTGAAATTATAGACACATAAACACCAGGTATCGTTTCTTTTTTGACTCAGTATATATGTGGGAAGTGATAACACACTGTACTATATACCCAATCATCAATATCTATGGAGATAGATAATGGCATATTGACTCTATGTGGGAAGTGATAACGCACTGTACTATATACCCAATCATCACTATCTATGGGGATAGATAACGGCATGGAATGTTGACTATATGTGGGAAGTGATAACACACTGTACTATATACCCAATATCTATATATATGGGGATAGATAATGGTATGGAATGTTGACTATATGTGGGAAGTGATAACACACTGTACTATATACCCAATCACCACTATCTATGGAGATAGATAATGGCATGTTGACTATATGTGGGAAGTGATAACACACTGTACTATATACCCAATCATCACTATCTATGGGGATAGATAACGGCATGTTGACTATATGTGGGAAGTGATAATGCACTGTACTATATACCCAATCATCACTATCTATGGGGATAGATAACGGCATGGAATGTTGACTATATGTGGGAAGTGATAACGCACTGTACTATATACCCAATCATCACTATCTATGGGGATAGATAACGGCATGGAATGTTGACTATATGTGGGAAGTGATAACACACTGTACTATATACCCAATCATCACTATCTATGGGGATAGATAACGGCATGGAATGTTGACTATATGTGGGAAGTGATAACGCACTGTACTATATACCCAATCATCACTATCTATGGGGATATATAACGGCATGGAATGTTGACTATATGTGGGAAGTGATAACACACTGTACTATATACCCAATCATCAATATCTATATCTATGGGGATAGATAACGGCATGGAATGTTGACTATATGTGGGAAGTGATAACACACTGTACTATATACCCAATCATCACTATCTATGGGGATAGATAACGGCATGGAATGTTGACTATATGTGGGAAGTGATAACACACTGTACTATATACACAATCATCACTATCTATGGGGATAGATAACGGCATGGAATGTTGACTATATGTGGGAAGTGATAACGCACTGTACTATATACCCAATCATCACTATCTATGGGGATAGATAACGGCATGGAATGTTGACTATATGTGGGAAGTGATAACGCACTGTACTATATACCCAATCATCACTATCTATGGGGATAGATAACGGCATGGAATGTTGACTATATGTGGGAAGTGATAACACACTGTACTATATACCCAATCATCAATATATACTGAGTCAAAAAAGAAACGATACCAAACTAAAATTGACGTAAAACGGATAAAACCATAGAAAGGTTTAATATATTATTACGTATCAGTACCGGGTATCTTATTGCAACGTCAGCCAACCAGAAACACAGGTAAATAAACACCCGATAATCCTGGAACGCCGAATTTCCGATTTGCACGTGCTCCTCAACAGAGACAACTTCCTACACATGTACAAATCGGAAAACCGGTTTATTGTACTGGTATTGCATTATCATCGAGGAATAACACCTTACATACCCATTGATACCTCTAACAAAATGCCTAGGCTAAACCGCAATCAGAGAATGCTTGCCATTGGCATGATTGACGGCGGTTTACGTCAGCGTGACATCGCAAATCGACTCGGGGTTACGCGGATCACGATAACACGTCTATTTCGACGTTATCAAACACATAGATCGGTGGATGACCGTCCAAGATCTGCTCGACCACGTGTGATGACGCGTGAACAGGACCGTCACATTCGGACGTCACATTTACGTGACCGGTTCCTACCTGCTACGCACACAGCTGCCGTTACTCCTGGGATGACCAACAATCGCATCAGTGCACAAACAGTCAGGAACTGGCTCGGTGAATGTGGCATTCGTGCCTATCGGCCATACGTTGGACCCATCCTGACACGTCACCGTGACGTACGGCGGGAATGGACGACGGAACGTGCTCGCTGGACTCGGTTACAGTGGAATTCGGTGATGTTTAGCGATGAATCGCGGTTCTGTTTGCGTCGAGCGGATGGCAGAGAGCGGGTATATCGCAGACGCGGTGAACGTTACGCAGACGCATGTGTACCTCAGGTCGATCTGTTCGGGGGCGGAAGCGTTATGGCGTGGGGCGGTATCACCTTCGGCAGTCGCACTGAACTGTTAGTGGTGGACGGGAACCTAAACGCCCAGCGGTACTGTGATGAGATCCTTGCGCCAGTTGTTGTGCCGTTCTTTAACGCCAACAGAAACGTCACACTGTTCCAACAGGACAATGCCAGGTATCATACTGCTCGGATTTCCACCACATTATTGGAGCAGAACAATATTGAAACCCTGCCGTGGCCTGCTTTGTCACCAGACTTGTCACCCATAGAACATTTGTGGGATACGTTAGACCGCCGCGTCAGACGACGTCAGCCGGTAACATTAAACCAACTGAGGGATGTTTTGCGTCAGGAGTGGACAAATATTGACCAGTAAGAGATTCAGACACTCTTCCGTTCGATGCGACGGCGGTGCATTGCAGTGAGAGACGCAAATGGTGCCCATACTCGGTATTGACGTCTGTGTGAAAACTCCATTAGACCCCTGTCCGACGAATTACGTCATCACGCAGCAGACAGTTTCGGAGGCTCATTATGCTTTGTGTGCTCCTCTTTCAAACATGTTGGACTATCATCTTATGAATTTTCAAAGAATTTTCTTAATAAATGTTGAAATTATAGACACATAAACACCAAGTATCGTTTCTTTTTTGACTCAGTATATATGTGGGAAGTGATAACACACTGTACTATATACCCAATCATCACTATCTATGGAGATAGATAATGGCATGGAATGGTGACTATATGTGGGAAGTGATAACACACTGTACTGTATACACAATCATCAATATATATGGGGATAGATAACGGCATGGAATGGTGACTATATGTGGGAAGTGATAACGCACTGTACTATATACACCATCATCAATATCTATGGGGATAGTTAACGGTATGGAATGTTAACTATATGTGGGAAGTGATAACACACTGTACTATATACCCAATCATCACTATCTATGGAGATAGATAATGGCATGTTGACTATATGTGGGAAGTGATAACGCACTGTACTATATACCCAATCTTCACTATCTATGGGGATAGATAACGGCATGGAATGTTGACTATATGTGGGAAGTGATAACGCACTGTACTATATACCCAATCATCACTATATATGGGGATAGATAACGGCATGGAATGTTGACTATATGTGGGAAGTGATAACACACTGTACTATATACACCATCATCAATATCTATGGTGATAGATAACGGCATGGAATGTTGACTATATGTGGGAAGTGATAACACACTGTACTATATACACAATCATCTATATCTATGGGGATAGATAACGGCATGGAATGTTGACTATATGTGGGAAGTGATAACACACTGTACTATATACCCAATCATCAATATATATGGGGATAGATAACGGCATGGAATGGCGACTATATGTGGGAAGTGATAACGCACTGTACTATATACCCAATCATCAATATATATGGGGATAGATAACGGCATGGAATGGCGACTATATGTGGGAAGTGATAACACACTGTACTATATACCCAATCATCACTATCTATGGGGATAGATAACGGCATGGAATGGCGACTATATGTGGGAAGTGATAACGGTCTTGTACAGCATTTATTTCGAGCAAAGGGTTAATAATAGCTTGACGGGAAACCATATTTTGATCAATAGAGACAGCTGGTCTATATTCAGAGGACAAATGATGGGTTCTGTACCGCGAGTTGAGAAGTGCTTATATGGGGGAAAGGGTTAAACAGGAGAAAATAGTTGTATTAGCCCTGGCCGTGTATTCAATCATTCGCATTGAGCTATGTTATGGATCTATGATTGAGCTCGCTTTGAGGCTTTGCCTTATTCATATTGGCTCTTGAATATAGAATATAATAAAGAAATTAATGTATAAACACGTGATAACATGGGACTACATCACAATTGCTTCACGACAAACCCTTACAGACAGATCTGTAGTCCAGTGGTTAACACGTTGGATTGTAATCCAGGGATTGCAGGTTCGATTCCCCGTCTGACCCGAATAAAATTAACGGTCTTTCAGATGGGACTTTAAACTGAGGTCTTGTGTCAATGCTTTACACCATGCACGTAAAATAACCAGAGGAGACTCTGGAATGGGTCTCTGTTTGTATCATTGCACTATCCTCAACTAATCTCTTCAGGAGGTGTCGCTCATATGGGCAACCGGTAGCGACGATAAATAAACGTAAAACACACAAAATGACAAACCCCCATATTAATGAATGAAAAGGCGTGACTTTAGCTACCTCTCAGTCTTCAATGTAAGCTTAATCACAATCATGTTATTTGAATTGAAACATAAATTTACTCTAAGTCAAAGAAGTTGACAGAAAACAAACTCACCTAATCCTGTATACATAGCCGTGTTCACTGAGCCACCATAATCCGGAGAAATGTTTGATACATATCTCGTCTCTGTGAACATGGTGTCCATATCTGGCTTAGAGCTCCCAATACCGGCTCCAGCAACTGAAATAACACACTGAAATGGGAACAGGAACTAGCTTTCTAAGATACCCGTACTTTTGTTAAAATGTAAATTTCAACATCCCATTTTCAGTGAAATCTGTCTGGCATATGCGAATGTGAATGGTAATATGTGGTCTTTGTTGACAGGTGGCATGGTCTTTGTTGACAGGATAGGATGCCTTTGGTGATTGTGGTATTTGTTGACAGGTGGCATAGTCTTTGTTGACAGGTGACCTTTGTTGACAGGATGCCTTTGGTGATTGTGGTATTTATTGACAGGTGGCCTTTGTTAACAGGTGGTCTTTAATGACAGGTGGTATTTCTTGACAGGTGGTCTTTCTTAATTAGTGGGTTAGCGGTGCATCAATTTACGACTGGTTGTGATCACTCAAGCTCATAATGAGCATGTAGGTGGCCTAAAACCTGAAATATTCATCAGATGCTAACTACCCCCCACATGCCTGTTCCTGTTTCTTTATGCAATAAAATCCGTGGAAGTAAAGATAGCGCAGTAGTACGCGTTTGTTTCATGTGCAAAAGACCTGGAGTTCGAGCCCCACTGGAGCCGTTACGATTGTGCCCTTAAGCAATGCATTTAAATTCCACATTGCCTCTTCTCTCTCCCTAGTCGCGATGGATTCCATCAGGAATGAGGTCTCGAGAGTGATTAATATAAGTTGTAGGAACTTGTTTCACAATCGAGCTAAAATAAATTTGTATACACCTGAAGCGAATGTGCATCCACTGCACTATCACGACTTCCACATGGCATTTAATTGACAGCCTATACGTCAGCAATTTATATCTGGGATCTGTACAGATCTGTTTCATAGGATGCTTGCATGTGATGTGTATTTACCCATGCAACCATTCAGAGAGGTAAGGAAATCTCCAAAGTCAAGGAACACTCGTCTTCTGAAATCTCGGTCAAACTGTTTTTCTTCAGGGGCTGCAATGATTCCCTTTCCTCCTCCTGCCCTGAAATAGACACAGATAGCGCACGTTAATGCAGTGTAAAATCAGTATTCTAAGATGCAGACTGGTTCGCTGATGATCGAAGTGCTAACAAACGCAGAAATACAGAAATGGATTTTGTTTTATTTCGGGATAGTTCAAGATACCATGTGGCCTGATCGAGTATCGAATCCAGGATCGTTCAATTCCAAATCAGATGCTCTACCACTGGACGCCACACTTAGATTAATCACTCTTAAGATCTCATTAAAACAAATTCAGTGCCATGAGTCAAATGATCTTCTATGTGAGAACATTTCTCCTGAGGTCAAAAGATGGGTAAGTGAAGGGAAACTATTTCTCACAGCCCTGAGGCAGTAACATTACCACATTCCTGCAAGTGCAGCCTTTATTCCAAGTCCCTTTGAAAAGCTGTTTCCATCCACGATCATCTCGGCCATATTACTAACGGGTCTGTAATCTACACCTCCAACCTGAAGTCAAAAATTTAAATATTCTGAAACATTTTTCAGCTTCTTAACCCAGTAACAATTAGGATGAACTAGCACAATAAGAGACAGGGTTACATTCAATAGACTGAAAGGACTCCAGAAACCACTCAAAGACTTTTGTTAATCTCTCGCAAACTTTCACATACTTCCAGGAATCACTTGCAGACTTCCAGGAACTTGTCAAAGAGTTTCTTGAACAAGTTGCAGTCTTCCTGGAATTGACTGTATACTTTGAGGAGCCACTCACAGATTGGCATGAACCACTGGAAGGTGTTCAAGGAACTGGTCGTAGACTTTCACAAGTCACTGGAAGATATCTATGATCCAGTCACTGAATTACTGGTTGCATTTTGAATCTTCAATTTCTTCCTGAAAACTCTTGTGAATGGTTCCTGGACGGTTTGTAACACACAATATGGTTTACAAATTTAACCAAGTGGTTCCAGAAGTATGCAAGTGATTCCTGGAAGTCTGTGTTGTGTTCTTGGAACTCTGTGACTGGTTCCTAGCAGACTGCAAATATTTCCTGAAAGTAAGTGAATGGTTCCTGAAATATCCGAAAATGGAGCATCATCAATTTAACTTTATTAATGCATCACATTCAAGTAAAATCTACTATGATTGACAAACATGATATTGGAGACATCTGCCTTTTAGGCTTCTACCAAGTGAATTGAAAGTTGATTACCCCTTGACCTCTGTGTGTCCTCCAGAGGAACACAGAAAGAAGCGAATTTGTCCTCGTTCCTCTGTAGAAGAAGATTGCCTCATGATCATATTCAAGAGACTGGAGCACAGATTCTGGAATAAGATCTTCCAAAACTTCATGCGAGTATTTTACCTCTCCGTCGACATTTATAATACAACAGCGTGATATGTTATGATCTTTTAAAAATTTCAGGAAATCTGTGGGCGTCAGACTTTGCAGATTGTCCAACGGTCGCTCCGTTGCTGAAGAGTCGGAGCTGATCCATCTGTTTTTTTCGAATGACAACTTCAGCTTGTATCTAAAATTGTTTTGTTTTGGTTCCTGGTTGCATTTGTAATGTATTGATTTAGCATTTTGACTTTTATTAAATTTGCTACTATTTCTTGAATTGTCTGCACAAGAAAATAGTGACAGCTGTTTAATATGATTAATTTCAAAAGGTTTAATTGCTTTAAGTATATATCGCATAATTCTTTTCGCAGAATTGTGTATTCTATAGTATAAATTAGATAAATTTGATTTGTTGACATCTATTAACAAATTTACGTATTTATTTTAAACGAAAATTGATATGAAACCAAAAAAATATCATAATGGAAAAATCACATAGGAGAAGAGACACACTTGTAATTCTTGAACAAAATGAAGATTAGAGATCCTTTATCCGAACGAGGATTTTTAAAAATGAACAAAATATAAATTTCGTTTGAAAAATAATTTTACTAATTGACATCGCCTAGTTCCCGCAAAAGAAAAGTGAATTTCGAAACGTTTTATTTTAATAAACAAGGTATGTTTATTGGTGTGGTCATTATTCCCTTAATCTGCTGAATGAAAACCATTAGTTCTTTTTTTCATTTCAATAATTTTCAAACACATGTATGGACTACTCCAGTATGCCTGGTCAACTCGTACCCAAGTCGACTCGTACGAATTTTGGTCAACTCTTACCCATCTTTTGGTCAACTCGTACCCATGGCAAGTCAACTCGTACCCATTCGATAGTTTGGCCCCAAAATGAGTATGAGTTGACCAAAAGTAATGGTACGATTTGACCATAAAACGTTAACTGGTTAAGACAAGTCAATTCATACCCACCCCATAACAAAATTAACTCGATAACCAATAAAGCAAACCAATCACTAGGATTCTTGAAACGCAACCTAAAATTCACATCATCTAAAGCAAAAGACCATGCATACAAAGCACTAGTAAGACCCAAGCTAGAATTCTCCAGTACTATCTGGGACCCACATTCAAAAACACCAAATTGAGACAGTACAGCGACGTGCTGCCAGATTCGTTACCAACCGATACCATAATACTAGTTCAGTCTCCGAAATGATCGACAACCTAAACTGGCCAACACTTGAGACACGCAGAGTTAGATACAGATTGATTCTCTTCTATAAAATAATACACCAAATAGTAGCTGTAAACATCCCCATAAACCTTTTGATACCCGTAGACAACATAACCAGACACACAAACCCATATTGTTATAAACACATCCCTGTCAACAAAGATTCATACAAATTCTCTTTTTATCCAAGAACCGTCATCCAATGGAACTTGTTACCACTTGCCGCACATGAAGCAATAACAGTTGATGGCTTTAAAGCACTCATCCCTGTTTCTGCCCTCCCAACCATGATCTAAAGCATTCATTCTATGTACAAAATCTTAATCAAGCACTGTAGTATATTTGTCTTTGGACATTCACTTATTTGTTAATTAATCATTGTAAATATCATCTCAAAATTCACCAGCGATGACACATAATCCTCAATATTGAGGGAGTGCCGAAATCACCAAGAAGAAGAAGAAGAAATAAATGAGTGAAATAAAGGATTTTGAATTGACTGACATACTGTAAATTGCCATAGGCAATTGCAAAATTACTAGAACAACTTGTTTATTGCAAATAAGTGTGCCATGAAGTGACAGGCGCTACTGATTGTTGTGCTGGTCACTGATTGGAATACACCGATTGTGATTACAAGAAGTGTGACCATCTGCTAGACCAGTAGCCATACAATGAGTTAATCCAGTTATCTAATTATAGTCAATAATATACAATTAATAACTAGTGCTATATGCTGTTGATAGGTAACTAATATTTTTTAATTCATAAAAAAAACCAGTTCTAACATTTGCATGCGTAATTTGCTCAAATTAATCGAATTGGATGGCTTTGTACCTTTGTGGTATATCAGAATATTAGCTAGTGTACCTTTCTATCTCTTGGAGTTCCAGAGTTATGTGCTTTACATTATGTTCATTTTTGTCCTGGGATTACACATGTACTATATTATCCTGACTTACCACCCAGAGTCATTCAGTCAGTAATCACAGATATTGTATTGGCAAAAACATTTTACAATGCCAATTCATATCTAGTCCATCCCCACCCTCATCTAATCATAATATTTGATTTCATATAAAATTCTTTTCTTTATATATTTATACACTATTTGGACTTCACGTGATTGTTAATAATTTCGTTGCACATAATTATGTTAAAGGCGAAAAACTGTAATAACCCTAATAAAATTGTTTCTTATTATTATCGGCAAAACACAAGCAATGACGGTTATCTCCCATATACACACAATAGTCTGCAAGCTGCAGTCTGCAGAAATATCTGCGTTTTATACAGACCCACTTATTCTTAATCTTCATGGTATAACCATAGTACACATATTTTAAACGTCGTAGTCTTATCTAAAGGTATTCTAGTACATCACTTTGTAATTTTAAGGTAAAATGTCGGATCGCGGCGTTACTTTTGTATTTCGGTTATTATAATGCTTGAACGCAAACTGAAAAATTTGTCCAAAATAGGCAACATCGATATAGAAAATACATGGGTACGAGTTGACCAAAACGGATCACCATATTTCAATATCATGGGCGTATCTGTTTTCGGACCTCTAATGTTTCAAAAATTGTCGGTGATTATCTTATCGTATTCAGTCTCTTTTATAACTGATGAAATAAATAGTATGAATACAGCAAAGCCAGCTCAATCATAGCTGCATAAATCTGAATGATTAAATCCATGGCCGAGGGCATCCCTTTTTAAACCCTGTATATACAACTGTGACAACCACTATAATATATTATACACAAATTGTACGACGATGCCCCAGAGTGGGATTTTGTACAGTATCGGAAGAAGACAAATTGCAAATAGAACTAATTTCTGTATTATTTTCCAAATAAAACAAGCCCATCATATTACTGTATAAATCGTGTGTAACTAGATGTGTATATTGATTTGAAGCTAGCAGCTATTTAGTGTGGTTAGTGTGGACCCACCAGAAAAAGCTCGCCCATATGGTTCGCCGGAGGCGAGGGTAAATAAGCTCAATCATCACCTACCAGAAATGTTGGTCAGTCTTTCGTGTAAAAAGCATTGGAATATACAGGATGTATTATCTGCACATGTATTTCAGTTGATGATAAAATATTATCAAACAGATCTATCTATACATGTCAGGTATTTAATGGACAATTAACACTTTGTTTCATTTTATAATAATCGCCGATTCAGCAGGTCTAAATAAAATTTACTGTTAGAAGCGTGTGTCTTCACTGATTTATTGATTGATTTATATCCCATTAGTAGTACAAATTAATTGGGACATTTGTACAGTACCGGGTAATTCAAAATAATTACAGAAACGTGTTTGTTTAATTTATTAATAATCACTGATTTGCCTTGTAATAAAGTTGCTATCCTCTATTTGCTATCCTCTAGTTGTTAACTTCTAGATTATATCCCCTATATGCTATCCTCTATATGCTATCCCCTAGTTGCTATCCTCTAGATGCTATCCTCTAGTTGCTATCTTCTAGATGCTATCCACTAGATGCTATCCTCTAGATGCTATCCACTAGATGCTATCCTCTAGATGCTATCCACTAGATGCTATCCTCTAGATGCTATCCTCTAGATGCTATCCCCTAGTTGCTATCCTCTGGATGCTATCCCCTAGATGATATCCTTGGATGCTATCCCCTAGATGATATCCTATAGATGCTATCCTCTAGATGCTATACCCTAGATGCTATCCTCTAGATGCTATGCTCTAGATGCTATCCCCTAGATGCTATCCTCTAGTTGCTATCCTCTAGATGCTATCCTCTAGATGCTATGCCCTAGATGCTATCCTCTAGATGCTATACCCTAGATGCTATCCTCTAGATGCTATCCTCTAGATGCTATCCCCTAGATGCTATCCCCTAGATGTTATCCTCTAGATGATATCCCCTAGTTGATATCCTCTAGATGCTATACCCTAGATGCTATCCCCTAGATGCTATCCTCTAGATGCTATCCCCTAGTTGCTATCCTCTAGATGCTATACCCTAGATGCTATCCTCTAGATGCTATCCCCTAGATGCTATACCCTAGATGCTATCCTCTAGATGATATCCTCTAGATGCTATCCTCTAGTTGCTATCCTCTAGATGCTATCCTCTAGATGCTATCCTCTAGAGGCTATCCTCTAGATGCTATCCTCTAGATGCTATACCCTAGATGCTATCATCTATATGCTATCCTCTAGATGCTATACCCTAGATGCTATCCCCTAGATGTTATCCTCTAGATGCTATCCTCTAGATGCTATCCCCTAGATGCTATCCTCTAGTTGCTATACCCTAGATGCTATCCTCTAGATGCTATCCCCTAGATGCTATCCCCTAGATGATATCCCCTAGTTGCTATCCTCTAGTTGCTATCCCCTAGTTGCTATCCTCTAGATGCTACCCCCTAGATGCTATCCCCTAGATGCTATCCTCTAGATGATATCCCCTAGATGCTATCCCCTAGTTGCTATCCTCTAGATGCTACCCCCTAGATGCTATCCCCTAGATGCTATCCTCTAGATGATATCCCCTAGATGCTATCATCTATATGCTATACCCTAGATGCTATCCTCTAGGTGCTATCCCCTAGATGATATCCCCTAGTTGATATCCTCTAGATGCTATCCCCTAGATGCTATCCCCTAGATGCTATCCCCTAGTTGCTATCCTCTAGATGCTATACCCTAGATGCTATCCTCTAGATGCTATCCCCTAGATGCTATCCCCTAGATGATATCCCCTAGTTGCTATCCTCTAGTTGCTATCCCCTAGTTGCTATCCTCTAGATGCTACCCCCTAGATGCTATCCCCTAGATGCTATCCTCTAGATGATATCCCCTAGATGCTATCCCCTAGTTGCTATCCCCTAGATGCTATCCTCTAGGTGCTATCCCCTAGATGATATCCCCTAGTTGATATCCTCTAGATGCTATCCCCTAGATGCTATGCCCTAGATACTATCCCCTAGATACTATCCCCTACATTGCTATCCCCTAGATACTATCCCCTACATTGCTATACCCTAGATGCTATCCCCTAGATGCTATCCTCTAGATGCTATCCACTAGATGCTATCCACTAGATGCTATACCCTAGATGCTATCCACTAGATGCTATCCCCTAGTTGCTATCCCCTAGATGCTATCCCCTAGTTGCTATTCTCTAGATGCTATCCCCTAGATGCTATCCTCTAGATGCTATCCCCTAGATGCTATCCCCTAGTTGCTATCCTCTAGATGCTATCCCCTAGTTGCTATCCTTTAGATGCTATCCTCTAGATGCTATCCCCTAGTTGCTATCCCCTATATACTATCCCCTAGATGCTATCCTCTAGTTACTATCCCCTAGATGATATCCCCTAGTTGCTATCTTCTAGATGCTATCCCCTAGATGATATCCTCTAGATGTTATCGCCTAGTTGCTATCCTCTAGTTGCTATCCCCTAGATGCTATCCCCTAGATGCTATCCTCTAGATGATATCCCCTAGATGCTATCCTCTAGATGCTATCCCCTAGTTGCTATCCTCTAGATACTATCCCCTAGATGCTATCCTCTAGATGTTATCCTCTAGATGCTATCCTCTAGATACTATTCTCTAGATGCTATTCTCTAGATGCTATCCCCTAATTGCTATCCTCTAGATGTTATCCCCTAGATGCTCTCCCCTAGTTGCTATCCTCTAGATGTTATCCTCTAGATGCTATCCTCTAGATGTTATCCCCTAGATGCTATCCCCTAGTTGCTATCCTCTAGATGTTATCCCCTAGATGCTATCCCCTAGTTGCTATCCTCTAGATGTTATCCCCTAGTTGCTATCCCCTAGATGCTATACCCTAGATGCTATCCCCTAATTGCTATCCTCTAGATGCTATCTTCTAGATGTTATCGCCTAGTTGCTATCTTCTAGTTGCTATCCTCTAGATGCTATCCCCTAGATGCTATCCTCTAGATGCTATCCCCTAGTTGCTATCCTCTAGATGCTATCTTCTAGATGTTATCGCCTAGTTGCTATCTTCTAGTTGCTATCCTCTAGATGTTATCCCCTAGATGCTATCCTCTAGATGCTATCCTCTAGATGTTATCCCCTAGTTGCTATCCCCTAGTTGATATCCTCTAGATGCTATCCCCTAGTTGCTATCCCCTAGTTGATATCCTCTAGATGCTATCCTCTAGATGTTATCCTCTAGTTGCTATCCTCTAGATGCTATCCCCTAGATGCTATCCCCTAATTGCTATCCTCTAGTTGCTATCCCCTAGATGATATCCCCTATATGCTATCCTGTAGATGCTGTCCCCTAGATGATATCCCCTAGTTGATATCCTCTAGATGCTATCCCCTAGATGATATCCCCTAGATGCTATCCCCTAGTTGCTATCATCTAGATACTATCCCCTATATGCTATACCCTAGATACTATCCTCTAGATGCTATCCCCTAGATGCTATCCTCTAGATGTTATCCTCTAGATGCTATCCCCTAGTTGCTATCCTCTAGATGCTATCCCATAATTGCTATCCTCTAGATGCTATCCTCTAGATGCTATCCCCTAGTTGCTATCCTCTAGATGTTATCCCCTAGATGCTATCCTCTAGATGCTATCCTCTAGATGCTATCCCCTAGTTGCTATCCTCTAGTTGCTATCCTCTAGATGCTATTCCCTAGTTGCTATCCTCTAGATGCTATCCTCTAGATGCTATCCTCTAGTTGCTATCCTCTAGATGCTATTCCCTAGTTGCTATCCTCTAGATGTTATCCCCTAGATGCTATCCTCTAGATGCTATCCTCTAGATGCTATCCTCTAGATGCTATTCCCTAGTTGCTATCCTCTAGATGATATCCTCTAGATGCTATCCTCTAGATGTTATCCTCTAGATGCTATCCCCTAGTTGCTATCCTCTAGATGCTATCCTCTAGATGATATCCCCTAGATGATATCCCCTAGTTGCTATCATCTAGATAATATCCCCTATATGCTATACCCTAGATACTATCCTCTAGATGCTATCCCCTAGATGCTATCCTCTAGATGCTATCCTCTAGATGTTATCCTCTAGATGATATCCCCTAGTTGCTATCCTCTAGATGCTATCCCCTAATTGCTATCCTCTAGATGCTATCCCCTAATTGCTATCCTCTAGATGCTATCCCCTAGATGCTATCCTCTAGATGTTATCCCCGAGATGCTATCCTCTAGATGTTATCCTCTAGATGCTATCCCCTAGTTGCTATCCTCTAGATGCTATCCCCTAATTGCTATCCTCTAGATGCTATCCTCTAGATGCTATCCTCTAGATGTTATCCTCTAGATGCTATCCTCTAGATGTTATCCCCTAGATGCTATCCCCTAGTTGCTATCCTCTAGATGTTATCCCCTAGATGCTATCCCCTAGTTGCTATCCTCTAGATGTTATCCCCTAGTTGCTATCCCCTAGATGCTATACCCTAGATGCTATCCTCTCGATGCTATCCTCTAGATGCTATCCCCTAGTTGCTATCCTCTAGATGCTATCCTCTAGATGTTATCCTCTAGATGCTATCCTCTAGATGTTATCCCCTAGATGCTATCCCCTAGTTGCTATCCTCTAGATGTTATCCCCTAGATGCTATCCCCTAGTTGCTATCCTCTAGATGTTATCCCCTAGTTGCTATCCCCTAGATGCTATACCCTAGATGCTATCCTCTCGATGCTATCCTCTAGATGCTATCCCCTAGTTGCTATCCTCTAGATGCTATCTTCTAGATGTTATCGCCTAGTTGCTATCTTCTAGTTGCTATCCTCTAGATGTTATCCCCTAGATGCTATCCTCTAGATGCTATCCTCTAGATGCTATCCCCTAGATGCTATCCCCTAATTGCTATCCTCTAGTTGCTATCCCCTAGATGATATCCCCTATATGCTATCCTGTAGATGCTGTCCCCTAGATGATATCCCCTAGTTGATATCCTCTAGATGCTATCCCCTAGATGATATCCCCTAGATGATATCCCCTAGATGCTATCCCCTAGTTGCTATCATCTAGATACTATCCCCTATATGCTATACCCTAGATACTATCCTCTAGATGCTATCCCCTAGATGCTATCCTCTAGATGCTATCCTCTAGATGCTATCCCCTAATTGCTATCCTCTAGATGCTATCCCCTAGTTGCTATCCTCTAGATGTTATCCCCTAGATGCTATCCTCTAGATGCTATCCTCTAGATGCTATCCCCTAGTTGCTATCCTCTAGTTGCTATCCTCTAGATGCTATTCCCTAGTTGCTATCCTCTAGATGTTATCCCCTAGATGCTATCCTCTAGATGCTATCCTCTAGTTGATATCCTCTAGATGCTATTCCCTAGTTGCTATCCTCTAGATGTTATCCCCTAGATGCTACCCTCTAGATGCTATCCTCTAGATGCTATCCTCTAGATGTTATCCTCTAGATGCTATTCCCTAGTTGCTATCCTCTAGATGTTATCCTCTAGATGTTATCCTCTAGATGCTATCCCCTAGTTGCTATCCTCTGGATGCTATTCCCTAGTTGCTATCCTCTAGATGTTATCCCCTAGATGCTATCCTCTAGATGCTATCCTCTAGATGTTATCCTCTAGATGCTATTCCCTAGTTGCTATCCTCTAGATGATATCCTCTAGATGCTATCCTCTAGATGTTATCCTCTAGATGTTATCCTCTAGATGCTATCCCCTAGTTGCTATCCTCTAGATGCTATCCTCTAGATGATATCCCCTAGATGATA
Organism: Archivesica marissinica; assembly: GCA_014843695.1. NCBI lineage: Eukaryota > Metazoa > Mollusca > Bivalvia > Venerida > Vesicomyidae > Archivesica > Archivesica marissinica. Next base: position 29,061,661 of record CM026398.1, read on the forward strand.
TCCCCTAGTTGCTATCATCTAGATAATATCCCCTATATGCTATACCCTAGATACTATCCTCTAGATGCTATCCCCTAGATGCTATCCTCTAGATGCTATCCTCTAGATGTTATCCTCTAGATGATATCCCCTAGTTGCTATCCTCTAGATGCTATCCTCTAGATGCTATCCCCTAATTGCTATCCTCTAGATGCTATCCCCTAATTGCTATCCTCTAGATGCTATCCCCTAGATGCTATCCTCTAGATGTTATCCCCGAGATGCTATCCTCTAGATGTTATCCTCTAGATGCTATCCCCTAGTTGCTATCCTCTAGATGCTATCCCCTAATTGCTATCCTCTAGATGTTATCCTCTAGATGCTATCCTCTAGATGCTATCCTCTAGATGTTATCCTCTAGATGCTATCCTCTAGATGTTATCCCCTAGATGCTATCCCCTAGTTGCTATCCTCTAGATGTTATCCCCTAGATGCTATCCCCTAGTTGCTATCCTCTAGATGTTATCCCCTAGTTGCTATCCCCTAGATGCTATACCCTAGATGCTATCCTCTAGATGCTATCCCCTAGTTGCTATCCTCTAGATGCTATCTTCTAGATGTTATCGCCTAGTTGCTATCTTCTAGTTGCTATCCTCTAGATGTTATCCCCTAGATGCTATCCTCTAGATGCTATCCTCTAGATGTTATCCCCTAGTTGCTATCCCCTAGTTGATATCCTCTAGATGCTATCCTCTAGATGCTATCCCCTAGTTGATATACTCTAGATGCTATCCTCTAGATGTTATCCTCTAGATGCTATCCTCTAGATGCTATCCCCTAATTGTTATCCTCTAGATGCTATCCTCTAGATGCTAGCCTCTAGTTGCTATCCTCTAGATGCTATCCTCTAGATGCTATCCCCTAGATGCTATTCTCTAATTGCTATCCTCTAGATGCTATCCCCTAGATGCTATCCTCTAGATGCTATCCTCTAGATGCTATCCTCTCGCTGCTATCCTCTAGATGTTATCCCCTAGATGCTATGCTCTAGATGCTATCCTCTCGATGCTATCCTCTAGATGTTATCCCCTAGATGCTATCCTCTAGATGCTATCCTCTAGATGTTATCCCCTAGATGCTATCCCCTAGATGCTATCATCTAGATACTATCCCCTATATGCTATACCCTAGATACTATCCTCTAGATGCTATCCCCTAGATGCTATCCTCTAGATGTTATCCTCTAGATGCTATCCCCTAGTTGCTATCCTCTAGATGCTATCCCCTAATTGCTATCCTCTAGATGTTATCCTCTAGATGCTATCCCCTAGTTGCTATCCTCTAGATGTTATCCCCTATATGCTATCCTCTAGATGTTATCCTCTAGATGCTATCCCCTAGTTGCTATCCTCTAGTTGCTATCCTCTAGATGCTATTCCCTAGTTGCTATCCTCTAGATGTTATCCCCTAGATGCTATCCTCTAGATTATATCCTCTAGATGCTATCCCCTAGTTGCTATCCTCTAGATGCTATCCTCTAGATGATATCCCCTAGATGCTATCCCCTAGTTGCTATCATCTAGATACTATCCCCTATATGCTATACCCTAGATACTATCCTCTCGATGCTATCCCCTAGATGCTATCCTCTAGATGTTATCCCCGAGATGCTATCCTCTAGATGCTATCCTCTAGATGTTATCCTCTAGATGCTATCCTCTAGTTGCTATCCTCTAGATGCTATCCCCTAATTGCTATCCTCTAGATGTTATCCTCTAGATGCTATCATCTAGATGCTATCCTCTAGTTGCTATCTTCTAGTTGCTATCCTCTAGATGTTATCCCCTAGATGCTATCCTCTAGATGTTATCCCCTAGTTGCTATCCCCTAGTTGATATCCTCTAGATGCTATCCCCTAATTGCTATCCCCTAGTTGATATCCTCTAGATGCTATCCTATAGATGTTATCCTCTAGTTGCTATCCTCTAGATGCTATCCTCTAGATGCTATCCTCTAGATGCTATACCCTAATTGCTATCCTCTAGATGCTATCCTCTAGATGCTATCCTCTAGTTGATATCCTCTAGATGCTATCCTCTAGATGCTATCCTCTAAATGTTATCCCCTAGTTGCTATCCTCTAGATGCTATCCTCTAGATGCTATCCCCTAATTGATATCCCCTAGTTGATATCCTCTAGATACTATCCTCTAGATGTTATCCTCTAGATGTTATCCCCTAGATGCTATCCCCTAATTGCTATCCTCTAGATGTTATCCTCTAGATGCTATCCCCTAGTTGTTATCCTCTAGATGCTATCCCCTAGTTGCTATCCTCTAGATGTTATCCCCTAGATGCTATCCCCTAATTGCTATCCTCTAGATGTTATCCTCTAGATGCTATCCTCTAGATGCTATCCCCTAGTTGTTATCCTCTAGATGATATCCTCTAGATGCTATCCCCTAGTTGCTATCCTCTAGTTGCTATCCTCTAGTTGCTATCCTCTAGATGCTATCCCCTAGTTGCTATCCTCTAGTTGCTATCCTCTAGATGCTACCCCCTAATTGCTATCCTCTAGATGATATCCCCTAATTGCTATCCTCTAGTTGCTATCCTCTAGATGCTATCCTCTAGATGCTATCCCCTAGTTGCTATCCTCTAGATGTTATCCTCTAGATGCTATCCTCTAGATGTTATCCTCTAGTTGCTATCCTCTAGATGCTATCCTCTAGCTGCTATTCTCTAGATGTCATCCCCTAGTTGCTATCCCCTAGTTGCTATCCTCTAGATGCTATCCTCTAGATGATATCCCCTAATTGCTATCCTCTAGTTGCTATCCTCTAGATGCTATCCTCTAGATGCTATCCCCTAGTTGCTATCCTCTAGATGTTATCCTCTAGATGCTATCCTCTAGATGTTATCCTCTAGTTGCTATCCTCTAGATGCTATCCTCTAGCTGCTATTCTCTAGATGTCATCCCCTAGTTGCTATCCCCTAGTTGCTATCCTCTAGATGCTATCCTCTAGATGATATCCCCTAATTGCTATCCTCTAGTTGCTATCCTCTAGATGCTATCCTCTAGATGCTATCCCCTAGTTGCTATCCTCTAGATGTTATCCTCTAGATGCTATCCTCTAGATGTTATCCTCTAGTTGCTATCCTCTAGATGCTATCCTCTAGCTGCTATTCTCTAGATGTTATCCCCTAGATGCTATCCCCTAGTTGCTATCCTCTAGATGCTATCCTCTAGATGCTATCCCCTAGTTGCTATCCTCTAGATGTTATCCTCTAGATGCTATCATCTAGATGTTATCCTCTAGTTGATATCCTCTAGATGCTATCCTCTAGATGCTATCCTCTAAATATTATCCTCTAGATGCTATCCCCTAGATGCTATCCTCTAGATGCTATCCTCTAGATGATATCCTCTAGATGCTATCCTCTAGATGCTATCCCCTAGATGCTATCCTCTAGATGCTATCCCCTAGATGCTATCCTCTAGATGCTATCCTATAAATGATTGTATGTAAAGATGACTTGAACGTAGGAAGTACGAATGTATCATTTCAGGTAATATGCCGAAGAAACCAGCTAGAAATGCCTTCTATTTCTTTATGAAGGATCTGGAACAGACGCTTCGGAGAGAGGGACGTGTCTTCCATAACGGAATGGCAGATATAGTTCCCATAGCCCATCCAAGATGGAAGGTAATTTTGTATCTTCTATTTCTTCAGGACCTTCAGATAGCGATCAATCAGGTGTGACTATCCTACACTGTGTATAAAGGGTTATGTTTGGTAGCAGGCTGATTTCAGTATTGAATTATTCTATAACTTTAGTAAAATTGTTTGTTTTCAGCTGGCGCCCCTTTCTAACATTTGAAAAGGGGTTCCATTTCTCAGTGACTACAATGGAATTGGTACTTATTTCAAAAACCTGCTCTCACTGTCTTAATAGGGTGGGTCTGTTACCAAACTCTGTTCATGCATGGGTTAATAATGCCCTATAGCAGGGTTGTACGTTTCCGGATTTTCCCGGAATTCTGGGTTTTGGTTTTTTCCGGTCCCGAAGTGGTGTCGTTTCCGAGTTTTCTTTGGGGTTTTTTACATTTTGTTTAGTTACATACAAGAGCGCTCTACATTCTGCTGAGTGATTGATAACAACTACATGTATGTTTTAGGGATGTCAACGAGTACTCGAGTACTCGATCGAACGTCCGAGTATCGAATACTTTTCAGATAATCAAGTACTCGGTTAAAAAAAATATAATCAACAAATCTTTATTTTGAGCAAATACGGAGTTGCCTGTGAATAAATCGTGATCAGTGGGATTAGCGAAACTTCCGCTGTACCAAACAATGCAATATACAGCGTGTCATGGTGATTAACAATACCTGTATATCACACAGAGTCAGCTACAGTGACCGAATAATTAAGGTGTTGATTCAACTTAATTGGGAAGCGTAAGTTTGATGCAAATTATTTTATCATTGTCGTCACTACTGAGGCGGGTCGTCCGATTGTCTGTCGTGTGAAGTCATGCTGTATATGTCAGGGCTCATGTATGTCAGAGTTCATGTACATGTAGGTCAGAGTTCATGTATATGTAAGGGCTCATGTATGTCAGTGTTCATGTATATGTAAGGGCTCATGTATGTCAGAGTTCATGTAAGGGCTCATGTATGTCAGAGTTCATGTATATATAAGGGCTCATGTATGTCAGAGTTCATGTATATGTAAGGGCTCATGTATGTCAGGGCTCATATATATAAGGGCTCATGTATGTCAGAGTTCATGTACATGTACATGTATGTCAGAGTTCATGTATATGTCAGGGCTCATATATATAAGGGCTCATGTAGGTCAGAGTTCATGTATATGTAAGGGCTCATGTATGTCAGAGTTCATGTATATGTCAGGGCTCATGTATGTCAGAGTTCATGTATATATAAGGGCTCATGTATGTCAGAGTTCATGTATATGTAAGGGCTCATGTATGTCAGAGTTCATGTAAGGGCTCATGTATGTCAGAGTTCATGTATATATAAGGGCTCATGTATGTTGTATGTCAGAGTTCATGTATATGTAAGGGCTCATGTATGTCAGGGCTCATATATATAAGGGCTCATGTATGTCAGAGTTCATGTATATGTAAGGGCTCATGTATGTCAGAGTTCATGTATATATAAGGGCTCATGTATATATAAGGGCTCATGTATGTCAGAGTTCGTGTATATATAAGGGCTCATGTATGTCAGAGTTCATGTATATATAAGGACTCATGTATATATAAGGGCTCATGTATGTCAGAGTTTGTGTATATATAAGGGCTCATGTATGTCAGAGTTCATGTATATGTAAGGGCTCATGTATATATAAGGGCTCATGTATGTCAGAGTTCATGTATATATAAGGGCTCATATATATAAGGGCTCATGTATGCCATAGTTCATGTATATATAAGGGCTCATGTATGCCATAGTTCATGTATATGTAAGGGCTCATGTATGTAAGAGTTCATGTATATATAAGGGCTCATGTATGCCATAGTTCATGTATATGTAAGGGCTCATGTAGGTCAGAGTTCATGTATATATAAGGGCTCATGTATGCCATAGTTCATGTATATGTAAGGGCTCATGTAGGTCAGAGTTCATGTATATATAAGGGCTCATGTATACCCTAGTTCATGTATATATAAGGGCTCATGTAGGTCAGAGTTCATGTATATATAAGGGCTCATGTATGCCATAGTTCATGTATATATAAGGGCTCATGTATGTCAGAGTTCATGTATATGTCAGGGCTCATATATATAAGGGCTCATGTAGGTCAGAGTTCATGTATATGTAAGGGCTCATGTATGCCATAGTTCATGTATATGTAAGGGCTCATGTATGCCATAGTTCATGTATATATAAGGGCTCATGTATGCCATAGTTCATGTATATGTAAGGGCTCATGTATGTAAGAGTTCATGTATATATAAGGGCTCATGTATGCCATAGTTCATGTATATGTAAGGGCTCATGTAGGTCAGAGTTCATGTATATATAAGGGCTCATGTATGCCATAGTTCATGTATATGTAAGGGCTCATGTAGGTCAGAGTTCATGTATATATAAGGGCTCATGTATGCCCTAGTTCATGTATATATAAGGGCTCATGTAGGTCAGAGTTCATGTATATATAAGGGCTCATGTATGCCATAGTTCATGTATATATAAGGGCTCATGTATGTCAGAGTTCATGTACATGTATGTCAGAGTTCATGTATATGTCAGGGCTCATATATATAAGGGCTCATGTAGGTCAGAGTTCATGTATATGTAAGGGCTCATGTATGCCATAGTTCATGTATATGTAAGGGCTCATGTATGCCATAGTTCATGTATATATAAGGGCTCATGTATGCCATAGTTCATGTATATGTAAGGGCTCATGTATGTAAGAGTTCATGTATATATAAGGGCTCATGTATGCCATAGTTCATGTATATGTAAGGGCTCATGTAGGTCAGAGTTCATGTATATATAAGGGCTCATGTATGCCATAGTTCATGTATATGTAAGGGCTCATGTAGGTCAGAGTTCATGTATATATAAGGGCTCATGTATGCCATAGTTCATGTATATATAAGGGCTCATGTATATATAAGGGCTCATGTAGGTCAGAGTTCATGTATATGTAAGGGCTCATGTATGTCAGAGTTCATGTATATATAAGGGCTCATGTATGTCAGAGTTCATGTATATATAAGGGCTCATGTATGTCAGAGTTCATAAGGGCTCATGTATGTCAGAGTTCATAAGGGCTCATGTATGTCTTACCGGTAAATGGTATTGCATGTATAATTTCATTAAAATAGGGCTAAAATACACAATATGACTATTATATACAATGTATATATATACAATATATGACTATTATATACAATGTATATATATACAATATATATATCTATTATATACAAGATTTGAATATGTGTGCTTTACAATGGCCTGGTTAGCTTACTGGTTAAGATTTTGTAAATTGTATGAAAATTGTAAAATAAAATTTGACGTCTGGGAACCAGGGGTTGAAGTCAGGGTCCTTAGTGTGACTACTTCGCCCTTGTCAGGGTGACTCCTCCGCCCATGTCGCCTCCTAGAATGATCCCTGTATGTATATGTACATTTGGAAACAAGTGTGCCATTCTATAGTGATCTTCTATGATATAATTAGATTATTTTAGAGATGAAAATATGATATTTAGCAGAATTGAAAATAATTGCATTTCATTGTTGGATTTTAGCAACTTCCAGAAAAGGAGAAGGATAGATATGAAAACATGGCCAAACAGGAGAAGGCAAGGATGCGGGGAAGGGCTGGGGATGATTACAAAGTGGATAATGTCGGCAATATCCTGGCTGTAAGTTGCTATGTCATCGTTAATAACCAATACGGTTGAATTTCTGTATAATTGCTGCCACCTTGGAAGATGTTCACATATATGACTGTTGTGTTGCTGTTTCCTGTCTTCTGTCTGCAAAGAGGTTTTATGATCAATACTAAAAGAACTGTATTAGGGCCAGTTTTAGGGTTTTATTAAATATTGTACCTCTTGCTCTGTGACACATGTCTGTATGCTCTGTGACACATGTCTGTATGCCCTGTAACACATGTCTGTATGCCCTGTGACACATGTCTGTATGCCCTGTAACACATGTCTGTATGCCCTGTAACACATGTCTGTATGCTCTGTAACACATGTCTGTATGCTCTGTGACACATGTCTGTATGCCCTGTGACACATGTCTGTATGCCCTGTAACACATGTCTGTATGCTCTGTAACACCTGTCTGTATGCTCCGTGACACATGTCTGTATGCTCTGTGACACATGTCTGTATGCTCTGTGACACATGTCTGTTTGCTCTGTGACACATGTCTGTATGCCCTGTGACACATGTCTGTATGCTCTGTGACACATGTCTGTATGCTCTGTGACACATGTCTGTATGCACATGGGGTAGAGTATTACATAACGCAAATAGTTTGATCGTAACACATGAGTAGTTAGTGAAATTGAAAATAATTATTTGCCAAGTTAACAGAAAAATACAAAATGAAACTGGCGCTACTTGTCGAGCTTAATGAAAAGTATCGCATTTCCTATCTGTAGGAATTTGTATATTTCTTGGTCTATTTTTCAACCAATCAACAGTACCCGCTTATAGTAGTTTTGAATGCTAACTTTACCAAAGGCTCAATGGGAGATTTTGTGAATAATGTTTTCCATCTATCCATGCACGCGTAGGGGTGAGTATGGTGTGTGGGCTACAAACATCTAGTCTTTCTGTTGTATATAAATTTACCACTTATATATATAAAGGAATTTACATTATTTTCTTTTGTTGGAGAACCATACAATACCAGTGTTACCATTTGTGAGAATGTCTGTATGTCGGTCAACTTGTCTTGTAAGCTCATCAAGACTATGGCTTGTTCAAACTTGGTCACAAATTAGTTTATACAAATTTATTTTAGCTCGATTGCAAAACAAGTTATTTCGACTTATATTAATCACTCTCGAGACCTCATTCCTGATGAAATCCATCTCCACGAGGGAGAGAGAAGAGGCAACATGGAATTTAAATGCCTTGCCTAAGGGCACAATCGTAACAGCTCCAGTGGGGCTCGAACTCCAGACCTTTCGCACCTGAAGCGAACGCGCATCCACTGCGCTATCACAACTTCCACAAATTACATTTTGGTTACAGCTTTGTGCAAGGGGCCTAAGGGCATAATCGTAGCAGCTCCAGCGGGTCTCGAACTCTGGGCCTTTCGCACCTGAAGCAAACGCACTACCACTGAGCTATCATGACTTCCACAGAACTTGTTTAGATAAACGAAATATGTATATTATAAGAAAAACCCTGTTTCTATATATATATATATATATATATGTGTGTTTGCACACAGCACCGTAAAGATCGATACACAGAGCTTGAGAAGCGACGGATGACGGAGAAGAAGGATATTGTGAAAAACTGGCCATCGAAAAAAGGTTAGTACTTTCTTTTTTTTATTTAAATTTATTTAATGTCGCTACCTGTCGACAGGCAGTATACCTAACAACCTTTCCCGGGCATGCTCCAGCGATTAACCAATACTAGGTGCACCAATCTCCGTAAGATACTTTCATATAAAGAGACATGGTCTGAGCGGGGCTCGAACTCGTGACCATCAGTGGAACACAAGTCAGCGACCGTAACCACTCGACCACGGAGGCGGTCTAATTATTACTACTACTTTGACCTCACCAAGCAAAAAAAATTCAAACATGACAAAAGAAGGAAACAGTAGGTGATGCTTATACTTATAGCCATAGCCGAATAAATCACTGTCCGGACTGGAAATATTGACTTTCACGGAGGATCAGTGCGAAAACTATGAAGGGAGGCATAAAAATCACACAGCACACCTGTTGAAGCAATATTGATAAAAATGTATAAATATATATTTAATTTTCAAACATGTGATAGCGACTCCAAATTGGGCGACCTCTCCCAGAGAGCCCTGCAGCATATAACTGATTGTTGTTACAAACACCAACTCTCCCAGAAATTCCTAATATCCAATGTTTGCTCACCGTAAAAATATTATTTGTGTGAAGAATGATCAGTTTATTATTGGTGTGTGACACAGATACCTGTTTGTATGCTTATTTATAGTGGCTACCAGCTATGAGTGACGCCTCACTTTAGATTTTGGAGGATTGTGTGATGATTCCCACAGAGACCTATTCCAGAGTCTCATCTGGTTCTTTTACGTGCATGGTGTAAAGCACCGACACAAGACCTTGGTTTATAGTTCCATCTGAAAGAATCTTATTGGTATATCCAATGTGCTTGCCTTATAAGAAGGTCTTTACCGCATGTTGTATACATCTATGTGTGTCTAGGATGTCGAAGCTCTCAACAACTTGTCAAATATTTCATGTGAGTAATCAAACCAGATGGCGTGCTACCTGACGAGGCACAAGATATAGTTGGATACGTTCATATTTATGTAGGATTTACATCAGCAAATAACCCATAAGCTCTCCAAATAATGAACAAGTTTTGACATTCTGTGAAGATGTTCGAGATGGAGGGAGGAATGGACAATGAAAACTCCTGTAATAACTGGTATACAGGTGGCTGCTTATTAGAGGTCAAATGTATACTAAAATAACATATTTGGAAACTGAAAATGGCTGCTTAATACAAGTTGGCTGCTTAATAGAGGTGACCACTAACACAGGTTTGACTGTAGATTCCTTTGTCATCAGACTTGTGTTCAAATTGGCAAGAAACCTTTCACAGACATTTTTCGAAAAAGTAAATTCAAGATTTCCATTAAGGTACATGTGTTATGCGAAAATATCTGATATGACATTCTCAAAGGTGAAAACTGGTCGTGCAAGGAAAGGATGTAACTTGATTCATCCAAATTTACCATTTACAAAAATGGCATTTTTTATAAACTGTGGTGATTTATTTATCAATTAATTCAATATGCAGCTGAATGTGAGAGTTTTGCAATATTATATTATGAGCCATATGATTTTAGGATATCATACAGAAATCATAATACAAAAGAATGTAATTTGGGCTATGTTATTTTGCAGATCGTATTTGTTGTTATGTCATTTTCGAAACATATATTTTTTTATCTTTGCAGCTACGCTATTTATGTTCTCTGGGTGAATTTTATTCTGTTCTTCTGTTCGACTGACTGTATGTTGTTTGAAGTTTAAAAACCACCCTGCCATAAACCTGCCAACCCTGGTTTGAACAATGACATTTAAATTGCAGAATTGAAGAAAGAGCCATTTTACTTCATCAACTTTCAGTACCTGTGTAAGACGGAGGAAGGGGACTATCTACCAGTCGAGATTGCCGTAATAGAGTATAGCATCGAGAAAGGCATTATCAAAGATCTGCATAGATTCATTGAACCAGGTATTAAAATGAATTATTTATCATAGTTTACAAACCTGAGGGGTCGAGTGCTTACGGTCGTTCAAATCACTTGCCCCTCAACTCTGTATGTTCAAATCGCACTTGGGGTGGCAAATTATTTCATGTGAGGAAGCTATCCAGCTGTCTTGTGGTAGATCGGTGGTTCTACCCGGGTGCCTGTCCTAACATGTGCTGTTTGTGCGACTTTAAACCCCAAAAACAAACAAAACATGTCGGGTGGTGGGGGTAGTTAATATATTTTAGCTCGAAGTGCTATCGACCACATTCCCATTGTTGTACATTGTGCAGCATTTAACCTGGTATTGAGCAAACAACCTGTATTAAACAGCCATTAACCATATTCCCATTGTTGTACATTGTGCAACATTTAACCCGTATTGAGCAACCAACCTGTATTAAACAGTCATTAACACCATATTCCCAGTGTTGTACATTGTGCAACATTTAACCTGTATTGAGCAAACAACCTGTATTAAACTGCCATTAACCATATTCCCAGTGTTGTACATTGTGCAACATTTAACCTGGTATTGAGCAACCAACCTGTATTAAACAGCCATTAACCATATTCCCAGTGTTGTACATTGTGCAACATTTAACCTGGTATTGAGCAACCAACCTGTATTAAACAGCCATTAACCATATTCACAGTGTTGTACATTGTGCAACATTTAACCTGTATTGAGCAAACAACCTGTATTAAACAGCCATTAACCATATTCCCAGTGTTGTACATTGTGCAACATTTAACCTGGTATTGAGCAACCAACCTGTATTAAACAGCCATTAACCATATTCACAGTGTTGTACATTGTGCAACATTTAGCCTGTATTGAGCAAACAACCTGTATTAAACAGCCATTAACCATATTCCCAGTGTTGTACATTGTGCAACATTTAATCTGTATTGAGCAGACAACCTGTATTAAACAGCCATTTATCATATTCCCAGTTGTACAGTGCAACATTTAACCTGGTATTGAGCAACCAACCTGTATTAAACAGCCATTAACCATATTCACAGTGTTGTACATTGTGCAACATTTAGCCTGTATTGAGCAAACAACCTGTATTAAACAGCCATTAACCATATTCCCAGTGTTGTACATTGTGCAACA
>CM026398.1:29074764-29292264 GCA_014843695.1 Archivesica marissinica
AGGCATTATCAAAGATCTGCATAGATTCATTGAACCAGGTATTAAAATGAATTATTTATCATAGTTTACAAACCTGAGGGGTCGAGTGCTTACGGTCGTTCAAATCACTTGCCCCTCAACTCTGTATGTTCAAATCGCACTTGGGGTGGCAAATTATTTCATGTGAGGAAGCTATCCAGCTGTCTTGTGGTAGATCGGTGGTTCTACCCGGGTGCCTGTCCTAACATGTGCTGTTTGTGCGACTTTAAACCCCAAAAACAAACAAAACATGTCGGGTGGTGGGGGTAGTTAATATATTTTAGCTCGAAGTGCTATCGACCACATTCCCATTGTTGTACATTGTGCAGCATTTAACCTGGTATTGAGCAAACAACCTGTATTAAACAGCCATTAACCATATTCCCATTGTTGTACATTGTGCAACATTTAACCCGTATTGAGCAACCAACCTGTATTAAACAGTCATTAACACCATATTCCCAGTGTTGTACATTGTGCAACATTTAACCTGCATTAAGCAAACAACCTGTATTAAACAGCCATATATCACATTCCCAATTTGTACAGTCAAACTCGAGTTAGTGGGTACCTGCATTAAGCAGCCAACCTGTATTAAACAGCCATATATCACATTCCCATTAGTACATGCAACAGTTAGTGGGTACCTGCATTAAGCAGCCAACCTGTATTAAACAGCCATATATCACATTCCCATAATACAGTCAAACTCGAGTTAGTGGGTACCTGCATTAAGCAGCCAACCTGTATTAAACAGCCATATATCACATTCCCATAGTACATACAACAGTTAGTGGGTACCTGCATTAAGCAGCCAACCTGTATTAAACAGCCATATATCACATTCCCAAATACAGTGCAACAGTTAGTGGGTACCTGCATTAAGCAGCCAACCTGTATTAAACAGCCATATATCACATTCCCAAATACAGTGCAACTCGAGTTAGTGGGTACCTGCATTAAGCAGCCAACCTGTATTAAACAGCCATATATCACATTCCCAAATACAGTGCAACAGTTAGTGGGTACCTGCATTAAGCAGCCAACCTGTATTAAACAGCCATTAACCATATTCCCAGTGTTGTACATTGTGCAACATTTAACCTGTATTGAGCAACCAACCTGTATTAAACAGCCATTAACCATATTCCCAGTGTTGTACATTGTGCAACATTTAATCTGTATTGAGCAAACAACCTGTATTAAACACCCATTAACCATATTCCCAGTGTTGTACATTGTGCAACATTTAACCTGTATTGAGCAAACAACCTGTATTAAACAGCCATTAACCATATTCCCAGTGTTGTACATTGTGCAACATTTAATCTGTATTGAGCAAACAACCTGTATTAAACAGCCATTAACCATATTCCCAGTGTTGTACATTGTGCAACATTTAATCTGTATTGAGCAAACAACCTGTATTAAACACCCATTAACCATATTCCCAGTGTTGTACATTGTGCAACATTTAACCTGTATTGAGCAAACAACCTGTATTAAACAGCCATTAACCATATTCCCAGTGTTGTACATTGTGCAACATTTAATCTGTATTGAGCAAACAACCTGTATTGTTTGAGATGGCTACTCTGACAATAGAGTCCATGACCCAAGTGGAGCAGTCTGTAGTGGAGCAGTCTGTAGTGGAGCGGGGTAGACTGACAATGGATTCCATGTCCCAAGTAGAGCTGTCTGTAGTGGAGCGGGGTAGACTGACAATGGATTCCATGTCCCAAGTAGAGCTGTCTGTAGTGGAGCGGGGTAGACTGACAATGGATTCCATATTCCAAGTGGAGAAGTCTGTAGTGGAGCAGGGTAGACTGACAATGGATTCCATGTCCCAAGTAGAGCTGTCTGTAGTGGAGCGGGATAGACTGACAATGGATTCCATGTTCCAAGTCGAGAAGTCTGAAGTGGAGCGGGGTAGACTGACAATGGATTCCATGTTCCAAGTGGAGCTGTCTGTAGTGGAGCAGTCTGTAGTGGAGCGGGGTAGACTGACAATGGATTCCATGTTCCAAGTAGAGCTGTCTGTAGTGGAGCGGGGTAGACTGACAATGGATTCCATGTTCCAAGTGGAGAAGTCTGTAGTGGAACGGGGTAGACTGACAATAGATTCCATGTTCCAAGTGGAGAAGTCTGTAGTGGAACAGTCTGTAGTGGAACGGGGTAGACTGACAATGGATTCCATGTCTCAAGTGGAGCAGTCTGTAGTGGAGCAGTCTGTAGTGGAATGGGGTAGACTGACAATAGAGTCCATGTCCCAAGTGGAGCAGTCTGTAGTGGAACGGGGTAGACTGACAATGGATTCCATGTCCCAAGTGGAGCAGTCTGTAGTGGAATGGGGTAGACTGACAATAGATTCCATGTCCCAAGTGGAGCTGTCTGTAGTGGAATGGGGTAGACTGACAAGTCTTCAATGAATCTTGTTCTCATCATTGCAGGAAGGATCCCTACCGGATACAGATTCACGTGCATCCAAAATAGTAAGTATATATTATTGATACTAAGTTGAGATGTTGTCGGGTGTTGTAGATGGAGTGGCGGTGTGGTAGTTTGATTGAGTTGGTTTAGTTAGACTGGTCAAGTTGAAAGGGAACATTCCTGCATTAGAAGTAGAAGGTAATAATCCTGAACTTCTCGATGTGGGCGATGTAGTAGTTTGAGTTGGTCTAGTTAGGCTGGTCAAGTTGAAAGTGAAGATTCCTGCAGTAGAAGTAGAAGATAATGATCCTGAACTTCTCGATGTGGGTGATGTGGTAGTTTGATTGAGTTGGTCTAATTAGGCTGGTCAAGTTGAAAGTGAAGATTCCTGCATTAGAAGTAGTAGGTAATGATCCTGAACTTCTCGATGTGAGTGATGTGGTAGTTAGATTGATTTTGTATAGTTAGGCTGGTCGAGTTGAAAGGGAACATTCCTGCATTAGAAGTAGAAGGTAATAATCCTGAACTTCTCGATATGGGCGATGTGGTAGTTTGAGTTGGTCTAGTTAGGCTGGTCAAGTTGAAAGGGAACATTCCTGCATTAGAAGTAGAAGGTAATGATCCTGAACTTCTCGATGTAGGCAGTGTGGTAGTTTGATTGAGTTGGTCTAGTTAGGCTTGTCGAGTTGAAAGTGAAGATTCCTGCATTATAAGTAGCCGGTAATGTTTCTGAACTTCTCGAACGAGAGTAAATATCATTCAACCAATCACTAGAATCTGAGTTTGGAATTTAACCCTTTACTCTATCTACAAAAATGCCACCATTAACTCTTCGTATATATAGCCGCCGTGCCACGCCGTTCTCTATTCCGATAAATATTAGTATGTAGTACAGTGTACCTATTACTTATTATCGTTTTGTCTATAGCGGAATGCTGTCTTTTTAGCTCGCCAATAGGGCCTTTAGACCCGCCCTTTTGCTTTTCTTTAAAAATGAATCTTTTTTTATATATATATATATATGCCTCTCAACAGGTGAAGCATTCGTGCGGGCAGGCAGACATATATAACGTAGAACTTGTAGACATATATAACGTAGAACTTGTAGACATATATAACGTAGAACTTGTAGACATATATAATGTAGAACTTGCAGACATATATAACGTAGAACTTGTAGACATATATAATGTAGAACTTGTAGACATATATAACGTAGAACTTGTAGACATATATAACGTAGAACTTGTAGACATATATAACGTAGAACTTGTAGACATATATAACGTAGAACTTGTAGACATATATAACGTAGAACTTGCAGACATATATAACGTAGAACTTGCAGACATATATAACATAGAACTTGTAGACATATATAACGTAGAACTCGTAGACATATATAACGTAGAACTCGTAGACATATATAACGTAGAACTCGTAGACATATATAACGTAGAACTTGTAGACATATATAACGTAGAACTTGTAGACATATATAACGTAGAACTCGTAGACATATATAACGTAGAACTCGTAGACATATATAATGTAGAACTCATAGACATATATAACGTAGAACTTGTAGACATATATAACGTAGAACTCGTAGACATATATAATGTAGAACTCGTAGACATATATAACGTAGAACTTGTAGACATATATAATGTAGAACTCGTAGACATATATAACGTAGAACTTGTAGACATATATAACGTAGAACTCGTAGACATATATAACGTAGAACTCATAGACATATATAATGTAGAACTCGTAGACATATATAACGTAGAAATCGTAGACATATATAACGTAGAACTTGTAGACATATATAACGTAGAACTTGTAGACATATATAACGTAGAACTCGTAAACATATATAATGTAGAACTTGTAGACATATATAACGTAGAACTTTTCCGCCCTTTTCACCAATATGTACTGCCTCTTTTATCAATCACCTTAAGTTAGCAAAATGTTCTAAGGGCTAACCCCTAAATACCCCGTCCCGCACCTCATCGGTGCTCAACATGCGCCCTGCCTCTTTTCTGACCACCATGCCCCTTTTTTTGACTCGCCCTGTCCTTTTGTTCCACTCTAGAATCAACCCTACTTATCAGCAGTGGGAGATACCTCTTCTGTTGTGGATTAACTGGTAAAACATGGTTATATAACCTCAAATCAACATATCTCACAGCAACAGATTCAATAATCAGGGTTCCCGCAGTCAGTCGCCTATACTGGGCGCTAAATTTTGTGAATTGACGAAAATACTAAGATCAACTTTTCCATTTTTATTCTTTTTTTGGCACAACATGTTTTGTCAAATATATGGCTTCAAATATTATCTGTGAACTATGTGGCTCTTAGTTAGCTCCAAGTTTTTCAAATTGGCTCCAGTTTTTTTTCTCAATTGGCGCAGACAAAAATTCAGATAGCGGGTACCCTGATAATGTTAATAATAATGATTATTGTTACATGATTGAGACTTACTTCTCCTCTCTTATCTTCTTATCACCCTCTCCTCATCTTCTTATCACCCTCTCCTCATCTTCTTATCACCCTCTCCTCATCTTCTTATCACCCTCTCCTCATCTTCTTATCACCCTCTCCTCATCTCAATTCTATTTTCTTTCTCTCTCTCACCCACAATCCATTATGTTATGATACTATTTATTAATGTTGAATATGTAGTTTCTCATGTGATCAGGTCCCGCTTTTTATTCTATTTTGTATTGATTCAAATGTCAAACTTTCCCAACTTTATAAAACAAATTTTGCAAAACCTCAGCGAACTTTGCAGTGGAGAAGAATTATATAAGACTCTGTCTTTCATTCTAATCCTTTATCTGTATTTTGACATGTATAATATAGCATTGTTAAAACTGTATGATAATTTGAAAATAAAATATGTTAGCGTATAAGCTTATATTAGTCATGTGTCGTTATTTGTTTTGATTGATTGGAAATAATCAGTAGTTGTGTCTGACTGGGTGTGTGTTTTACGTTTATTTATCATCGCTACTTGTCGCCCATATGACCGACGCCTCCTGAAGAGATTAGTCATTTTAGATTTTGGAAGATTGTGCAATGATACAGACAGAGACCTATTCCAGAATCTCCTCTGGTTCTTTTACGTGCACGGTGTACAGAACCGACACGAGACCTCGGTTTAATGTTCCATCTGAAAGACTGTTAATTTTATTAGGGTCAGACAGGGGGATCAAACTTGCGAGAAGGGATGGTACTTTTATACAAATGTATTCAAATCTTCACATCTGCTGCAATTAGAAAGATGCAGCACAAGGAAATGTTGAGACAGTTGTCCGAAGCTTTAATTACCCAGATGTGTCTGAAATAGATTAACAAGCTTCTATCTGAAATAGATTAACAAGCTTCTATTTCACATGAACAATATTCTGATGATGATGATTAACAATCAACCAATTATCACTAACTTAATTTTCAGATATTCGGAAATCAGTCTGTGCCAGCGTACATCTATATTACACTGTTTGCACTGTTTGCTAACTATATATAATATGTATGTATGTCCTCATAGGCTTGAATGCCTAACTGGAATTTAATAAACTATGTCTATTACTAAATAAAGTACCGCTATATTGTCACTTGCAAATAGATATCTCTCCTGACATTACCGCATAGAAACGCTTCTCGACTCCAACATAAAATGTTTATTTTAGCTGTATTGCGGAATCAAGTTTTTACAACATTAGTTTAATCGCTCTCTAGACCTCTTCCTGTCGGAATCCGTCGCCACGACGGAGAGAGAAGCCATGTGGATTTAAGTGTCTTTCCCAAGGATATACCGTAAGTCCTCCTCCGTTGTCAAGGACACTGACTTGTATACCACTGATGGTCACGGGTTCAAACCCCGCTCAGGCTGTGTCTCATTTATATGAACATGTTGGCAGTTTCTTAAAAATAAAAAAAACATACTGTAACTGCCATAACAATTGGTGATGCTTTGTGTTGCTAATAGCTTTGAAAGCTTTCCTTAAGCCATTTCTCATTGGTAAGATGTTTTGATAAGTGTTGTCCCTAATAGGTGAAGACACACACAAGATTCCAGTGGAGAATTTTGAACTGGCAGATCAGAACTACAGAGGTTTGTGGATTCAGCTGCAGAACTTCATCAACCCAAATGGAGAAAAACCAGAATATCCACCCCTATATTGTTTGGTATGTCAGCTTAGTTTATACAAATTTATTTTAGCTCGATTGCGAAACAAATTCTTATAACTTATATTAATCACTCTCGAGACCTCATTCCTGATGGAATCCATCGCCACGAGGGAGAGAGAAGAGGCATGTGGAATTTAAATGCCTTGCCTAAGGGCACAATCGTAACGGCTCCAGCTGGGCTCGAACTCCGGGCCTTTCACGCATGAAGCGACCACGTTACCACTGAGCTATCACGACTTCCAGCTTAGATCTTTAGAAAGAGATGTAAGTGCGAGAGTACCTGCGGAGGGCATAGAGTAATTGTGTCCATCGGGATAGCGTGATAGTGTCTGTCCGAACCAGACCGCCTCCGTGGTCGAGTGGTTAAGGTTGCTGACTTGTATACCACTGTAACCTATCATCACTGATGGTCACGGGTTCGAGCCCCGCTCAGACCGTGTCTCATTTATATGAAAAAGTTGGCAGTTTCTTACGGAGGTTGGTGCACCCAAGTACTGGTTAACCGCTGGAGCCTGCCCCGGAAAGGTGGTGTTAGGTAAACTGCCCGCTGGTGATATAGCCCGAAATGGTGCTGATGCAGGCATAAAACCCGAAATATAACATATATAACTTTCCGAACCACTTCTGCATTAAATATTTCTTAACCCTTTCCTTCATAGAGATTTAGGTTAATATACCATTATATCTCCATACAAACGACAGTCATTTAGCTATCATGCAGTGGATAAGTAGTCGCCATATCTATCCCACCTCCATAGATATTACTTGGACTACATGAGATTCTGGCCTTTGTTATGAACATTGGTTTGGCTACTACATTGTCAATGTATGTCGTATTGCTAATGGCGTCAAGAGGTGCTTCTATGAGGGAAAGGGTTTATGAACATTGGTTTGGCTACTACATTGTCAATGTATGTCGTATTGCTAATGGCGTCAAGAGGTGCTTCTACGAGGGAAAAGGTTTATGAACATTGGTTTGACTACTACATTGTCAATGTGTGTCGTATTGGTAATGGCGTCAAGAGGTGCTTCTATGAAAACATGAATGTCGTGCAATGAGTTGTTGAAAATTATGTGACGTCTTAAAGAAGAATGTTTGTCTGGTCTGGAATTTTGCTAAGCCCCTGGCCTTGTTGCAGAAGTACTTGCATACGATTGTCAGGCGGCTTAATCCCTCCTGCAGATTAAGTGGCAATTTAATCTTCTTGACATCAATAATTTTATCCCTCCTGCAGATTAAGTGGCAATTTAATCTTCTTGACATCAATAATTTTATCCCTCCAGCAGATTAAGTGGCAATTTAATCTTCTTGACATCAATAATTTTATCCCTCCTGCAGATTAAATGGCAATTTAATCTTCTTGACATCAATATACGATAAATGAATCAATTAATATTCATGCTATTTGTTATATTCAATCTTATTTGCAAATATAGAAGTTAAATGTCTCGGTGTGGTTTTTCAGGGCATTGGGCACAAGTATGAATCAGTAGAATACTGTCTTGACTGGATCCATGGCAAGGCGTGTCTCGGAGAACCAAACCGCATACACAAAGTGTACGAGGTAGAAAGTCTTTTCCAGGAAATGCAGGCCCATATTGGCAACCAGGTGTCGAAGACGTCTTGTATCGACCGGCTGACATGCTCCGACTGGGACTATGAACCTAACACGAAGTAAGCGTAATCTGATGTTGGCCACCACCCTGATGGAGATGTTAGGCGGCGTGTCACACCACCCTGATGGAGTGGTTGGGCGTGTCACATCACCCTGATGGAGTGGTTGGGCGTGTCACATCACCCTGATGGAGTGGTTGGGTGGCGTGTCACACCACCCTGATAGAGTGGTTGGACGGCGTGTCACACCACCCTGATGGAGTGGTTGGGCGTGTCACACCACTCTGATGGAGTGGTTGGGTGGCGTGTCACACCACCTTGATGGAGTGGTTGGGCGGGTCACACCACCCTGATGGAGTGGTTGGGCGGCGTGTCACACCACCCTAATGGAGTGGTTGGGCGGCCTGTCACACCACCCTGATGGAGTGGTTGGGTGGCGTGTCACACCACCCTGATGGAGTGGTTGGGCGGCGTGTCACACCACCCTGATGGAGTGGTTGGGTGGCGTGTCACATCACCCTGATGAAGTGGTTGGGCGGGTCACACCACCCTGATGGAGTGGTTGGGTAGCGTGTCACATCACCCTGATGGAGGGTTGGGCATGTCACATCACCCTGATGGAGTGGTTGGGCGTGTCACACCACCCTGATGGAGTGGTTGGGCGTGTCACACCACCCTGATGGAGTGGTTGGGCGGCGTGTCACACCACCCTGATGGAGTGGTTGGGCGGCGTGTCACACCACCCTGATGGAGTGGTTGGGCATGTCACACCACCCTGATGAAGTGGTTGGGCGTGTCACACCACCCTGATGGAGTGGTTGGGCGGCGTGTCACACCACCCTGATGGAGTGGTTGGGCGGCGTGTCACACCACCCTGATGGAGTGGTTGGGCGGCGTGTCACACCACCCTGATGGAGTGGTTGGGCGGCCTGTCACACCACCCTGATGAAGTGGTTGGGCAGCGTGTCACACCACCCTGATGGAGTGGTTGGGTGGTGTGTCACACCATCCTGATGGAGTGGTTGGGCGGCCTGTCACACCACCCTGATGAAGTGGTTGGGCAGCGTGTCACATCACCCTGATGGAGTGGTTGGGCGGCGTGTCACACCACCCTGATGGAGTGGTTGGGCGGCGTGTCACACCACCCTGATGGAGTGGTTGGGTGGCGTGTCACACCACCCTGATGGAGTGGTTGGGCGGGTCACATCACCCTGATGGAGTGGTTGGGCGGCGTGTCACACCACCCTGATGGAGTGGTTGGGTGGCGTGTCACACCACCCTGATGGAGTGGTTGGGTGGCGTGTCACACCACCCTGATGGAGTGGTTGGGTGGCGTGTCACACCACCCTGATGGAGTGGTTGGGTGGCGTGTCACACCACCCTGATGGAGTGGTTGGGTGGCGTGTCACACCACCCTGATGGAGTGGTTGGGCGTGTCACACCACCCTGATAGAGTGGGTTGGGCGTGTCACACCACCCTGATAGAGTGGTTGGGCGTGTCACACCACCCTGATGGAGTGGTTGGGTGGCGTGTCACACCACCCTGATGGAGTGGTTGGGCGTGTCACATCAAATAATTTACCTCTTGGCTATTTATGTTTGAATTAGCGCAGTTGTTAGCTCGTTTGTTTCTCACCAATGCAACCTGGGTTCGATCCTTGGATGATTAAGTATGTGAGATGGTACGGTGGTTGCAAATTGAACCAGTGGGTTTTCTCCTGGTTCTCTGGTTTCCTTCCAGGCCAACGAGAGTGATTAATGTAAGTTGTTGATACTTGTTTCACAATCATTGTAAAATAAATAAAGTTTATAAAAATGGTTTGTATTCAACCAGGGGGTGACAAATTCTTTCAAGTGCGGTACAGGGCTCAAGCTAGAGGGAGACTTGGGATAAATATTCCACCTCAATTCTCCCTAGTTTTAGCCGAGTGTGAAGATTTTACATATAGGTATACAGTGAGAACTTGATAGATACCAATATCGATATGCCAAAACCGTTTGAAGGTCTAGCAAGCGGCTTGAGGAAGCTGTCCAACAGATCTGTGATTCTATCTAGCTACCTGCCATTGTCTGGAACCTGGGGTCTTCCTGCAACAGGCTTGAGGAAGCTGTACAACTGACCTACAGATCTGTGATTCTATCAAGCTACCTGCCATTGTCTGGAACCTGGTGTCTTCCTGCACCAGGCTTGAGGAAGCTGTCCAACTGACCTACAGATCTGTGATTCTATCTGGCTACCTGCCATTGTCTGGAACCTGGTGTCTTCCTGCACCAGGCTTGAGGAAGCTGTACAACTAACCTACAGATCTGTGATTCTATCTAGCTACCTGCCATTGTCTGGAACCTGGTGTCTTCCTGCACTAGACAATATAACTGGACTGTTTGATCGAAAGTGAATTTGACTGGAACACAATTATGCAATTGACAATATTGTATTGTGTTCTTACAGTAGTTTTACAATGAACCCTCTTAGTGTTGTCTCTCTATATAGTTTGATGTTTGAGTTACTTGTATTTCTATCCTGTATATATCTTGCTATATAGTTTGATGTTTGAGTTACTTGTCCATGTATCTTGTAGTTTGTCTATTTATCTTGTAGATATCTTGCTATATAGTTTGATGTTTGAGTTACTTGTCCATGTATCTTGTAGTTTGTCTATTTATCTTGTAGATATCTTGCTATATAGTTTGATGTTTACCGGTCTATCTATCCTGTAGATATATTGCTATATAGTTTGATGTTTGGGTTACTTGTCTATCTATCTATCCTGTATATATATATTGCTATATAGTTTGATGTTTACTGGTCTATCTATCCTGTAGATATATTGCTATATAGTTTGATGTTTACTGGTCTATCTATCCTGTAGATATATTGCTATATAGTTTGATGTTTGGGTTACTTGTCTATCTATCTATCCTGTATATATATATTGCTATATAGTTTGATGTTTACTGGTCTATCTATCCTGTATATATATATTGCTATATAGTTTGATGTTTACTGGTCTATCTATCCTGTAGATATATTGCTATATAGTTTGATGTTTACTGGTCTATTTATCCTGTAGATATATTGCTATATAGTTTGATGTTTGAGTAACTCTTGTAGATGTGCCTACCATGAAGAACATGAAGTGAAGGACTGCGCTCTGGGAATTGTACATAGATATGCGTAAGTGTAAATCTTGTGTCTAGAAATTTAACGTGGATAGTACCGATAAGATAAGATAACTTTTTTATTTTTGAGTCGACAAGACTTTTTACAATAAACATAAGCTGTGATGAGCTTTTATAATCGACTATATAACAACATGTGCATATGAATAACAAGAGTAAAAGGAGCTATGGAAAATAAAAATCATGAATTAAATTAAGCACACTATGATAAAACATGCTTATTTAGTCTAAAAGTAAAATAGATATATAAGATGAACATAGGAAGCTAAAATAAAAGAATAATACAACAACCATGGCAACTAAGATGATTTATAGAATGAAAAATAAAAATGTAATTTAAATTGTAACTAAACTGAACTCCATCCATACTGATCTCACACTGTGGGACTCACTAACTGGTACGGCATCCATGCTGATCCCACACTGTGGGACTCACTAACTGGTACGGCATCCATGCTGATCCCACACTGTGTGACTCACTAACTGGTACGGCATCCATGCTGATCCCACACTGTGGGACCCACTAACTGGTACGGCATCCATGCTGATCCCACACTGTGGGACCCACTAACTGGTACGGCATCCATGCTGATCCCACACTGTGGGACCCACTAACTGGTACGGCATCCATGCTGATCCCACACTGTGGGACCCACTAACTGGTACGGCATCCATGCTGATCTCACACTGTGGGACCCACTAACTGGTACGGCATCCATGCTGATCCCACACTGTGGGACCCACTAACTGGTACGGCATCCATGCTGATCTCACACTGTGGGACCCACTAACTGGTACGGCATCCATGCTGATCCCACACTGTGGGACTCACTAACTTGTACAGCATACTACACACTTGTATTTCCATTCCAAGAGGAAATCAAACTCTTGAAATGACTGAAGCTAGTTGTAGCCCTTGAAGTCATAAGGTAAGGAATTCCCGAGCGAGTTCTTACTGTAGGTGCAGCACCAGGAAATCAATCTCTTGAAATGACTGAAGCTAGTTGTAGCCCTGAAGTCATCAGGTAGGGAATTCCCGAACGAGTTCTTACCGTAGGTGCAGCAACAGGAAATCAAGCTCTTGAAATGACTGAAGCTAGTTGTAGCCCTGAAGTCATCAGGTAGGGAATTCCACAGCACAGGAGCAGCTTAGCTGTACGAGTTCTTACCATAGGTGCTGGTTCTTATAGGGACTTGCATGTTGGAGGACAATCGTGCAGATGGGAAATCCACGAAATGCAACCTGTCGACACTGAACATTAAATCTACATCCTTTAGCAGTGGATGAATTTATTCACCACAGAAATTCACCACAGAAAAATTCATCCACAGAAGCAAATTATTTCACCTAATTACTAACGTCACATAATATTTGTTGACATTAATTAATGATTGAAAATTATTTAAGAAGAATAGGTAATGGTACTGCTATTTATACGTGTGTAATATGCTGACGGATCCGTAGTCCAGTGGTTAACATGTATAATAAACGACCCTAATACAATTAACAGTCTTTCAGATGGGACTTTAAACCGAGGTCTCGTGTCGGTGCTTTACATCGTGCACTTAAAAAAACAGAGGAGACTCTGGAATGGGTCCCTATCTGTATCATTGCACTATCCTCCAACAATCTAAAATGACTAATCTCTTCAGGAGGCGTCGCTCATATGGGCAACCTGTAGCGACGATAAATAAACGTAAAATACTGTTTCTTTATACTGTTTGTTAATGTGATTTTCTGCCTCTTTAACTTTAAATTAATTTTACAGGTACGCTATATCCGACTCATTGTGTGAATTTTATGGCGTGCAATTGACAAAGAAACATTTACCTGTAAGAGAGGACACTGGATCCATAACAGTGCTCTCCCCTTCTAATATGCCTGTCTGCAACAAACAGGAGTCTCGCCTACCTTCACAATCAGACTTCCTGTTCAAAACTAGAGAAGATAAGGTAAGTTAGATTCTTTGGATGACTGGGTTGAAGTGAGATGAGGTATGTTTCGTTTATCTTCTGAGCAGGCGTCAACATTTGCTAAATATTTACGGCGAGGTATTGTAATTGAGTTTTGTCTATTGTACTATTGCAGAATTTTTATAGTACTGTTCAATATATCTGCGGTGCCAAATGTTAGGGTTTTTCGAGGAGTTTTGTATTGGCGATGTGTTTAATCGACGCATTTCTTTTTTCCCGCCAAATTTTGACTCGCAAGAGAAACACCAATAACTCGTACTACTATGGGATAGAAGTCTAATCAGTAACATCACGGGCTTCTGACAAGTTTTAAATCAATTTGCAATGTAAATGAATTGGAAAAGTAATAAGTAATAACCATTGTAATGCAAACAAACATATTTATTTTCACGCGTTTACGGACTATGAATATTGCAAACCATTGAGAACCCTTGTATATGCAGTGGCAGTCAATGCTGTCAACAAACCCGAGATTATTACCAATTCCTTAGTGAAACTCTAACTGTAGGAACATGTACTATAGTACATACATGTACGACGACCGTGTAGTGTACGCTCGCCCACATTGTTCACAGGAGGTGAGGGTAAATAAGCTCAATCATCACCGTGTAGTGTTATACTATCGTACAGTGATATATATAAATAAAATAACATATTTCAGTTTTTTCATTTCTATTCGGAACGAGATTCATTTAGATATAACCGCCAAATTTACCTCCATTTTGAAAACTAAGCATTTACTTTGTTTACATTGGCGATAGCTAAAATGCAATATAATGGCGAGGTTTAGATTTGGCGGATTCGTTACTGATTGCAAATACAGCCAAAGTAAAACCTCTGCCAATAAATCTACTTATACGGTATTTTGATCAATCATTGTGTGTCATCCGACTGCCAGATTGATTGACATGTGTCGTCCAACTGTCTGTCAACAATTGTGTGTCTTCGAGCTGCCTGTTTATCAACATTTGCCTCGTAATCATGCAACAAGAATATCTTACACCCGAATATTTGGAACTTAGATTAGAGATTATGTATATACTATACACCATTTGGAACTTAGATTAGAGATTACGTATATACTATACACCATTTGGAACTTAGATTAGAGATTATATATATACTATACACCATTTGGAACTTAGATTAGAGATTATATATATACTATACACCATTTGGAACTTAGATTAGAGATTATATATATACTATACACCATTTGGAACTTAGATTAGAGATTACGTATATACTATACACCATTTGGAACTTAGATTAGAGATTATGTATATACTGTACACCATTTGGAACTTAGATTAGAGATTATGTATATACTATACACCATTTGGAACTTAGATTAGAGATTATGTATATACTATACACCATTTGGAATTTAGATTAGAGATTATGTATATACTATGAAGTATGGACTTTCGTCTTCAGAAGGTTAAATGTTATCTGGTTTCAGGGTTCATTCTAGGTCAGAATTTTTGGGAGAAGTGAGAAAGCGCGCGATCACATCCTTAAATGGTGTTATTTAAACAATTTCAACAAAATTTGGTTAAAATGCACAGTATGACCATTAAATACAACATTTTAATAGGCCAGCGTATCTTACTGGCCAAATTTTTGTATGATTATTGTAAATTATGAGTCGGCCAAGATCAATAACCAACTGGATTTGCCCAGTCACTCTGGAGGTTTGACTTTCCAATTGGCCATATTTGCATGTTTAACACTACAAGGAAGAACTCGATGGGCATATATTGTGAACATCGATACTCTATTCTATATAAATATTTTAAATATCTTCTTTGGAAAGAGAGGTGCCTACCTGCTGTTAAGTTTTAAGCTTTGAGCTTTTCTCATGTTTGTGATGTTTATTGTCAAGAGCTGTTCAGTACTGCAGCCAAAGTAACCGCATTCTGCTCAGGTGAAATCACCGCTTAACGTTCATAGCGGGCACCTTAGAAATTGAGAAGTTTCGTATTTAATATCTGGACTTTTTCTCTACAGCCTATCAAGCGTGAACCTGAAACAGACTACAGGGAACTACGCAGACCCAAACCTCCAGGTAAGCTTTAAACAATCCTTCGGGTGTCATAACTATGTAGACCCAAACATCCAGGTAAGCTTTAAGCAATCCTTCGGGTGTCATAACTGTGCAGACCCAAACCTCCAGGTAAGCTTTAAACAATCCTTCGGGTGTCATAACTATGTAGACCCAAACATCCAGGTAAGCTTTAAGCAATCCTTCGGGTGTCATAACTGTGCAGACCCAAACCTCCAGGTAAGCTTTAAACAATCCTTCGGGTGTCATAACTATGTAGACCCAAACATCCAGGTAAGCTTTAAGCAATCCTTCGGGTGTCATAACTGTGCAGACCCAAACCTCCAGGTAAGCTTTAAACAATCCTTCGGGTGTCATAACTATGCAGACCCAAACCTCCAGGTAAGCTTTAAACAATCCTTCGGGTGTCATAACTATGCAGGCCCAAACCTCCAGGTAAGCTTTAAACAATCCTTCGGGTGTCATAACTATGCAGACCCAAACCTCCAGGTAAGCTTTAAACAATCCTTCGGGTGTCATAACTACGCAGACCCAAACCTCCAGGTAAGCTTTAAACAATCCTTCGGGTGTCATAACTATGCAGACCCAAGCTTGAGACGATCCGTCGGATGTCATTAGACTACTGGAAACTAGGTCCCTTGTAGTTCTGGGACATCCAGGTACTTTAAGTACCACTAACACCCACCTTTGAGAGAGACATATTCTGTTTTATATGTTATATTTCGGGTTTTACGCCTGCATCAGCACCATTTTGGGCTATATCGCCGGCGGGCAGTTTACCTAACAACACCTTTCCTGGGCAGGCTCCAACGGTTAATGAGTACTTGGGTGCACCAACCTCAGTAAGAAACTGCCAACTTTTTCATATAAATGAGACACGGGCTCGAACCCGTGACCATCAGTAATGATAGGTTACGGTGGTATAAGTCAGCGACCGTAACCACTCTACCACGGAGGCAGACCATATTCTGTTTTATCAATCGGTAACACCGCTGAAGCAACTCTATAGTTTCAATTCAGTTTGTCCCAACTTAGTCATATATATAAAGTTTAACATTTTACCTCACAAATACAAAATGTTGTTAGCACTCTGGTTGTCATAGGTGATAGCCCACTTGGCCTTCTTGTTTACAGTTACAGAATATCCTGCTACATTGCCTACTGCTCCTGCTTGGGGCGGGGGCATGAGAGGAGCTACGGCACCAGTGGGAGGAGTAAATGCCAGTCAGGACGAGTTTCCACCAATGGGAGGATCAGTAGCACCAATGGCTGGAGTTTATGTAAATCAGCAAGATTTTCCACCAATGGCTGCAGGAAGAGGACTGACGATGGGCATGCAAGGTACTTTTTTACAAAATGAAAAACAAATAATCAATTGTTGAGTCAATCTTGGCAGCGGTTCTAATTCTGTTCACTTGAGGCAGTCCGATTAGTTCAGTGGTTAGCGCACTCGCTTCTCACCAATGCAACCCTCGATCCTCAGACCAGGAAGTATGTGGGATGATACGATGGTCGCCAGATTGGACAGGTGGGTTTTCTCCAGTTTCCTCCCACACGCGTGACCACATTTACGCTTTCATCCGCACCAACGATAGTGATTAATAGAAGTTGTTATAACTTGTTTCGCAATTGTTGTAAATTAAATATAAAGTTTAATTCTGTTCACTAACATGTAACCCACGTGTAATATAAGAAATTGAATCACCCCCCACATGTATCATTCCGCGTGTTTACAAACAAACAAATGTGGACGAAAACACGATTTTAGTCTATGTGTTTCAATTTGAAGACCAACAAACATGTATTTGCTTTGTATGTTTTGTTGAATATATGTTAAAATGGTACCTTTATTGGTAACTACTCTGGAGTGTGGAGTTAGGTCAATGAATCTAGCCGGATTGTAGATAAATCTTCAAAGGGCTAAAAGTCCATTTTTCATGTGATAAACTAGTCCAGAAGCTTGCGTAATAACATTTATTCTGGACTCGTTTACAAAAGCTTGAAATGAAATATTGATTAACTCTTTGCCCGCTAGTGGTGAAAATAACAGTTAAATATGTTATCAAATTTCTTGACATGCTTCCAGAGTTTTCAGTTGCAAATAACATATTACCGTACTTACTCGCCTATAAGACGACTCGCCTATAAGACGACCCCCCTACTTTGGTTCTGTAATCTGTGGATTTGGCATGCACTCGCATATAAGACGGGTTGATAAAATTGACATCAGGAGTTGAAGAAATTTTCCGATAATTGATTCATAAGATTTTTGTGAACAATAACATAATGTTTTATTGCTAATTACTCAAAAAATCCGACATATGTAAGGACATACAAGGACAACCTTTCTTACAGACACAGCCAATCAGATCGATCATTAAACGGTTAGCCCGCATAAGATCACCTTAGACACGACAAATTTGCATATTGTCCCATGCATGCCACATTTATAATTGAGTAGTGGCATGGGACAATACGCAGGTGTTGTTAGGTAAACTGCCCGTCGCTCAAATGGGAATCCGGTCGCGACAGTAAATAAACATAAATTAAAAAAACAAAAACAATTAGAAATGTCACACAAACTTGTGAAATTATCAACAAAATATGATGTTTTGTCCAGTTAGGCCGGGATAATTGATATGATTACTTTTGGTTACTGCGTCAGGTATTTTTTTTTGAAAGTGGCACATATATTCCAAGTGAGTTTTAAAATAAATATTGCAAACTGACGTCGGCGAATTGAAATATTTTATAGTTATGGTAGAGTTATCAAAGCGAGGGGAAATATATTTTCAACCTGTATTCCGTATAGGTTTGGTACATAATTCAGAAAAAATTAACATTTACTTGGCCTGCACATGTCAAAATGTCAGTAGTTTCCACAGTATCAGAGCTGTCAGCACAGATCAAAGAAATATGTAAGTTACCACAAAGAGAATTAGCTCCCTCGCTTCCATTTTCATGAAGCATTGCCCTGGTGAATGACTTTGAAGTTTTTTCCCTGCTTCAGCCCATGTCCATATATGGAAATCGATGTAGGTTAAACTGCTCTCCAGGTACTCACACTACACATGTGTTGGTTCGTTGCTATGGATACGCTATACTAGTGGATAATAGGGACTGTTTCAAGAGGTATGAAGAAAGGGGGGCGTTTAAAGGAGTCCCAGATATACTTTGCATATAATTTGTCGCAAATTGCATCGCCCCTGGGTGCGTTTAAACGGGGGTGGGGTATATAGTAATTATTGAAATAAGAATTGTCCAGGGCTAGAATCTTTCGCAGTTTTTAATTTACCAAGGTGTTCATTTAATACCCAAAGTCGGTGAAAAAATGTATAAAAAGGTATCAAATTGGCCAAAAAATTTTATATAGGTGGCTGACATTTAGAAAACGCCGAACCAGCCGATTTTGACCGAAAATATTTAGGTGATGTTTTGTGACCCACTTATAAGACGGGACCTCGAGTTTGAGCCTTAAATCAGCTGAAAATATACCCGTCTTATAGGCGAGTAAGTACGGTAATGATATTGTCGTCTGCTACAATTATTTGAACTATTTATAGCATTTATTTTACCCAGCATGCAAAGAGTTAATACAAATGAGATCCAAAACTGTAATGTTTAGTCCTCACATCGTTAATTAAACTCATATTTATTTGTGCACCGCAAAACACAACTCATAACAACAATATTGTAGAAAACAAACATCAACATATAAATATGACGCGAGATAAAATTGCCTGTGATGGGCAGCGTCAAAAAGTTCATTATTTGTTTCACAATCACGGAGAGGTGCACATCATGCTCAGAAATTTCATGCTGGCATTTATAACTAATAGTAGATCAGTATTTTGGAATTAGGAATGGCAACGAATGGCTGGGTATTCAAATATTCGGAACCACATGACCTCTTACACGTCGTAGTTTCGGGCCCCAACGTAATTGTCCTCTCATCTGATGGTGTGACTGGTGCGTTACTGTACCAGTTAACTAACCAGTTCCACGCTATCCACCACCAGTTCCACGCTATCCACCACCAGTTCCATGCTATCCAACACCAGTTCCATGCTATACACCACCAGTTCCACGCTATCCACCACCAGTTCCATGCTATCCACTACCAGTTATACGCTATCCACCACCAGTTCCACGCTATCCACCACCAGTTCCAACCTATCCACCACCAGTTCCATGCTATCCACCACCAGTTCCAAGCTATCCACCACCAGTTCCATGCTATCCACCACCAGTTCCATGCTATCCACCACCAGTTCCACGCTATACACCACCAGTTCCATGCTATCCACCACCAGTTCCACGCTATCCACCACCAGTTCCACACTATCCACCACCAGTTCCACGCTATCCACCACCAGTTCCAAGCTATCTACCACCAGTTCCACGCTATCCACCACCAGTTCCACGCTATCCACCACCAGTTCCACGCTATCCACCACCAGTTCCACGCTATCCACCACCAGTTCCACGCTATCCACCACCAGTTCCACGCTATCCACCACTAGTTCCATGCTATCCACCACCAGTTCCACGCTATCCACCACCAGTTCCACGCTATCCACCACCAGTTCCATGCTATCCACCACCAGTTCCATGCTATCCACCACCAGTTCCAAGCTATCTACCACCAGTTCCAAGCTATCCACCACCAGTTCCATGCTATCCACTACCAGTTATACGCTATCCACCACCAGTTCCACGCTATACACCACTAGTTCCAAGCTATCCACCACCAGTTCCACGCTATACACCACCAGTTCCACGCTATCCACCACCAGTTCCACGCTATCCACCACCAGTTCCACGCTATCCACCACCAGTTCCATGCTATCCACCACCAGTTCCATGCTATCCACCACCAGTTCCACGCTATCCACCACCAGTTCCACGCTATCCACCATCAGTTCCATGCTATCCACCACCAGTTCCATGCTATCCACTACCAGTTCCATGCTATCCACCACCAGTTCCACGCTATCCACCACCAGTTCCATGCTATCCACCACCAGTTCCACGCTATCCACCACCAGTTCCACGCTATCCACCACTAGTTCCATGCTATCCACCACCAGTTCCAAGCTATCCACCACCAGTTCCATGCTATCCACCACCAGTTCCAAGCTATCCACCACCAGTTCCATGCTATCCACCACCAGTTCCATGCTATCCACCACCAGTTCCATGCTATACACCACCAGTTCCATGCTATCCACCACCAGTTCCACGCTATCCACCACCAGTTCCACACTATCCACCACCAGTTCCAAGCTATCCACCACCAGTTCCAAGCTATCTACCACCAGTTCCACGCTATCCACCACCAGTTCCATGCTATCCACCACCAGTTCCACGCTATCCACCACCAGTTCCACGCTATCCACCACCAGTTCCATGCTATCCACCACCAGTTCCATGCTATCCACCACCAGTTCCACGCTATCCACCACCAGTTCCACGCTATCCACCATCAGTTCCATGCTATCCACCACCAGTTCCATGCTATCCACTACCAGTTCCATGCTATCCACCACCAGTTCCACGCTATCCACCACCAGTTCCATGCTATCCACCACCAGTTCCACGCTATCCACCACCAGTTCCACGCTATCCACCACTAGTTCCACGCTATCCACCACCAGTTCCAAGCTATCCACCACCAGTTCCATGCTATCCACCACCAGTTCCAAGCTATCCACCACCAGTTCCATGCTATCCACCACCAGTTCCAAGCTATCCACCACCAGTTCCATGCTATCCACCACCAGTTCCATGCTATCCACCACCAGTTCCAAGCTATCCACCACCAGTTCCATGCTATCCACCACCAGTTCCAAGCTATCCACCACCAGTTCCAAGCTATCCACCACCAGTTCCACGCTATCCACCACCAGTTCCATGCTATCCACCACCAGTTCCATGCTATCCACCACCAGTTCCATGCTATCCACCACCAGTTCCATGCTATCCACCACCAGTTCCAAGCTATCCACCACCAGTTCCAAGCTATCCACCACCAGTTCCACGCTATCCACCACCAGTTCCATGCTATCCACCACCAGTTCCACGCTATCCACCACCAGTTCCACGCTATCCACCACCAGTTCCATGCTATCCACCACCAGTTCCATGCTATCCACCACCAGTTCCATGCTATCCACCACCAGTTCCATGCTATCCACCACCAGTTCCACGCTATCCACCACCAGTTCCACGCTATCCACCACCAGTTCCATGCTATCCACCACCAGTTCCACGCTATCCACCACCAGTTCCATGCTATCCACCACCAGTTCCATGCTATCCACCACCAGTTCCACGCTATCCACCACTAGTTCCACGCTATCCACCACCAGTTCCAAGCTATCCACCACCAGTTCCATGCTATCCACCACCAGTTCCAAGCTATCCACCACCAGTTCCAAGCTATCCACCACCAGTTCCAAGCTATCCACCACCAGTTCCAAGCTATCCACCACCAGTTCCAAGCTATCCACCACCAGTTCCAAGCTATCCACCACCAGTTCCAAGCTATCCACCACCAGTTCCAAGCTATCCACCACCAGTTCCAAGCTATCCACCACCAGTTCCAAGCTATCCACCACCAGTTCCAAGCTATCCACCACCAGTTCCAAGCTATCCACCACCAGTTCCACGCTATCCACCACCAGTTCCACGCTATCCACCACCAGTTCCACGCTATCCACCACCAGTTCCACGCTATCCACCACCAGTTCCACGCTATCCACCACCAGTTCCACGCTATCCACCACCAGTTCCACGCTATCCACCACCAGTTCCAAGCTATCCACCACCAGTTCCATGCTATCCACCACCAGTTCCATGCTATCCACCACCAGTTCCATGCTATCCACCACCAGTTCCATGCTATCCACCACCAGTTCCAGCTATCCACCCCAGTTCCAAGCTATCCACCACCAGTTCCAAGCTATCCACCACCAGTTCCAAGCTATCTACCACCAGTTCCACGCTATCCACCACCAGTTCCATGCTATCCACCACCAGTTCCACGCTATCCACCACCAGTTCCACGCTATCCACCACCAGTTCCATGCTATCCACCACCAGTTCCATGCTATCCACCACCAGTTCCACGCTATCCACCACCAGTTCCACGCTATCCACCATCAGTTCCATGCTATCCACCACCAGTTCCATGCTATCCACTACCAGTTCCATGCTATCCACCATCAGTTCCATGCTATCCACCACCAGTTCCATGCTATCCACTACCAGTTCCATGCTATCCACCACCAGTTCCATGCTATCCACTACCAGTTCCATGCTATCCACCACCAGTTCCACGCTATCCACCACCAGTTCCATGCTATCCACCACCAGTTCCACGCTATCCACCACCAGTTCCACGCTATCCACCACTAGTTCCACGCTATCCACCACCAGTTCCAAGCTATCCACCACCAGTTCCATGCTATCCACCACCAGTTCCAAGCTATCCACCACTAGTTCCATGCTATCCACCACCAGTTCCAAGCTATCCACCACCAGTTCCATGCTATCCACCACCAGTTCCATGCTATCCACCACCAGTTCCAAGCTATCTACCACCAGTTCCAAGCTATCCACCACCAGTTCCATGCTATCCACTACCAGTTATACGCTATCCACCACCAGTTCCACGCTATACACCACTAGTTCCAAGCTATCCACCACCAGTTCCACGCTATACACCACCAGTTCCACGCTATCCACCACCAGTTCCACGCTATCCACCACCAGTTCCACGCTATCCACCACCAGTTCCATGCTATCCACCACCAGTTCCATGCTATCCACCACCAGTTCCACGCTATCCACCACCAGTTCCACGCTATCCACCATCAGTTCCATGCTATCCACCACCAGTTCCATGCTATCCACTACCAGTTCCATGCTATCCACCACCAGTTCCACGCTATCCACCACCAGTTCCATGCTATCCACCACCAGTTCCACGCTATCCACCACCAGTTCCACGCTATCCACCACTAGTTCCATGCTATCCACCACCAGTTCCAAGCTATCCACCACCAGTTCCATGCTATCCACCACCAGTTCCAAGCTATCCACCACCAGTTCCATGCTATCCACCACCAGTTCCATGCTATCCACCACCAGTTCCATGCTATACACCACCAGTTCCATGCTATCCACCACCAGTTCCACGCTATCCACCACCAGTTCCACACTATCCACCACCAGTTCCAAGCTATCCACCACCAGTTCCAAGCTATCTACCACCAGTTCCACGCTATCCACCACCAGTTCCATGCTATCCACCACCAGTTCCACGCTATCCACCACCAGTTCCACGCTATCCACCACCAGTTCCATGCTATCCACCACCAGTTCCATGCTATCCACCACCAGTTCCACGCTATCCACCACCAGTTCCACGCTATCCACCATCAGTTCCATGCTATCCACCACCAGTTCCATGCTATCCACTACCAGTTCCATGCTATCCACCACCAGTTCCACGCTATCCACCACCAGTTCCATGCTATCCACCACCAGTTCCACGCTATCCACCACCAGTTCCACGCTATCCACCACTAGTTCCACGCTATCCACCACCAGTTCCAAGCTATCCACCACCAGTTCCAAGCTATCCACCACCAGTTCCAAGCTATCCACCACCAGTTCCATGCTATCCACCACCAGTTCCAAGCTATCCACCACCAGTTCCATGCTATCCACCACCAGTTCCAAGCTATCCACCACCAGTTCCAAGCTATCCACCACCAGTTCCATGCTATCCACCACCAGTTCCAAGCTATCCACCACCAGTTCCAAGCTATCCACCACCAGTTCCACGCTATCCACCACCAGTTCCATGCTATCCACCACCAGTTCCAAGCTATCCACCACCAGTTCCATGCTATCCACCACCAGTTCCACGCTATCCACCACCAGTTCCACGCTATCCACCACCAGTTCCATGCTATCCACCACCAGTTCCACGCTATCCACCACCAGTTCCATGCTATCCACCACCAGTTCCACGCTATCCACCACCAGTTCCATGCTATCCACCACCAGTTCCATGCTATCCACCACCAGTTCCATGCTATCCACTACCAGTTCCATGCTATCCACCACCAGTTCCACGCTATCCACCACCAGTTCCATGCTATCCACCACCAGTTCCACGCTATCCACCACCAGTTCCACGCTATCCACCACCAGTTCCACGCTATCCACCACCAGTTCCAAGCTATCCACCACCAGTTCCATGCTATCCACCACCAGTTCCAAGCTATCCACCACTAGTTCCATGCTATCCACCACCAGTTCCAAGCTATCCACCACCAGTTCCATGCTATCCACCACCAGTTCCATGCTATCCACCACCAGTTCCACGCTATCCACCACCAGTTCCATGCTATCCACCACCAGTTCCAAGCTATCCACCACCAGTTCCAAGCTATCCACCACCAGTTCCACGCTATCCACCACCAGTTCCATGCTATCCACCACCAGTTCCAAGCTATCCACCACCAGTTCCATGCTATCCACCACCAGTTCCATGCTATCCACCACCAGTTCCAAGCTATCCACCACCAGTTCCACGCTATCCACCACCAGTTCCATGCTATCCACCACCAGTTCCACGCTATCCACCACCAGTTCCACGCTATCCACCACCAGTTCCACGCTATCCACCACCAGTTCCATGCTATCCACCACCAGTTCCATGCTATCCACCACCAGTTCCATGCTATCCACCACCAGTTCCATGCTATCCACCACCAGTTCCACGCTATCCACCACCAGTTCCACGCTATCCACCACCAGTTCCATGCTATCCACCACCAGTTCCACGCTATCCACCACCAGTTCCATGCTATCCACCACCAGTTCCATGCTATCCACCACCAGTTCCACGCTATCCACCACCAGTTCCACGCTATCCACCACTAGTTCCATGCTATCCACCACCAGTTCCAAGCTATCCACCACCAGTTCCATGCTATCCACCACCAGTTCCAAGCTATCCACCACCAGTTCCAAGCTATCCACCACCAGTTCCACGCTATCCACCACCAGTTCCAAGCTATCCACCACCAGTTCCAAGCTATCCACCACCAGTTCCAAGCTATCCACCACCAGTTCCAAGCTATCCACCACCAGTTCCACGCTATCCACCACCAGTTCCAAGCTATCCACCACCAGTTCCAAGCTATCCACCACCAGTTCCAAGCTATCCACCACCAGTTCCAAGCTATCCACCACCAGTTCCACGCTATCCACCACCAGTTCCACGCTATCCACCACCAGTTCCACGCTATCCACCACCAGTTCCATGCTATCCACCACCAGTTCCACGCTATCCACCACCAGATCCACGCTATCCACCACTAGTTCCACGCTATCCACCACCAGTTCCAAGCTATCCACCACCAGTTCCAAGCTATCCACCACCAGTTCCATGCTATCCACCACCAGTTCCATGCTATCCACCACCAGTTCCAAGCTATCCACCACCAGTTCCATGCTATCCACCACCAGTTCCAAGCTATCCACCACCAGTTCCAAGCTATCCACCACCAGTTCCACGCTATCCACCACCAGTTCCATGCTATCCACCACCAGTTCCAAGCTATCCACCACCAGTTCCACGCTATCCACCACCAGTTCCATGCTATCCACCACCAGTTCCAAGCTATCCACCACCAGTTCCACGCTATCCACCACCAGTTCCATGCTATCCACCACCAGTTCCACGCTATCCACCACCAGTTCCACGCTATCCACCACCAGTTCCAAGCTATCCACCACCAGTTCCACGCTATCCACCACCAGTTCCAAGCTATCCACCACCAGTTCCACGCTATCCACCACCAGTTCCATGCTATCCACCACCAGTTCCATGCTATCCACCACCAGTTCCATGCTATCCACCACCAGTTCCATGCTATCCACCACCAGTTCCACGCTATCCACCACCAGTTCCACGCTATCCACCACCAGTTCCATGCTATCCACCACCAGTTCCACGCTATCCACCACCAGTTCCATGCTATCCACCACCAGTTCCATGCTATCCACCACCAGTTCCACGCTATCCACCACCAGTTCCACGCTATCCACCACTAGTTCCATGCTATCCACCACCAGTTCCAAGCTATCCACCACCAGTTCCAAGCTATCCACCACCAGTTCCAAGCTATCCACCACCAGTTCCACGCTATCCACCACCAGTTCCACGCTATCCACCACCAGTTCCAAGCTATCCACCACCAGTTCCAAGCTATCCACCACCAGTTCCAAGCTATCCACCACCAGTTCCAAGCTATCCACCACCAGTTCCACGCTATCCACCACCAGTTCCAAGCTATCCACCACCAGTTCCAAGCTATCCACCACCAGTTCCAAGCTATCCACCACCAGTTCCAAGCTATCCACCACCAGTTCCACGCTATCCACCACCAGTTCCACGCTATCCACCACCAGTTCCAAGCTATCCACCACCAGTTCCACGCTATCCACCACCAGTTCCACGCTATCCACCACCAGTTCCATGCTATCCACCACCAGTTCCATGCTATCCACCACCAGTTCCATGCTATCCACCACCAGTTCCACGCTATCCACCACCAGTTCCACGCTATCCACCACCAGTTCCACGCTATCCACCACCAGTTCCAAGCTATCCACCACCAGTTCCACGCTATCCACCACCAGTTCCACGCTATCCACCACCAGTTCCACGCTATCCACCACCAGTTCCACGCTATCCACCACCAGTTCCACGCTATCCACCACCAGTTCCACGCTATCCACCACCAGTTCCACGCTATCCACCACCAGTTCCACGCTATCCACCACCAGTTCCACGCTATCCACCACCAATTCCACGCTATCCACCACCAGTTCCACGCTATCCACCACCAGTTCCATGCTATCCACCACCAGTTCCAAGCTATCCACCACCAGTTCCACGCTATCCACCACCAGTTCCAAGCTATCCACCACCAGTTCCACGCTATCCACCACCAGTTCCATGCTATCCACCACCAGTTCCACGCTATCCACCAGTATCAAAATGTCAACTGTGTATTGGGAATCCCAAATTACATCACACCACATAGCATGGAGAAATAAACAGGATGACCTAAATGTATTAGCATCAAATATTCCGACAAGGGAACAGTCATGCTTTTAGTGTGAAACTGGGAGAATCTTGTCTATTGTCTATTTTCACAGGGTACAATTACATATATTTGCAAATTTCCTCCGTCTGTGTCCATCAAATAGAGTGCATAGCATTAATTAATTATTAGTGCATGTAATTATGAGCAACGTGTCATCACCTGCCTTTGTTAATTGGAGCTAAATCGCGACAATTGTTCACATCTCATCCACCTCCGTGGTCAAGTGGTTAATGTCGCTGACTTGTATACCACTGTAACCTATCATCATTGATGGTCACGGGTTAGAGACCCGCTTAGGCTGTGTCTCTTTATATGAAAACGTTGGTCATTTTTTACAGAGGTAAAAAGTACTTGTTAACCGCTGGAGCCTGCCAGGAAAGGTGTTGTTAGGTAAACTGCCCGCCATCGACATAGCCAAAATGGTGCTGATGAAGGCGTAAAACCCGAATAAACAAACATGTTTGCACCTCATGGTCTTTTGTGTTTGAATCTTACTTTGATTGAAAATTATACAAACAGTTATATGATTTAACTGCAATTTATTGAACGTTAGTATTGAAAAAGTTAGAATCCAGTTTTTAATATTCGAATACGATTTTAACATTCATTGCCATCATCCCTACAACAAATAAATAATGTTGCTATGCTTAATTATAGATAATTTTATTTTTAGCTATGAATGTTAAGCAAGAGAAGCATGCCGGTAGATCCAACGCACCTAGACCGTCGAAAGCTCCAGCACCTCCAAGAACATGGCAGGTACAGTTCAGCTCTTTGGTATAGTTTATTACCTTCTCACTCGTGAATCAAGCAGACGATATTTCTCTGATATGACTCGCTACAAGCAGATGGTATTTATCTTACTCAGTACAAGCAGACGATATTTCTCTGATATGACTTGCTACAAGCAGATGGTATTTATCTTACTCAGTACAAGCAGATGATATTTATCTGACTCAGTACAAGCAGACGGTATTTATCTTACTCAGTGCAAGCAGATGGTATTTATCTTACTCAGTACAAGCAGACGGTATTTATCTGACTCGGTACAAGCAGACGGTATTTATCTGACCCAGTACAAGCAGACAGTATTTATATTACTCAGTACAAGCAGACGGTATTTATCCGACCTGCTAAGAAGAATCTGCTTTTTATATTACTAATGGACTACATGCATAATATGTATTACACATGTTGAATTAGGAAATAGAGCCACAAACAGTGGTTTATTCACTGATATACCCGATAAACAACAGCAAGACATATATTATTTCCATTCTAACATGACCCAATATAATGCTATAAACGAATAAAAATGGGTTTTTTCTCCTTGTTTGTTATTTGGCTGATGGCTTTACAAAATACCTCCCTGTAAATTATATTCTGTATTCCAGTGGCACTAAAAATCCTCCTCCAGCTATCAGCACTATATTTTCTGTATGGCTGCTTATTAGCACTACAGATCCTTCCCAATTGCTGTATTCATTTCCAATGTAAAATTGCTAACAGTTGTGCATATTTACATCCATAAAGAAGTATTTTTTACAGGGGGAGCAAATTTCAACAGCCGTAGCCATGGTTTATTACAGATTTAACAGCAGTAGATTTGTTCTTTGTTTATAAGAACAAAATACCAAGCCATGTTAGAATTGTCATTCACACATGCACCACTTCAATTAATAACGTTCATCTTGTGCGTTGATTATAATTGTATCCCAATGAATAGCCAAAATTTGGCACAGTGTATAGTCACCGAGTATTTGCGCAACACAGCATCATGCAATCGTTACAAGTAAGATAGAGGATGGTTTTCCGGATGTATACAGTCGATGATCACCCTCATTCACCTCATGAATTATCTCATCGTACAGGAGCAAAACTCTTGCTCTTTCTTATACATATCACATAAGAGGTCTTTATGGTTATCATTAAATATTGTAGCATCGTAGCCTAACGTGGTGCAATGAATACGTTGTCCACTTCCAACCAACCGGTTGTGAGTTTGAACCACGTCTGAACCACAGTTGGTTGGTTTCCTTGCGAAAGTCATTTAAATCCACATTTCATCACGATGGATTCCATCAGGAATGAGGTCTTGACGGCGATTAAGCGAATGTTGTAAAACCTTATTTCGCAATTGAGCTAAAATAAATTGGTATACATTTTGTACCTCAATATTGCAGCAACCGCCTGTACCTACATTCCACCAACCAATGGGTATTGGTCGAGGTATGATCTCCCACAATGCTCCATCAGCACAGCTGCCACAGAATGGAAGGTTCGCCAACGATGAGGACGATGTGTCAGGTCAGATGCCGGTCATGGCGCCTTTACGAAGACCTGGTGAAATGGCAGCGCCGATGAAGTTTGTACAGCCACAACAGAATTTCTCGCAATTTGCCGAAGCTCAACCTATGCCAATGATGAATGGTGGCAGTGATTATCTACCAAGTAAGTAGGCCTATCGATGTACTGTAAGCCCAACTAGTCTGGAAGGTTTGGTGGTTCTACTGTGGTAATGCCTGTGACTGACAAAAGATGCAAGATATTAAAATAAATGTTATAAACACATGAATGGAAGACTATTTTCATTAATATCTGTTTTCATGACTGTCTATTTTCATTAATATCTGTTTTCATGACTGTCTATTTTCGTGTTCGTCGCTTATCAATACGATATATAGAGGATATTTGTTTGTTTTGAGTGAATATGGAATATATCTCACTGAGAAGTGAGAAAATTTCAAATATTTTCACGAGCACGTAGCTATTAATTGTTTATATATTATTATTCAATAGCAGACGGTTGATTTGTTGTTTGTTGTTGTCTAAACATTTAAAGGGAGAGTAATAGTGCAAGAATAGTGTGTTGGGAAAGGAGATGATAAAAAAAGTAGTCCGGCAGTGAGATATAGATTATATCTCACTGATGAGATATGGATTATATCTCACTGATAGAACACTGTATTTCATCAATTAGCATAAAATATATTTCCGTAGCATCTGTTTCCCCAATAAACATACCTCCTATATTGAGAGCTTGAACACAAAAATGTTGTATCGACCTCATTTAATGCACTTACAATAGTTTAACTCCTAGCTCGATCCTGGTTTATATCCTCGGACTGGGAAGTATGTGAGATGGTACGGTGGTCGCCAGATCGGACAGGTGGGTTTTCTCCGGGTACTCCGGTTTCCTCCCACACGAATGACCACATTAACGCTTTCATCCGCGCCAACGAGAGTGATTAATATAAGTTGTTAAAACCTGCTTCGGAATCGTTGTAAAATAAATATAGTTTAAACTTTTAACTCCTAGCCTTGTGAATTTTTCTCTTGTACAATACAGTCAACCTGTGTTAGTGGTCACCTCCATTAAGCAACCAACCTGTATTAAGCAGCCAGATTCCCAATATGTTGTTTTATTATACATTTGATATCTATTAAGCAGCCACCTGTGCTTAGCAGCCACTTTCTGTGATTGCCTTGGTTGGCTATTTAAAACAGGTTTGACTAGTAGCATGCTCCAACTCTTATACTAGTTGAGCTGTGACCATCGGTAAACTTTGCGAATCTTTCGTGAATTCATACTCTGATGCTACAAAGTAATCTTTGAGCTCTAAGCCATCAACAACCCTTGTGAATCTCCAAGGACACCAAATAGTCCATACTCTGATGCTACAAAGTAATCTTTGAGCTCTAAGCCATCAACAACCCTTGTGAATCTCCAAGGACACCAAATAGTCCATACTCTGATGCTACAAAGTAATCTTTGAGCTCTAAGCCACAAACAACCATTGTGAATCTCCAAGGACACCAAATAGTCCATACTCTGATGCTACAAAGTAATCTTTGAGCTCTAAGCCACAAACAACCATTGTGAATCTCCAAGGACACCAAATAGTCCATACTCTGATGCTACAAAGTAATCTTTGAGCTCTAAGCCACAAACAACCATTGTGAATCTCCAAGGACACCAAACAGTCCATACTCTGATGCTACAAAGTAATCTTTGAGCTCTAAGCCACAAACAACCATTGTGAATCTCCAAGGACACCACATATTCCATACTCTGATGCTACAAAGTAATCTTTGAGCTCTAAGCCATCAACAACCCTTGTGAATCTCCAAGGACACCAAATAGTCCATACTCTGATGCTACAAAGTAATCTTTGAGCTCTAAGCCATCAACAACCCTTGTGAATCTCCAAGGACACCAAATAGTCCATACTCTGATGCTACAAAGTAATCTTT
This sequence comes from Archivesica marissinica, assembly GCA_014843695.1. NCBI lineage: Eukaryota > Metazoa > Mollusca > Bivalvia > Venerida > Vesicomyidae > Archivesica > Archivesica marissinica. The sequence goes on from CM026398.1 coordinate 29,106,704, forward strand.
GAGCTCTAAGCCACAAACAACCATTGTGAATCTCCAAGGACACCAAATAGTCCATACTCTGATGCTACAAAGTAATATTTGAGCTCTAAGCCACAAACAACCATTGTGAATCTCCAAGGACACCAAATAGTCCATACTCTGATGCTACAAAGTAATCTTTGAGCTCTAAGCCACAAACAACCATTGTGAATCTCCAAGGACACCAAATAGTCCATACTCTGATGCTACAAAGTAATCTTTGAGCTCTAAGCCACAAACAACCATTGTGAATCTCCAAGGACACCACATATTCCATACTCTGATGCTACAAAGTAATCTTTGAGCTCTAAGCCATCAACAACCATTGTGAATCTCCAAGGACACCAAATAGTCCATACTCTGATGCTACAAAGTAATCTTTGAGCTCTAAGCCACAAACAACCATTGTGAATCTCCAAGGACACCAAATAGTCCATACGCTGATGTTACAATGTAATCTTTGAGCTCTAAGCCATCAACAACCATTGTGAATCTCCAAGGACACCACATATTCCATACTCTGATGCTACAAAGTAATCTTTGAGCTCTAAGCCACAAACAACCATTGTGAATCTCCAAGGATACCACATATTCCATACTCTGATGCTATAAAATAATCTTTGAGCTCTAAGCCACAAACAACCATTGTGAATCTCCAAGGACACCAAATAGTCCATACTCTGATGCTACAATGTAATCTTTGAGCTCTAAGCCACAAACAACCATTGTGAATCTCCAAGGACACCAAATAGTCCATACTCTGATGCTACAAAATAATCTTTGAGCTCTAAGCCACAAGCAACCATTGTGAATCTCCAAGGACACCACATATTCCATACTCTGATGCTACAAAGTAATCTTTGAGCTCTAAGCCATCAACAACCATTGTGAATCTCCAAGGATACCACATATTCCATACTCTGATGCTATAAAATAATCATTGCTGAGCACTAAGCCATCGATAACTGTTGTAAATCTTCCATGGATACATGTTTCATGCTCTGATGTTCGATAGTGAAAGTTCTGAACATTTCTGAAACACTTTTATTGACACATTGATTCAATTCAACTATTTATTTCAGTTGGTAGAGGTGGATTGTTGGAGGGATTCTTGAAGAACGGAAGAAAGCCTGGTGTGCCTGTAGGACGTGGCTATGCTCCACCAGATTGGGGTAAGGAATGGTCGTTAAAGTTAGGTGTGCCTGTAGGACGTGGTTATACTCCACCAGATTGGGGTAAGGAATAGTCGTTAAAGTTAGGTGTGCCTGTAGGACGTGGCTATGCTCCACCAGATTGGGGTAAGGAATAGTCGTTAAAGTTAGGTGTGCCTGTAGGACGTGGCTATGCTCCACCAGATTGGGGTAAGGAATAGTCGTTAAAGTTAGGTGTGCCTGTAGGACGTGGCTATGCTCCACCAGATTGGGGTAAGGAATAGTCGTTAAAGTTAGGTGTGCCTGTAGGACGTGGCTATGCTCCACCAGATTGGGGTAAGGAATAGTCGTTAAAGTTAGGTGTGCCTGTAGGACGTGGCTATGCTCCACCAGATTGGGGTAAGGAATAGTCGTTAAAGTTAGGTGTGCCTGTAGGACGTGGCTATGCTCCACCAGATTGGGGTAAGGAATAGTCGTTAAAGTTAGGTGTGCCTGTAGGACGTGGCTATGCTCCACCAGATTGGGGTAAGGAATAGTCGTTAAAGTTAGGTGTGCCTGTAGGACGTGGCTATGCTCCACCAGATTGGGGTAAGGAATAGTCGTTAAAGTTAGGTGTGCCTGTAGGACGTGGCTATGCTCCACCACATTGGGGTAAGGAATAGTCGTTAAAGTTAGGTGTGCCTGTAGGACGTGGCTATGCTCCACCAGATTGGGGTAAGGAATAGTCGTTAAAGTTAGGTGTGCCTGTAGGACTGTGGTAAGGACTAAGTGTATCTGTACCTTTATGGCAATAAAGCCTTTCCTGGCCAGTAAGAGTGTGACGGGGCCAAGTGGTTACGGTTGTTGACTTTAGATCACTTTCCCCTCAACGCTGTAGGTTCGAATTCCACAGGGGGTGTCAAATTATTTCATGCGAGGAAGCTATCCACCTGGCTTGCGGTAGGTTGGTGGTTCTAACTGGGTGCCCGTCCGTGCCTGCACCCGAGGACTTCCTCCACCAATAATAGCCGGAGAGCCACCGTATAACCCAAGCTGTTGGTGCAACTCTAAACTCCATAAACAAACAAATAAACAGGAGCGCGAGAACAATTATCCAAGAGTATGCACGGCGGAGCCTCATTTTTAAAGACGTATTGTAACCACTCGGGTGGAATATTCTTTTCTCACCGATAGACAGGCTTTTGGCACCATTTGGTGGGGGGAGATAAATCTGTCTAACCGGGTAGACAATGGGACTACTTTATGCTAATTAGATATCACAAACAAATCTGGTAGTTTCCGTTTATTTCCGCGTCCAAATTTTATGTCATTTCATTGTATAACGGTAAATTCGGAGTTGCGTCATTAAACATTATGAGAACGTGTGACATACATGTGGTGTTTATCTTTTGACCCACAATGCAATTGCATTATCTGTAAACATTAATCTGTTCTCCCTGATACAGTCATAGATTATTTGCCTCTTTACCCGTGTTGGATGTAAAGGTTTAGCATTAAAGAAATTAAACTGTGTGTAAACATGTACAGTCAAACCTGTGCTAAAGGCCACCTCCGAATAAAGGCCACATATGAAAAACCTGTCTCTAAAGACCACCATTTTTCTCTCCCTTCGAGCCATTCTCAATGCATTTTAACCCTCTATTGAGAGGCCACCTGCCAACAAAGGCCACTTTTTGACTTTCCCGAGGGTGGCCTTTATAGACAGGTTTGACTGTACATGGTATTTACTTTAAGTGACATCAACATCAATGTGTGCAAATTGTCACATTCCAATGACCTCATCACTTTATAGTAAATTCATACGCCATTGATGCGTGTGTATGTGCTGGCATAATTTGTAACGTCCAGACGGATCTGTAGTCCAGTGGTTAACACGTTGGACTGGTAATCCAGGGATCACAGGTTCGATCCCCATCTTTGAGATGGGACTTCAAACCAGAGGAGAGAAACTCTGTAATGGGGTTCTGTCTGTATCATTGCACTATCCTCCAAAAATCTAAAATGACTAATCTCTTCAGGAGGCGTCACTCATGTGGTCAACCGCTAGCGACGATAAATACACGTAAAACACACACAAAGTCCATTATAAGCATAAGAAAGGTGAGAAAGTGAATCTAACTCCTCCATAGATTGACAGTTATCATGTACATTTCAGTGGACGATGGCAGTCTAGGACCAGTAAGGCGACCATGACGTTGAAGAGTGATTAGTCATCAAATCTATGCAGCAAAGGCCTAATGGCAACGGAAAGAGTTGCACATGAAGATCCATGAACAGTTTCCGTTTAAAAGAAACGTTAAACGTTTTACTCATTGAACTTCTAAATCTTGTGATTCATACACGATAATTTTGTTTAAAGTTTTTGTTGATGTACAGCAAGATGAGGAAATCTTTGAAATGTGAGCTTTCTTGACTCTGGTGAAGACATTTTACAAAGCTATGTTACGTTCTGTTTTTGCAAGCTTATTGTGGTACTACGGTAACCAACATTGTTGTACTACGGTAACCAACATTGTGATACTACGGTAGCCAACATTGTGGTACTACGGTAACCAACATTGTGGTACTACGGTAACCAACATTGTGGTACTACGGTAGCCAACATTGTGGTACTACGGTAGCCAACATTGTGGTACTACGGTAACCAACATTGTGGTACTACGGTAGCCAACATTGTGGTACTACGGTAGCCAACATTGTGGTACTACGGTAACCAACATTGTGGTACTACGGTAACCAACATTGTGGTACTACAGTAACCAACATTGTGGTACTACGGTAACCAACATTGTGGTACTACGGTAACCAACATTGTGGTACTACAGTAACCAACATTGTGGTACTACGGTAACCAACATTGTGGTACTACGGTAACCAACATTGTGGTACTACGGTAACCAACATTGTGGTACTATGGTAACCAACATTGTGGTACTATGGTAACCAACATTGTGGTACTATTGTAACTAACATTGTGGTACTATGGTAACCAACATTGTGGTACTACAGTAACCAACATTGTGGTACTACGGTAACCAACATTGTGGTACTACGGTAACCAACATTGTGGTACTACGGTAACCAACATTGTGGTACTACGGTAACCAACATTGTGGTACTATGGTAACCAACATTGTGGTAGTATGGTAACCAACATTGTGGTACTATTGTAACTAACATTGTGGTACTATGGTAGCCAACATTGTGGTACTATGGTAACCAACATTGTGGTACTATGGTAACCAACATTGTGGTACTACAGTAACCAACATTGTGGTAGTATGGTAACCAACATTGTGGTACTACAGTAACCAACATTGTGGTACTACAGTAACCAACATTGTGGTACTATGGTAACCAACATTGTGGTACTACGGTAACCAACATTGTGGTAGTATGGTAACCAACATTGGTACTATGGTAACCAACATTGTGGTACTATGGTAACCAACATTGGTACTATGGTAACCAACATTGTGGTACTATCACGTTGGATATTATATCCTATAAAGACATCTCTCTCTATGTGGAGTGCCTAATCTATCGTATGTTGCGTGTGATACAAAGTTTGTGATGTTGTTTTCATGTAAATGGTAAATGTTCGGCTATCTATACCCAAGTGTGTGTGTATAGATATGAACATAACATTCAATAGTGAAAGCATTTCTTTGGGGCGTGAACATTGTAAGGCAATAGACCTTTTCTAATTAAAATTTTTGTTGATGTGTTCGTTGTTGGATGTCGTTATTACTGGATGTTGTGTTTGTGGAGTCCTAGTGTTGGATGTGGTTGGTAGGTGGTGGCTGGGAGTGTATAAAGTATTAATTTCCAGTATTCAACTGGATAATAGCTGCATTTATACTGTTACATGCTGCTGTTGGTGTACATTAGAATCTACTATAAAATTAAAGAAGCTTGCTGTATGCAAAAGAGTGTCTATTCTTGTTTGAATCGGGGATGGGTGGGTAGAGGCTGGGAGTTTCAAGTGGTATTAATATAGCTGTATTTATACCGATTCTTCATGTTGGTGTACATTAGAATATAGGTGTCTATTAGAATAATTACGGCACATATTAAGCCATAACTAATCCGTCCAACAGAAAAATGAATCAAATCCTTGCTGCTAGGCTGGTTGAAGTAAGTAAACTTTTGTTTCATGTTTATTATCAACAGTACAATGAGTCGTATGATTTTTTTTGCGATAATGATTTTTACACTTGAATAAGTGTGTAATCTCGGTATTCCAACCAAAATAGGCCAATATTTCAAACATTGTCATCAAAAATAAATTGAGGTCCCACAGGTAGGCGTGGCAGACTTTAGTACCCATTGCTTGACCCTTTGCACACTAGTTTATACAAATTTATTTTAGTTTGATTGCGAAACAAGTTCTTATAACTTATATTAATCACTCTCGAGACCTCATTCCTGATGGAATCCATCGCCACGAGGGAGAGAGAAGAGGCAATGTGGAATTTAAATGCCTTGCCTAAGGGCACAATCGTAACGGCTCCAGCGGGGCTCGAACTCCGGACCTTTCGCACCTGAAACAGTATTGATTAGTTAGCAATTGTTATATCCCTCCAGTATTGCATTCATTGAGAATATGGGACTAATTCATGTTAAACTTTATATATTTGTTATTGAAAACATTTCTTTCTTAACCCTTACTGTGCTGGAAACGAGTATATTCGTGTTTGCAAACAGATGACACAGATCAGGCTCTATGCTGTTTGATATTCGGATAGTGGAGCTAAAACACTTGGCTGAATAGCAAACAACATAGATCCTGATCAGACCGATCTAACGTCCATACTGGCTTTATAAGACGAGTTTTTAGCACCAGATTATGGCCTCAAAGTGATTTCCCGTCTTAAAAGTGGGTGCTAAAAATAACTTATTTTTAATGTGTTATAGTATCCATAATAACGTTTTAGGAAAGAAAGCACTTTATACATGGTCTGGTGTCCATTTTATCAACCCATCTTATATGCGAGTGCATGCCAAAATTCACAATTTCAAAAGTAGGGGGGGTCATCTTATAGGCGAGTATAGACTGTATGTTGTTTGCACATTCCTTCCAATTTATTAAGTATTTTAAGGGATAAGAGTTTTATTACCGTAATTGTTTCATTATTTTGTCATTTAAATAAAGAAAAGTGATATCTGAATATTTTGTTGCTTTTCTCCTATCCCTATTCTCAGATGAGCTTGCTGACTGGACGAGTGGATATGGTATCTGCCTTGGTGTGTATGTCCCTCAATCCTGTAACATGCACACTCAGGTATCCAACTTCAGGTGGACCATGACGATCCAAGTTTCAAGCTGTTTGTGCCAATATAAAACATATCTCACTTTAGAACTCTTAGCTTTTCTGTTCTATAAATATTTTAAATGTTGGATTTTGCAATGTCCCCGTTAAGCTCTAGAAATACTTTACATACATGCTGTAACTTCTGTATGCAGAGAAAACTTTATCATGATAGAAGTTTGTTTCCATGGTGTAGGTATGACAGCCGGGTGGTAAATATTCCTGCTGAAAATCGCCTCCAGAAGATGTCACAATATTTGACTGAGTTGAAAAGACCGGCCAAAAAATGTGCTTAACATAATGGGTGTCAATCCAATTAGCTGATTTAGTATGGCATGCCAATCCACACAGCTGTGATAAACACAAGTTTGGTGAGCTGATCCATTCAAATGTTGATAAACACAAGGTTGGTGTGCTGATCCATTCAAATGGTGACATACTATGCACAAGGGTTGGTGTGCTGATCCATTCAGATTGTGATATACACAAGGGTTGGTGAGCTAATCCATTCAAATGGTGATATACTATGCACAAGGGTTGGTGAGCCAATCCATTCAAATGGTGATAAACAAGGTTTGGTGAGCTGATCCATTCAAATGGTGATATACTATGCACAAGGGTTGGTGTGCTGATCCATTCAGATTGTGATATACACAAGGGGTTGTGTGCTGATCCATTCAGATTGTGATATATACAAGGGTTTGTGCGCTGATCCATTCAGATCAAGATATACACAAGGGTTTGTGCGCTGATCCATTCAGATCAAGATATACATACGGGGTTGTGCGCTGATCCATTCAGATTGTGATATACACAAGGGGTTGTGCGCTGATCCATTCAGATTGTGATATACACACGGGGTTGTGCGCTGATCCATTCAGATTGTGATATACACACGGGGTTGTGTGCTGATCCATTCAGATTGTGACATACACAAGGGAGTGTGCGCTGATCCATTCAGATTGTGATATACACGAGGGAGTGTGCGCTGATCCATTCAGGTTGTGATATACACAAGGGGCTGTGTGCTGATCCATTCAGATTGTGATATACACAAGGGATTGTGCGCTGATCCATTCAGATTGTGATATACACAAGGGGTTGTGCGCTGATCCATTCAGATTGTGATATACACAAGGGGTTGTGCGCTGATCCACTGGCATGGTGATAGACACCACTTCCCCCCGCCATCATTTTACGCGGATATTTGGAATTCAATGAATGACCCGGACTTCACTGTGTTCAAATATCAACAATGTTTACAGTAAGAGCATTGTTTTAAAAATGCTAAGAAAGTCGTAGATTGAACTATATTAGAGAATATAGTAGAATTAGAGTATGACGAGAGCTAAGGTCGGAGTTACAAGGGTACGAATTGCCAGCTTACATATATGTATTGGCTATATGTCAAGGGGTGCATGGGACGCATCTATAAGGGTTGCATGGGGCGCATCTATGCAATCGGCTGTCATTGGCCGATATATGAGACCTCGATTTATAGTTACACCAGAAAGACTGCTACTTATAATTATATATAATTATATGGTCAGGTGGGGGATCGAACTTTGAATTAACACAGTTGAAGCCCGCCTTCGTGGGCGTATGGCTACGGTCGCTGACTTGTATACCACTGTAGCCTATCATCACTGATGGCCACGGGTTCGAGATCCGCTGAGACCGTGTCTCTTTATATGAAAACGTTGGAAGGTTCTTACGGAGGTTGGTAAACCAAGTATTGGTTAACCGCTGGAGCCTGCCCAAGAAAGGTGTGCTTAGGTAAACTGCCGGTCGCTCAAAAGGGCAACCGGTAGCGACGTTAAATAAACTTAAATTAAACGTAGAGCCAACACGAGTCTACAAACCTTTAACCGCATTTAAATGTCAACATTTTGTATCGAACTGTTAGCCCTACTACTATTTATGGGAAACATAACGAGACGCGATATATACATTTATAATCGAATTAATGTAGTACATGAGTGATATTATACAATACAATAGTCGGCATTGTTTAATTCATAATAAATCAGTAATAAAATCGACATTTTTATTCCCGAGTGACATAATCCACGCATGGTAACCTCTAATCAACCTGTCGAGTTAAATTAATCTTTATTAATCCGCAACAAGTCGGTATTATAGTTATAATATAATGTGTTTGTATAAACAATGTCACCAGTAGCAATGAAATTCAGATGTGAAATTCAGCACGTTTATCAGCATGACTATTTAGCTTCCTCAGATATTTATTTCAGAGTTTTTCATCTGGAACACGTGTATATATGGACTTAATATAAGTGCGCTTGAATATAAAACAATATATAATACAATAGCACTTCTGAAAACCGAGCGTGAAAGTGCCAATATTTAAAACAAAAACTTCAAAAGATCTACTTTGTTTATATCCGGAGCGCATAATTTAGAATTAGCATAAGAATAACATTTGACGCTACACCTACCATCCCATGGTGTGTCTGCGTCTGGACACTGAACTGTATTATGTATTAAAAATTATTGACACAAAGCCCATTATGTTTGAATCAAAATACTGACTAAATTACGAGTGCAGCATTAACACTAGCTGGAACAATATATACTAGTAATAATATTAAGATCTAAGGAGATTAAGAATAATTTAATAAAGGGTACATTTCGCGGACAAGAATCGCAACTGACCAAAGAACATCGAAAGTAAAAGACATACATTTATTTCTGGACTAACATCTAGGCTAGTTGGAACAATAAAAAACGAGAACCATCTTTTTTATTTCATATCATGAAGCTTGTGTGAACTACTGATCACTTACAGTAATACAGACTGCTCCTTATCCAAGTAACAGAGTCAGTCAATTTTAAAAAATAGAAATGGCTGATAATGATACTGAAGTTCCTCCTAAGTCAGACGGTATCAAAATGGAATCAATCACAGAAATAAAGACTGAATCCGATGCAATCGAACATGTCAAACCGGACGAAGAAAAGAAGAAGGAAACTCAATACGATTCAGACGAGTTCGAAACAATTACAGACGATGAATCAGAAGCCCACAAAACAGATGAGGAAAAGTCTGCCAAAAAACGTTCATGTACAATTCAAAATGACGGAACCGAAATAAAAACAGACGATGAAAAACTCGGAACTGAACATACTAAATCGCAAGAACGTAAACCACAAACAGACGAAGAAAAGAGACAGCTGGAAACAATTGACAGCAAAGGTGAGTTTGTGAGAATTTCAGAGAAAGTAAAATACTAGCGTACTATAGTACGCAATTGTGAAACATAGCTAATATATATCGGAGAAATATGATTAATGTCAATTGAAGTATGCAGACTGGCCTCTACACTGAATACATTTAATTGCGAATCATTTAAACCTGTCTCAACCAAACACAATATAGCATTCATTTGTGAACACCTACTTAGACAGTATTTGGCGATATTAATAAAAATAGGACATGGGTTAGAAACGAGTTATATATCGCCATTTGGTATCGGCGAATTCATGCTCCATATTGTTCATACAATCAAGGTATTGGAGATGCAGAATGTGTGAACGTCGTTCGTACATATACCCGTACCGTCAGTCAGCCATTTACAACACTGGTAGTAGTCCAGTGGTAACACGCTGGACTGGTAATCCAGGGATCGCAGGTTCAATCCCCCGTCTGACCCTAATAAAAGTAACAGTCTTTCAGATGGGACGTTAAACCGAGGTATCATGTCGGTGCTGTACACCGTGCACGTAAAAGAACCAGAGGAGACTCTGGAATGGGTCTCAGTCTGCACTCTCATTGCACTATCCTCCACACACATCTAAAATGACTAATCTCTTCAGGAGGCGTCGCTCATATGGGCAACCGGTAGCGACGATACAAAAAAACGTAAAACACACACAGCCATATACCTCTCGTGAATTACTCTCTGGCATTTTGTTCTTATCTGACACAGCAAACACAATAAATTGTATATATACGAAGTACAAAACTATATATACATATATAAACACGCCAGGAGCCTCCGTTGCCGAGTGGTTAAGGTCGTTGACATACATATATAAACACGCCAGGAGCCTCCGTTGCCGAGTGGTTAAGGTCGTTGCCGAGTGGTTATGGTCATTGCCGAGTGGTTAAGGTCGTTGACTTCAAAGCACTAGCCCCGCATCACTTACCCCGAATCATAATTAGGATGTCGAAAGTTTCATTCGAGGAAGGAATCCAGTTTGCTTGCAGAAGGTTGGTGGTTCTATCTATGCGAGTGTGCGTGTCTGAAATACACTGATCGGCCAAGGCATGGGCACCAGAGATTATCCGTCACCAATACTATTTGGAGAGTCGCCATATGAACATAAGCTGTTGGTGAAACTTTAATAAACCTCATAAAACAAGCACACATCGAACACTCCTCGTATACTGTTGATAGGTGTGACTTGCCTATTGTTATTATTGTTTTATTTTGTGTGTTCTTGTTTTTAATCGGTGAGGAAATGTGTGTGTTTTACGTTTATTTATCGTCGCTACCGGTTGCCCATATGAGCGACGCCTCTTGAAGAGATTAGTCATTTTAGATGTTTGGAGGATAGTGTAATGATACAGAGAGAGATAGATAGAGAGAGAGAGAGAGACCCATTCCAACGTCTCCTCTGGTTCTTTTACGTGCACGATGTAAAGAACCGACACGAGACCTCGGATTAAAGTCACATCTGAAAGACTGTTAATTTTATTAGGGTCAGACGGGGGATTGAACCGGCGAAAGGGTGAGGAAATGAAATACAGTATATCGCTTATATATGTATGTCAGTGTCATTTCGAATACAATCAGGGAAATATTAAGATTTCGATCAAGTAAATGTCTACTACTGTTCATCCATATATGTATTGCAATAATTATAACCTACATTTGTTGCCATAATTATATGCTTATGTCGTAATATGTATATTTAGTCACTAGAAACTGTATAGTTTATTTGAATAAAAGATATTCGTTCGTTCGTTTATAATAATAATGTTTTGTATTGATGCTTCGTTGAGATTAGTGTACGTCACCACATTACCAAACATGTTACACTTTGTAATGTTGTGTATTGATGCTTTGTTGAGATTAGTGTCTATCACCATATTACCATACGTGTTTCACTTTGTAATGTTTTGTATTGATGCTTTGTATTGATTCTTTACGAAATAAAGATATATCTAGGATATAATTAGTCATGCATTCATGAAACCGATCAAGCCAAAAAAGGTATGATGGACCGCCTCCGTGATCGAGTGGTTACGGTCGCTGACGGTCGTTACCTATCATCTCTGATGGTCACGGGTTCGAGCCCCGCTCAGACCGTGTCTCATTTATATGAAAAAGTTGGCAGTTTCTTACGGAGGTTGGTGCACCAAGTACTGGTTAACCGCTGGAGCCTGCCCAGGAAAGGTGTTATTAGGTAAACTGCCCGTCGCTCAAATGGGAAACCGGTAGCGACGTTAAATAAACTTAAATAAAAAAAATAAAAAAATAAATCGGTATTATTCCTGGATTTGTTCCTGTTACTTAACAATAGAGTTGATTGTCAATGTATATGTATAGCGATCTGGTGTTCGAAAGGCCGGAGTTCGAGCCCCGCTTGAGCCGTTACGATTGTGCTCTAAAGGCAAGGTATTTAAATTCCACCTTGCCTCTTCTCTCTCCCTCGTGGCGATGGATTCCACCAGGAATGAGGTCACGAGAGTGATTAATATAAGTTGTAATAACTTGTTTCGCAATCGAGCTAAAATATATTTGTATAAACTAGACTGTCGATGTTATATATACCTCGTAAAGTTTTACCATTTATAGTTTCGTTGAAATTAATATCTCGTTATGTGCTATGCAGCGTAGTTAAGCACAATATTTACAGGTATGCTACTCAACGAACATTGTGCAATATTTATTTTCAATTAAGTCGAGAAACAAAAGAAAATGTCGGGTACCACATGGCGCACTTTCTTGATGTTTACACGAGCATACAAAACATGCAACACATGATTTTCACATTATTCATCAATAGAAAGTATTGAACATTTGCATGTACATACACGCAGGAAAGTCGAACACGTCAAATTGATAAATGCTAACCTATATATAAACGTACAAATCTGTTTTCGTTACATACCTGAGATCGAATTGATTTGATTAACAGCATTAAGGTTTTACGAATTTATAATAAGAGTGTTAAAGGCGTTGGTTTATTTGTTTCGTGTATATTTACAAATGTTGTTAACTTGTTTATTTTGATTGAAGGAGTGATACTATGATACTATAATAGGTATAAATTTTTCTCGATGATCATTTCATTAATGGTCAGTCACGAGCTTGTGGATATAAACCAGCGCTATAAACTATAGTGTCAGAGACGGGGAGATACGAGGTTTATTTTCTCTGGACTATATAAGTTATTCATTCAGGTATTTATTCAGCGTCTGTAACATATATACATTTATTTCAATTTTAGCTATATAATAGTTATATGTTATAGCTTCAACTATATAAGTTATATGTGCAGGTATTTCTTCAGCTTCTGTAACATATATACATTTATTTCAATATTAGCAAGTTTGGTATATATAATAGTTATATGTTATAGCTTCAACTATGTAATATATGTATATATTTAGCATGATATGTAGTTTAATTTCATATTTGAAGGGCTTAGAAATTGGAAATTGTGGATTGGGTATTCAACAATGTACATGTATATGTAAGAATTATAAATAAGGAAATCTATCATCTTTATCCTTGTTACATATTAATAAAATCATAGCTGAGACAGACTGTGTTCATGTTAAACATAAATCATAGCTGAGACAGACTGTGTTCATATTAAACATAAATCATAGCTGAGACAGACTGTGTTCATGTTAAACATAAATCATAGCTGAAACAGACTGTGTTCATGATAAACATAAATCATAGCTGAGACAGACTGTTTTCATGTTAAACATAAATCATAGCTGAGACAGACTGTGTTCATGTTAAACATAAATCATAGCTGAGACAGACTGTGTTCATGATAAACATAAATCATAGCTGAGACAGACTGTTTTCATGTTAAACATAAATCATAGCTGTGACAGACTGTGTTCATGTTAAACATAAATCATAGCTGAGACAGACTGTGTTCATGTTAAACATAAATCATAGCTGAGACAGACTGTGTTCATGTTAAACATAACTCAGCTGAGACAGACTTTATCTTTATCCTTGTTACATATTAATAAAATCATAGCTGAGACAGACTGTGTTCATGTTAAACATAAAACATAGCTGAGACAGACTGTGTTCATGTTAAACATAAATCATAGCTGAGACAGACTGTGTTCATGTTAAACATAAATCATAGCTGAGACAGACTGTGTTCATGTTAAACATAACTCATAGCTGAGACAGACTGTGTTCATGTTAAACATAAATCATAGCTGAAACAGACTGTGTTCATGATAAACATAAATCATAGCTGAGACAGACTGTTTTCATGTTAAACATAAATCATAGCTGAGACAGACTGTGTTCATGTTAAACATAAATCATAGCTGAGACAGACTGTGTTCATGATAAACATAAATCATAGCTGAGACAGACTGTTTTCATGTTAAACATAAATCATAGCTGTGACAGACTGTGTTCATGTTAAACATAAATCATAGCTGAGACAGACTGTGTTCATGTTAAACATAAATCATAGCTGAGACAGACTGTGTTCATGTTAAACATAACTCAGCTGAGACAGACTTTATCTTTATCCTTGTTACATATTAATAAAATCATAGCTGAGACAGACTGTGTTCATGTTAAACATAAAACATAGCTGAGACAGACTGTGTTCATGTTAAACATAAATCATAGCTGAGACAGACTGTGTTCATGTTAAACATAAATCATAGCTGAGACAGACTGTGTTCATGTTAAACATAACTCATAGCTGAGACAGACTTTATCTTTATCCTTGTTACATATTAATAAATTCATAGCTGAGACAGACTGTGTTCATGTTAAACATAACTCATAGCTGAGACAGACTTTATCTTTATCCTTGTTACATATTAATAAAATCATAGCTGAGACAGACTGTGTTCATGTTAAACATAACTCATAGCTGAGACAGACTATATCTTTATCCTTGTTACATATTAATAAAATCATAGCTGAGACAGACTGTGTTCATGTTAAACATAAATCATAGCTGAGACAGACTGTGTTCATGTTAAACATAACTCATAGCTGAGACAGACTTTATCTTTATCCTTGTTACATATTAATAAAATCATAGCTGAGACAGACTGTGTTCATGTTAAACATAAAACATAGCTGAGACAGACTGTGTTCATGTTAAACATAAATCATAGCTGAGACAGACTGTGTTCATGTTAAACATAAATCGGTTGGATTATTAGATAGCAGAGCTTCCGTGTTCAATGTTAATCCATGACCTGTTTTATTGTCGTTAATATCTACTAAGATGTATAAGTTAAATCGTTAATGCAAATTTACGTCACAAATTTTTAAAACCTTTTTGTCCTATGATAAATCAGAAAATAAAACCGTTGTACAGTACATGTACTTATCTCCAAAACGTATACGTATTCAAATAAAATCGTTTCGTTTCAACTATAGAAATAAACAGTGTACCTTGGAATGTATGCGATCAATGGCATACACTATAATACAGTTTCTCTCACGGTTATAGTAAATGTACATTTAAACGCGTAAAAGTCTCTTAATGCCCTTCTTCTCTTCAAACTAAATAGTAAAACTGTAATTCACAGCAATGCTATTAATTAAATAAATGAATGTTGCTACTTGTATAATGATTTGTGAGACACTGAATATCAATTATATTACCGTCTCCGTGGCCCAGTGGTTAAGGCGGGGCGGTAGTTCGAATCTCGCCAGGGGTTCGTTCTGATATGGCCGGTTGGTGAGCCGCCAACTAGTTAAATAATGGTTACCGATTGCCTACCAGCCTGGCGTCTGGCATACAAGCATATGATTCGGGAAGTACTGATATTCATAAAAAGAGATGTCTCATAAGTCAGAAATGGCTGGCCCTTTAAATAGGGGTGACACTATAATAAACAAACACTTTACACTTTTACTTTTATATTGTTAAACAGCAATGTATTTCGTAAATGTTATTGCTATGCTTACTAATACCCTATATATATATATATATATATCATGTTTCTTGGCGACGGACATGTACATGTTTATGCCAACACAAACTTTGACTTGACTAGACTATGTAAACTTGTCCTGGTGTTAATGTGTCCTGTGACCATCATTTACACATGTATTGATCATTTTGTAAATATATAGAAGTAGTTTACCTATATTAATTTCACAATGATCCGTTGATTTTGTGGACAGATCCCAAAGCTGTCATTGAAGGAGAATAATACCATAAAACGTCTGTCATTGTTATGCTTTATTTTCTATTAATGAACAGAACAGAACTGTATGTATATAACGTATACAATACCTATTAAAGACATATACGGAAGTCTTTTCTCAACAACTTATTTTATTTGCAATTGTATCAGAACAGAACTGTATGTTTATCTATATAACGTATACAATTACATGCATCTTGTTATACTAGCTAAATATACATTTTGAATTACACGTGATAAGCAATGACAAATCAATTTTCAAAGGAGAATGAACTTAATTTCTATTTGTACCGTGTGACATGATAATATTTCAACAATACAATGAGACACATGCTGTTCTACTGACAGTTAAACATATAATATATACATCGATATAAACTCTTCTATATTAATATATGCCATTAGTTGTTGTAAATAATTTATTTAGCAACATAAAATATGTTGAAGCTCAAGTTAGACATAGCGCTTGAATAATTTATTATTTAAAAGTGGTACCCATGATTTCTTACTCACCCGCTCTTGAGACTAATTCGGTGTCAAAGCCTATGTAAGTATATACTGGGATTTTAACCAGTCAAAATGGTGTTATGATTGTAGCAGTATAGTTCCAGTTTATATACGGCATTGTATAAACGTTTGCATCGTTAACGTCGTTACGTTTATAACCAAAAAGTAATACATAACATTTTTAAAATATGTTTTTAAAATTCCAATGGAACAAGCCCAATATACCTGTACATGTTTAGTTTAATCATATTTTATTTTATTTATATATTATAATGTACAATGTACATAACAAAACAAATGAACACACGTGTATAAGTATGCATAGTATATACGATTTATGTCATTGTTGTGCATGCAAAGCATAAGAGCAGGTTCTAACCATTCTTAAAGTAGACACAGCTTCCATAAACACAATATAGATATAGGAAATCAAGCTTGCATGAACTATTGGGAAAAGCTGTTATCCCAGTTCATAGACATTGCAGCCAAGAGAGTAATTACAATCGTTATATATTATACAACATAATGTCACATCAGTGGTAGCTATACAATTGTTAGAATTCAAAGCATTCTATTACAGTATAAGTAACCGACATAATGACATACACATGCTCAATTACGAACATACTGCTTGTGGTAACCAAGTAACACTATATAATCTGTTGAAGCAGTATTTTAACAGTCCTTATTCCATCCTATGCAACCTAAATTCGATATACATGTATTCAGTCATTTTAAAAATCCATTGTAGAATTGTAACAGGAATCACATTTGTTATTTTGTAAGCTAGTCGTGTATGATTCAGTTATAGCGTATCCCTTATACATGTTACAAAGAACACGTACAACCATATAGCATCGTTAAATCAATACTAACAACTATGTATGTTTTTTCTTTCCAACTGTAGTGTATTAATTAAATATTCAGAGAATGCTGGTACAATGCCAATAAACAAAGAAGCGGATATAAACACAGAAATGTCTGAAGCAGACGACACGAAGACAGATCCCACCATAGGCACTGGTAATGTCGATGCTGAACCAGACGACAAGGAATCGTCTAAGACAGAACCAGAGCAAGCTGTAACCAATGATGAAGACGTTACTCCCGAAAAGGAACCTGAGCAGGACACTCCCGATGTAACAAATGAAACACAGGAACCTGCGGAAACAGATGATAAAATTGAAAGTGAACCCACTGCGGAAAAGGTAGAAGAACAGAAAGCCGATAAAGACATAACTCCGGCTGTTTCGGGTAAGTTATTATCTATGTCCTTGAAGGAGGTTGTGTGTTCATACAATCAAGGTAACAGTTGTTGTAACCGGAATACGCAAACAATGAATGATTACGTAACATTTTAAGGACTGATTTTCATGCCGTGAGATTTGATGAGTAGGTGGGCCTCAGGTCAAGGACGAACCCATTAGATTGTGGAGTGATTCGAATTTGGACCCGGATGTAGAATTTTTTTAAAAGCATACTTCACTTGTGAGATAGGGGCAACTGTCTTGTCTCGTCTTGCGCTTACTTACTTTGTTATGTTCATTTCTACGAGATTATGATACTAGTGCGTATAAGATATACGCCGAAAACGATCCAATATGTAAAATATAGGCCTGTGTGAGGCGCGTAGGCTGGGTGCCAGTCTGTCGATTTTTCACTATTTAACTTCTGGCAATATGATCAGAAACTCAATATGGCCCAATTAATAGTCTCAGTGTTAAAATATATATATTTGACTGACCAGGCAATATATATGAGGCGCTTAATGACGAACACAGTGTGTGTCACTATTTAACATATTTGATACGTTTGAGGCTTATATCTTACTTAAAACACACATGTATGTAACAAGATCTAATAGAACAGATCATGCATATTTTCAAATTTTCTGTATGTTTCAAATGATTTGATAATGAAATGAGTCACTTATACTATAGGGCCACCAATAAGAAAGGAGGAGCTAGAGACGAAAATCAACGGAAATGAAGAACTTAAGAGTAAACTGGAATCAGCACTCAGCAGCCAAGACACGGAGAAAGAGTCATACACGGTATGTACATGTATAACACAAAACGCAAATTAGCGTTACAATCAGAAATCTTGTCGGGTGCTAAACAGCCGGTCTCGCTATTTCCTAGTTTAGAAATACATGTACATCCAAAAGGACAGTATCATAGGTGTCAGCTGTAGTGTAGTGGTACGGATACTAGCATATAACGTACACAATGGGTGTAGTGTAGGGGTACGGATACTAGCATATAATGTACACAATGGGTGTAGTGTAGGCGTACGGATACTAGCATATAACGTACACAATGGGTGTAGTGTATGGGTACGGATACTAGCATATAACGTACACAATGGGTGTAGTGTAGGGGTACGGATACTAGCATATAGCGTACACAATGGGTGTAGTGTAGGGGTACGGATACTAGCATATAACGTACACAATGGGTGTAGTGTAGGGGTACGGATACTAGCATATAGCGTACACAATGGGTGTAGTGTAGGGGTACGGATACTAGCATATAGCGTACACAATGGGTGTAGTGTAGGGGTACGGATACTAGCATATAGTGTACACAATGTGTGTAGTGTAGGGGTACGGATACTAGCATATAACGTACACAATGGGTGTAGTGTAGGGGTACGGATACTAGCATATAACGTACACAATGGGTGTAGTGTAGGGGTACGGATACTAGCATATAATGTACACAATGGGTGTAGTGTAGGCGTACGGATACTAGCATATAACGTACACAATGGGTGTAGTGTAGGGGTACGGATACTAGCATATAACGTACACAATGGGTGTAGTGTAGGGGTACGGATACTAGCATATAGCGTACACAATGGGTGTAGTGTAGGGGTACGGATACTAGCATATAACGTACACAATGGGTGTAGTGTAGGGGTACGGATACTAGCATATAGCGTACACAATGGGTGTAGTGTAGGGGTACGGATACTAGCATATAGCGTACACAATGGGTGTAGTGTAGGGGTACGGATACTAGCATATAATGTACACAATGTGTGTAGTGTATGGGTACGGATACTAGCATATAACGTACACAATGGGTGTAGTGTAGGGGTACGGATACTAGCATATAACGTACACAATGGGTGTAGTGTAGGGGTACGGATACTAGCATATAATGTACACAATGGGTGTAGTGTAGGCGTACGGATACTAGCATATAACGTACACAATGGGTGTAGTGTAGGGGTACGGATACTAGCATATAATGTACACAATGGGTGTAGTGTAGGGGTACGGATACTAGCATATAATGTACACAATGGGTGTAGTGTAGGGGTACGGATACTAGCATATAACGTAGACAATGGGTGTAGTGTAGGGGTACGGATACTAGCATATAATGTACAAAATGGGTGTACTGTAGGGGTACGGATACTAGCATATAATGTACAGAATGGATGTACTGTAGGGGTACGGATACTAGCATATAATGTACAGAATGGGTGTCTGATAAATACTCATTATTCAGACCGTCTAATACTTAATTCGGTCTCCGGCTGATATCAAGTTACCTCAGGTCGATAATTATCAGAATATGAAACTAGCCACGTAATGATGTACTTTGATGTAAATTTTAACATTTAATAATGGAAATCATGCTCTCCGTTATCCATTTATCAGGAATAAATCATAATTACTGAATCAGATACACGAACACGTAATATCAGACTGGAAAACCCAGCGTATTAACCTGGGTGGTAGACAGTATTGTGGTAGGCAAATAACGGCAAAAATAGGCTAAATTTAATATCTAAGTAATAATCCTCTATGCTGTATGTTAATGATTAGGATATCATAATGTTAGCTAGAGTTGACAAGGCGTACATAATAATCTCTTTATGTAAGACATATATATACGCACCAGGCGTCTTCATCCGCCAATACTAGCTCCAAATAGTCTCCATATGACATAAGCTGTGCGACTTTAAATAAACCCTGTGCGCAAAAAATAACGTAACACATAATTGTATACATAGCTGTTAACCAAAGAGTCTACCATCTACATAGTTTGATGGTACATACATTTGCTCTTGTCCATCCGACCGTCCGTCGGTACGTCCGTCCGTATTTTGTGTTACGGGTAACTCAAACCTTTAGTTCTATTAAAACCTCACTGTGATATTTTATATAAGACTGATTTATGGTCGTAGACTCTGCAGAGAATAGACGAAGTGGAACATCTGTGTCCCTTGGCCACATTTCTAGTTTTGATATAACTACTATAATCGACTATTTTTGTTAGTCACAGAAATAATGTTGTATGTGTTTTATCATGTGATATGTTTCTAGTATTATATTTGAAAGTGACTTTGTGTATTTAATTGTATAATTTATATGTAAATATTGTCTGATATGTACACAGGTCACTATAATAAACAAATTACTTACTTACTTACTTACTCACTCACTCACTCACTCACTCACTCACTCACTCACTCATTATTAATATTTTATATTATCAGCTCATGTAGTTCTTTTCGTCAACTTTCTTGGCTGTATTTTATTATATTTGATCATCGATGCATTACAGAAATTCACAGAAGACAACGCGACTCTTCAAAAGCATCATGATGATATGAAAACCAAAGTTGACGAAATGGAAGGCACTCATTTTTTACTCCTTGCGGAAGTGGAAACATTACGTAAAGTCAGCCAAGATCAGATAGACACAAATTCGAAACTAGAGTCGGAAATAAAGCTATTGAAAGAAACACAAGGGGGAGATGAAAATATTAAAGACATGCAAGAAAAATTAATTAGAATGGCAAATGAACAAGAGGATAAGGATAAACGCATCCATAGTTTGGAAGGTGAACTAGACGTCACACGGGAAAAGCTAAAGGGTGCAGAGACTCGAGCAGTCAAGGATGGCAGTAACAGTACTCAAAATTCCAAGACGTGCATTGTAATGTAGAAGTTTGATACGAGTATATCAGCTTATGAACATAACATTACTTCATACATAATGATATTAATGCAATGGAAGAATTTCTGTTTCGTCTCTCAATATCATTCTCTTCTAGTCCTTTATTGTTTATGTCACATGTTCTTTAGTTCTGTTCTAATGATTAAATAATTCAACCAGTACACGGTCACCTACAAATTTCTCAGCTCCATGTGCAGGCTATATTGATACATGTACGAATATAATAACTTTTGTAGTTATTTATTGTAGTTACATTTTCTATATTTAAGGATACGTGTTTTAATTCATGTCATGTAAGATGGTCTTAAAGATGGCTTATGTATACTTAAAAACTATTGCGATAAATGGAAATTAGTAGTCAATATTAATAAAACAAAAATATTGATATTCAAGAAAGGTGGTAGAAATAGACGTAATATTAAATTTATGTATGATAACAAAGAAATTGAGATTGTAAATAAATTCACGTATCTAGGTATAGTATTCACGACTGGAGGGTCGTTTTTATCAACATATGATGCGTTATCTGGACAAGCGTTAAAGGCAATTTATGTACTGAAAAGGTATATTCAAAACTTCACCGGTATTTCATTAAAACATACATTAGATCTTTTTGATAAACTTATAGCTCCCATCCTAAATTATGCATGCGAAGTATGGGGATTAAATGAATCTAGAAAACTTGAAAATATCCATTTACATTTTTGCAAGAATTTATTGGGTGTTAGGTTACAAACCCACAATAGTTTTATATACGGTGAACTGGGAAGACTTCCATTACGCCAAACAAGATTAATAAAAGTAATTAAATATTGGTTCAAAATTATTAAAAGTAATGACATAAAGTACACAAAAAAGATATACAATATGATGTTAAATGACATAGAAAGACTCCCAAATAAGAACTGTTGGGCTAAATCGGTAAAAGAAACTCTAGAAAATTTAGGATTTTTTCATGTTTGGCTTTTTCAGGGGGCTGGGAACGAAGAGGCATTTCTCGCTATGTTTAAACTAAGAATTAAGGATATATATTTACAAAACTGGAATGAAGAAATACAAAATTCCACAAGAGCATCATCTTACAGGTTATTCTCTGACTTTGGGTACAAGATATATTTAACTGAAATAACATTAAGAAAGTTCCGATCCGCCTTTACACGATTAAGATTATCTGCTCATCGGCTCGCAATCGAAACAGGGAGATGGCACAAGCCCAATAAAATACCAAGAAATGACAGAAAATGTAATCATTGTAATACGTTAGAAGACGAGTTTCACTTCTTACTTGAATGCTCCCTGTATCATGAACTAAGGACAAAATACATCAAGAAATATTTCTGGTCAAGACCGAACATTTTAAAATTTGTAGAGTTGGTATCTACTGAAAACACAGTTATTTTGAAAAATCTTGGAATGTTTACATTCAAAGCATTCGAGCAAAGAAACATCTTCTTTTACTAGTCACTTTTCTCCGCAAAGAAACTCAAAATCTTGCACATATGCGTTATCCCATACAATTTGTTGTTAAATATCTTCGTATATTTTCAGTGTTTATATTAAATGTATGTGTGTATGTATGTACATGTGTACGTATGATTACATAACAGTATGTAGGTATGTACATGTGCGTGTATGTATATATATGTATTTTCTCTTTCAGGTTGCAGATCGTTGCACTATATTATACAATTATTTGAATTCAATTTGATCATGTGTAACCACTATGTAGTTTAATTCGATATTATGCTTTCAAAATGTGCATGTACTGAATGTTGAATTTGTGATTGAACTATACACCATTGACCAAGTATTGTAATGCCAATGTTATAATGAACTCATGAGCATTTGCTTTTTGTTCAGAATAAACTATCTATATATATATATATGTAATATAAAATGATTGATTTATGCTAAAAAGATTAATTATATATTTACAGATCTGTATGAGTCTCTGTTATCCTATGCACATCCATTGCTAGCCTGGGTTCCTGTCTGCTGGGTGGTTAATTATATATTTACAGATGTGTATGAGTCTATGCTATCCTATACACATTCATTGATAGCCTGGGATCCTGTCTGCTGGGTGTTTAATAATATATTTACAGATCTATATGAGTCTCTGTTATCCTATACACATCCATTGATAGCCTGGGATCCTGTCTGATGGGTGTTGACCTTCTTTTGACGACATTATGTTATTAACATTGCTGACATCTCGCAATTTCGTTTTGTTGAACAGGACTCCGACTTTAACATTATCAGAGACTCAATGCGACTTACCATTAATGGCTTGGATATTGGAGACGATTACATTTGAACGACATAGCAAACTATACGGACGATAGTTCCCAGCCTATGTCATCGAAGACAATGTCTTACAGTCAGTTTGGAAGCCTATTGCATTGATTTCATACTAGCTAACTGTATTTATACCATAGAGGCAGCAATATCGTGGGATTAGAATGGCATAGACGACCCAGCATGCGTCAGTCTCTTACACAAACACGTGTATGTATTCACTCACTCATTCGTGAATATGTTTACTGATAACTTGAGAACAATACACTCGTCAAAATAACTACAATGCAGATATATTTCTGCAGAGTTACATGTCAATTACCAACCTGTACCAACCATCGTGGAAGTCGTGATAGCGCAATGGATACGCGTTCGCTTCAGGTGCGAAAGGTCTGGAGTTCGAGCCCCGCTGGAGCCGTTACGATTATGCCCTTAGGCAAGGCATTTAAATTCCACATTGCCTCTTCTCTCTCCCTCATGGCGATGGATTCCATCAGGAATGAGGTCTCGAGAGTGATAAATATAAGTTATAATAACTTGTTTCACAATCGAGCTAAAATAAATTTGTATATAAAAAACTATCAACCTAACATTTCTAAGCACTTCATTGATTGCAAGAGAAACACATACAGGCCAACACTATACTAGAGATCTAATGTCAATCAAAATAGTTTAGTTCGCTGCTTCTTTATTCTATTCCATTGATAAATGTCATTTTAACCGTTTCCCTCATAGAAGCACCTCTTGACGCCAATACCAATACGATATACATTGACAATGTAGTAGCCAAACCAATGTTCATAATAAAGGCCATAATCTCATGTAGTCTCAGTAATATCTATGGAGGTGGGATAGATATGACAACTACTTATCCACTGCATGATAGCTAAATGGCTGTCGTTTGTATAGAGATATAATAGTATATTAACCTAAATCTCATGTAGTCCCAGTAATATCTATGGAGGTGTGATAGATATGGTGACTACTTATACACTGCATGATAGCTAAGTGACTGTCGTTTGTATGGAGATAGAATAGTATATTAACCTAAATCTCTATGTAGTCCCAGTAATATATATGGAGGTGTGATAGATATGGCGACTACTTATCCACTGCATGATAGCTAAATGGCTGTCGTTTGTATAGAGATATAGTAGTATATTAACCTAAATCTCTATGTAGTCCCAGTAATATCTATGGAGGTAGGATATATATGGCGACTACTTATTCACTGCATGATAGCTAAATGGCTGTCGTTTATATAGAGATATAATAATATATTAATATTATTAAGTTATTACCCCAAATCTCTATGAAGGAAAGGATAAACAAAAGGGAAATAGCCATTATAAAACTATACCGATATTGCCTACATTGTCCTGAATGGATTTTAGTCTATTGTATGGTCCCTAGAGTTCTCTAAGTAACGTTTGCGAATGTCAAAAGAATACAAATTCCCCAAAATTAATTGTAATTCTTTGTCAACTGTGATAGCAAGATAGCACACTTTCATCTCATATCAATTTAATGTTGGGCATTCGAGTTTTAATGGCGGTCCCTAACTTCAAGGTAATGATAATAAAATCTCGAACATGACAATAAATGTCGAAAGGAGGCAATACACAGATACTGCTACTTGAACATTAGCTGTAATATACTTGACTCGAACGGTCAACTAGAGGTTATCGCCACTAGAGAATCATAAAGTTTAGGTGTAGCTTTATTCTTTTATTTTTGTCTAAAATTGAAAATAAAACGGGAAAAATGAGAGAGAAACAAGAACAACGAAGCAAACAAGAAAGACAATGTACAATAACAAAATAAGGGCATCCATATACGGTCCAACCTGTGCTATAGATCAGCTCTCACATATTAAAACATGTCTCCAACGGCAACAATTTTGCTATCCCATCATGCCATTTTCTGAGCATTTTAAACTGTTGAAACTGTTTAAATTGACCACTCTTCATTTTCCCAATTTTCCTGTTCTTTCATGTTTGGCTGAAGGCCATTTGTAGAAAACGTCTTTTGATTTAAATGATTAAAAATGCAGTATTGTGTGTCTTTACTTAATGACTGGTTGTTTTAATTTCGGAACATAATCAACAGTTATTGGCGGAAACAATGGGCAAGAAAATGGGATAGGCAATGATAAAGAACAATATTATGCAAGGCTAATTTGATTCATTCAGTTTGTATTAATATTATTTAGTGTGGATTTTGTCGTATATCCATCTTGATCGTCAGTTCATATTCGACGTCTGTCATCCTAGTCACAATGGCATGTCCATAATCGTCGCCTGCCCATTTTTGTCGTCTGCCTATCTTCGTTGTATGTCCATATTCGCAGTCTGTCAAATCCTTATCGTCTGGTTTTCGTCGTAATATATCACATCTTCGCCGTCTGTCCATATCCGTTTCCTTTTCTACTTTCATCGTCTGTCCATATCCGTTTCCTTTCCTACCTTCGTCGTTTGTCTACGTTCAAAGCGTGTTCCGTCTCCGACGATATCACCAACACAAAGAATACTACGTAATACATTATACAGCTAAATTTAGATTGTATATTAATCTATAAACTATCTGAACTGAACACTTATCAAAGAACAAAACAGAACAAAAACAACTGACCTTTCCTATAGACTAATTACAATTAACCGGGCCCACTAATTGTTACAATTTAAAACGTAAATACGAATGTAGGATAAATCTGAACATGTATTAACAAAATCGCTAAATGTAAACAGTTTAAAATAAATTAACAATTGGATTACAGGGGCCGGATAATTGATTAGTTAAACCGGACATTTGGATAACACTGAACATGAGCTATAGTCGAGACAAAGGTAAGATACAATTTGTATACTTATAGTTGCGGGGTTTATATAATGATGGCATTGATCATCAGAGTTGGTATCTCACATCCAATAGATTAATAAAGTGATCATCATCAAGAATAACCATCTATTTCAGCATGATCATCATCATCAACGATACCACGAGTATCACCATCATCATCATCGCCATCATCGTCATCATAACCAGCAGTAGCATCAGCAGCAGCAGCAGCAACAACAACACTCATCATCATCATCAATATCATCAATATCATTAACAACAACAACATCATCATCATCAACAACAACAACAACAACAACAACAACAGCAGCAGCAGTATCAACATCATAACAAGCAATAACAGCAACATCATTATCAACAGCAGTCGTAGCAACATCTTAATCATCATCATCAGCAGCAGCAGCAGCATCATCATCATCACCATTATCATCATCATCAACAACAACAACAACAACGACATTATCCGCATAATCAGTGTCATAGGATGAAGTCGTTCATTGTATATATGGACCGAAACGAAACGTGTATCAGCTAACCAAATATGTGCGCTACGTCGATATATGTAAAGAATACAGAATTTGAGTATCATCACGAGACTAATAATGTATGCAAAGATTACACACATGTTGATTTTGACAAAGATAAATAATATGTTCTTGCAGATTTTTCGGTCGAAAAGGAGGAGTTAGAGTCGACAATCAGCATGGATGAAACGCTTGCACTTAAATTGGAATCGTCGCTTAGTAACCAGATGGCGGAGAGAGAGGCATATAGGGTAAATAATACACACCCGTAGTTCTGAACCCGACAATTCAGATATATATAGTGATGTCCATTCAAGAAAATAGACTTGTTTCCATTGTTAAGTTCAACTTAGCGCTTAGCTTAACCAGCTGGTAAAGAAACTCAGTTCAGCATCCGACAAGGTATATCTGATACTATCAAACAGCAATAACGTGTCTAATTATAATTAAAACTGTTCAAATAGTTTAAAGTGACTTATATGCCCAACGCGGCCGGGTGTTGTTGTAACTATTCAGGCTGTCCGATTAGCGCAGTGGTTAGCGCGCTCGCTTCTCACCAATGCAACCCAGGTTCGAACCTTGGACCTGGAAGTATGTGAGATGCTACGGTGGTCGCCAGATCGGACAGGTGGGTTTTTTCCGGGTACTCCGGTTTCCTCCCATACGAATGACCACATTTACGTTGTCATCCACGTCAACGAGAGTGATTAATATAAGTTGTTAAAATTTGCTTCGCAATGATTGTAAACTAAATAAAGTTTCAACTTGAATACAAACAACATTACGTATGTATGTGATAAAATTAGTTCATACATACCGCTACGTAGGTTACGGCATTTGTAATGTGAAGTAAGTACAATTGGAACAATGTTAAACGACAAGAACACTGTGGAAACCGTTGACGAATGACGACATATACGCATTGTAAAATAAATATAAAGTTTAAACTATGTAGTTTATACAAATTTATTTTAGCTCGATTGCGAAACAAGTTATTACAGCTTATATTAATCACTTTAGAGACCTCATTTCTGATGGAATCCATCGCCACGAGGGAGAGAGGAGGCAATGTGGAATTTAAATGCTTTGCCTAAGGGCACAATCGTAACGGCTGCATTCATTCAACTAATGCAAAATTAATTAAAACATAATACATATGTATTCATTTATGAAGTATAAAAACGGTTCTATTTTTACTTACCGTAAGGATTTTACATATTTCAGAAACTCGTAGAAACAATTGCAAAGCTGCAGAAACAAAATGATGAAATGAAAGCAAAAATAAACGAAATGGAAGGTAGTCACGTGGCACTCGTTGCTGAAGTTAAAATGCTGAGCGAATTCAACAAGGATCATAAACAAACAATTTCACAACAAAGGGTGGAAATGAACTGGCTGAAAGAAACATACGGAGGCTACGAATATATGAGAGACATGCAAGAAAAGTTGATACGACTGTCGAATGCCCAAGAAGATAAAGACCAGTATATCCACAGATTGGAAGGTGATCTAGAAAGTCAGACCTTTACGAAAGCTGAAGGGGGACACTCTGGGGGAACCTATACACAAAAGTCCACAAGTTGCATGATTATGTAGGTAAAAACAACATACTAGAATATGAGATCGCCACCTTTCTAATTGATCTATTTTTATTTAGCATTATTTAACATCGTTATATAGGTTGCCCATTTGAGCGACAGACAGTTTACCTAACAACACAGTTCCTGGGCAGGCTCCAGCGGTTAACCAATACTTGGTGCACCAACCTCCGTAAGAAACTGCCAACGTTTTCAAATAAATGAGACACGGTCTGAGCGGGGCTAATTGATCTGTGTTTGAAGATGTTCTTATATATATATAATTATGTCCAGTGGTGTAGCTTCATATAGACATTGTAGACACGTGTCTACACATTTGCTTAACATCTTGAAAATGCGAAAAATGCAATAAAACAATAAAAATCACATTCAGTGTTAGTTTTGTTCAGATTTATTTCAAACACATGGTCAAAGGGTTGTCTGTCGATTTCACAAATTGGTTTGATTAGGATGAAAATGGTTGTCTTTATTCAGAGGTTGTCTGTAGCACAGGTTTCACTGTGGGTATAATTGAGTGAGGAGTGTGGAGGCACAGAAATTGCATACGCTGTAGCATGTTGACCCTAAGTAGGTCATATAGATGGATCGTCTAAATTGCCATAGTATAGCATACATCGTATATCATGTTAGTCATTATTTCAAGAAATCATGAAAAAGTGTCTATAAAAAACAGGCAGTAAAGGTTGGCAAAGAGTCACTAAGTGTTTGCAAAGAGTCACTAAGTGTTTGCAAAGAACCAATAAAAGTTTACGCTACAATGTTTAGTATGTGTACACATGGTGATTAGCACATTCAAATTAATAAAATGCGCAGTCGGAGCGTATAAATCATGACTAATACCAGGCTATCTCGGACAACGATATAGCTATGGAAGAATGAGAATTTGGAAATGTTTCCGTACGCTCTATAGTAAATAAACACAATTTAGTGAGCTGTCACACCTAACCAAGCCAATTTCCACAGATACACTATCACCGCTATGAACTACCAAAAATATCAAGAAAAGGCTAGGACATTTCTTGTTTACACATTTGCAAACAAGTCGACGTGTTTTACATTTATGCTTTTATACCGACATTCTGCAAGCCAGCTGGATCGCTTCCTCACTTGAAATAATGCAACATAGTGGGGTTCAAACCCATAACGACGAGTGGCAAGTGACAAAGTCAATGACATTAACAGTACTCAGTCACAGAGACCCTGCGAACCTATAACGACGTGTGGCAAGTGATTTAAAGTCAATGACAGTAACAGTACTCGGTCACAGAGACACTGCGAACATATAACGACGAGTGGCAAGTGATTTAAAGTCAATGACACTCACAGTACTCGGACACAGAGACCCTGAGATTCATGTGTACTATATTGTAATACAAGTGTTTTATTGTTTGATGATGAATTTTACATAATTATGCATGTGGATACATCAATTCAAAACATGACAATACAAAGAAATGCAAATGGGTCGGGCCACATGTTCCACCAATATTAGTTAGGGCCCTTCACAAAGAAAAGCGGGCATAATCTATGTTTTATAGGTATTGTATGTTTTGGGGGTTTAAAGCTGCACCAACAGCTTAGGTCATATAGCGACTATATACATATATATATATCCAGACCACCAATAACTGCTGGATAGTCCGTGGTCCAGTGGTAGAGCGTCGGAGTTGGAATCGAACGGTCCCGGGTTCGATACTCGGTCAGGCCACGTATGTAGTGTCATTGAGCAAGGCACCTCACACACATTGCTTAGTACTGGTTAATCGCTTAGGTCGGCTAAGCCTGCCCAGGAAAACATGTTTAAGTCCCCGCGAGGGGTTTGACATTAAAGGAATATATATATACCACTACCACGGACTATCCAGCAGTTATTGGTGGTCTGGAGTAAGACCGCGGTGTAGCCATCCGACCAGTATTTCGGGCTATATCGCCGACGGACAGTTTACTTAACAACACCTTTCCTGGGCAGGCTCCAGTGGTTAACCAGTACTTGGGTGCACCAACCTCCGTAAGGAACTGCCAACTTTTTCATATAAATGAGACACGGCCTGAGCGGGGCTCGAACCCGTGACCATCAGTGATGATAGGTCACAGTGGTATACAAGTCAGTGACCTTAACCACTCGACCACGGAGGCGGACTGTTATATAATAGAGCTGAGGGATATTTCTCAAAGATATCTCTATCTAACAGATAGTCCAGACAATACGAGCATGTGCACTTGATACAGAAGATGTAACCAAGTATCAAGTCAAACTGGATTTGAACCAACAAGGTTCAGATGTGCTAAATTGCAATATACAGTCAAACCTGTGCTAGTGGTCACCTCTATTAAGCAGCCAATCTGTATTAAGCAGCCAGTTTCCAGATTCACAATATGTTGTTTTGTTATACATTTGACCTCTATTAAGCAGCCACCTCTGTTAAGCAGCCATTTCCTGTGATTCCCTTGGCTGGCTGCTTAAGACAGGTTTGACTGTAGTAAAATACAATAGGGACATTACTCAAGAAAACGTCTCCTATGCGCCCTTCGTCTTCATACCGAATGTGTGGCATAGTCATAAGTCCATTTGATGAACACTGACGGAAGCGTGGAGGCCAGAGTGCTCAGTGCTAGTTCTGCTTCTGTACAGTAGTGTAAATAATACTCTGGAAGCCGTGACAGCGTGTTTGTTTCAGGTGCGAAAGGCCCAGAGTTTGATCCCCACTGGAGCCATTACAATTGTGCACTCAGGCAAGGCATTTCATTTCCACGTTGCCTCTTCTCTTTCCCTCGTGGCGATGGATTCCATCAAGAATGAGAGTGATTTAAATAAGTTGTAAGAACTTGTTTCGCAATCGAGCTAAAATAAATTTGTATAAACCAATTTAATCTGAAATACTGTTCAGTCATCAAATAATAAACATGCTACCGAGTTGGATTTTAGTTCAGGTGAAACAACGCCACCCAGGAATAAACATTGTGGTTTCACATCTCATTTGTGTTGAAATAAATATATGCAACCAAAAGTAAAGTTTGCTTATTATAAAGTCACACCTTTCTTGTGAACATCAGTACTTCATGAATCCTATCCTTGTAGGCCAGGTCCCAGGCTGATAGGCAATCGGTAACCATTATTTACCAAACGGGCGGCTCACCAACGGACCATATCAGAACGAATCTCTGACGAGGTTCGAACCTTCGACCTCCCGCTCCGTAGGCGGCCTTAATCACTAGGCCACAGAGATGGTATTGGAATACAGAAATGCAATAATAACTCTAAAGCTGTCTAAACACCAGATGTTTAATACAGTATCTGCTTCCAAATTCTGTGATACAAAAGTAAATCTAGGAAATAGTTACAATGTATGAATATATGCCAGTAACCTAATGTTGTTAAATGGTCAAATTACTGCCAGTGTTGTATGGTTAACCCTGTACGCGTGTCTGTTGAAATACGACTACAGTAAATCTATTTTCGAGTTTCACACATGCTACAATAACTATTTCAAGTCCCAACATGTGTTTATTTGTTGTTATAGGTTATATTTCGGGTTTTATGCCTGCATCAGCACCATTTCGGGCTATATCGCCGGCGGGCAGTTTACTTAACAACACCTTTCCTGGGCAGGCTCCAGCGGTTAACCAGTACTTTGGTGCACCAACCTCCGTAAGAAACTGCCAACTTTTTCATATAAATGAGACATGGCCTGAGCGGGGCTCGAACCCGTGACCATCAGTGATGATAGGTTACAGTGGTATACAAGTCAGCGACCTTAACCACTCAACCACAGAGGCAGACGTTTATTTGTTGTTGGGGGGTTTTTTCAGATGGAAAAATAAAGCCATAATCCATAAGGAATTTTAATCTTAATGTTAACTTCATTCAACCACCATATTAAAATGTATTGGTGATTTTGCGAATAACTGTCCATATGTACAAAAAACAATAATACCACAAAAACCATTTAACCCATTCAACACCAAGTAACTTACATGGACTGGTGCATGATATTTTTTAGACCAATAAATTAATAAGGTAATTACATTTGAACCAGTTCATTTATCAAAATGGGCAATTTTGTCTAAAAATCAGTCAGATCATCTGGATCTACATCTTGTGTAAGCCTATTTAGAGGTCTGTGGTGTTGAAAGGGTTAATTTGTGGGCAGATCTTTTACTGAAATCTCAATAAATTATCCTTGAGGTATTGAAATGAGAATCGGTAATCACAATTTATAACTATGATCATCCATAAATCATAACATTCCACTTCTTGGAATATCTTGGTGTGCAGCACATTCTAATTAATCACACAAAGGGGTTTCTTAAATGCTCAACTTACTGCAGGGTGTTGTATGGTTAGTTTAATCCGCATTAACTAATTTCCAGTTTTAAATTCCACACGTACGAATGTTAATGTTCTTTGAAAGAGAAACAGTTTAACGAAGTTTATCTTACACTGTACAGTATTCATTGAAAAAGCATTGAATGAAAATAAAAATGTCTAGAAAACCACGTTTATATTTCATCAAGAAGATGAGTCATCCTCAGACTGTTTTTCTTGGCTTTCACGCTCGAGTCTTTTCGCAACATCGGGCGGTAGATATGGCACTTTACCGGCGGCTTTCCGTCTTTTCTTCATTTCATCTTTAAAGTCTTCATGTTCATCTCTACGGAAAGAAAATGATATAATGCAGATAATACATGTCCTTTATTTCCCTTCGTAATATCTTATATAATGCAGATAATACATGTCTATTATTTCCCTTCGTAATATCTTATATAATGCAGATAATACTTATTTCCCTTCGTAATGTCTTATATAATGCAGATAATACATGTCTATTATTTCCCTTCGTAATGTCTTATATAATGCAGATAATACATGTCTATTATTTCCCTTCGTAATGTCTTATATAATGCAGATAATACATGTCCATTATTTCCCTTCGTAATATCTTATATAATGCAGATAATACATGTCTATTATTTCCCTTCGTAATGTCTTATATAATGCAGATAATACATGTCTATTATTTCCCTTCGTAATGTCTTATATAATGCAGATAATACATGTCTATTATTTCCCTTCGTAATGTCTTATATAATGCAGATAATACTTATTTCCCTTCGTAATGTCTTATATAATGCAGATAATACATGTCTATTATTTCCCTTCGTAATGTCTTATATAATGCAGATAATACTTATTTCCCTTCGTAATGTCTTATATAATGCAGATAATACATGTCTATTATTTCCCTTCGTAATGTCTTATATAATGCAGATAATACTTATTTCCCTTCGTAATGTCTTATATAATGCAGATAATACATGTCCATTATTTCCCTTCGTAATATCTTATGTAATGCAGATAATACTTATTTCCCTTCGTAATGTCTTATATAATGCAGATAATACTTATTTCCCTTCGTAATATCTTATATAATGCAGATAATACATGTCCATTATTTCCCTTCGTAATGTCTTATATAATGCAGATAATACATGTCTATTATTTCCCTTCGTAATATCTTATATAATGCAGATAATACATGTCCATTATTTCCCTTCATAATGTCTTATATAATGCAGATAATACATGTCTATTATTTCCCTTCGTAATGTCTTATATAATGCAGATAATACTTATTTCCCTTCGTAATATCTTATATAATGCAGATAATACATGTCCATTATTTCCCTTCATAATATCTTATATAATGCAGATAATACATGTCCATTATTTCCCTTCGTAATATCTTATATAATGCAGATAATACATGTCTATTATTTCCCTTCGTAATATCTTATATAATGCAGATAATACTTATTTCCCTTCGTAATGTCTTATATAATGCAGATAATACATGTCTATTATTTCCCTTCGTAATGTCTTATATAATGCAGATAATACATGCCTATTATTTCCCTTCGTAATGTCTTATATAATGCAGATAATACATGTCCATTATTTCCCTTCGTAATATCTTATATAATGCAGATAATACATGTCTATTATTTCCCTTCGTAATGTCTTATATAATGCAGATAATACATGTCTATTATTTCCCTTTGTAATGTCTTATATAATGCAGATAATACTTATTTCCCTTCGTAATGTCTTATATAATGCAGATAATACATGTCTATTATTTCCCTTTGTAATGTCTTATATAATGCAGATAATACTTATTTCCCTTCGTAATGTCTTATATAATGCAGATAATACATGTCTATTATTTCCCTTCGTAATGTCTTATATAATGCAGATAATACATGTCTATTATTTCCCTTTGTAATGTCTTATATAATGCAGATAATACTTATTTCCCTTCGTAATGTCTTATATAATGCAGATAATACATGTCTATTATTTCCCTTCGTAATGTCTTATATAATGCAGATAATACTTATTTCCCTTCGTAATGTCTTATATAATGCAGATAATACATGTCTATTATTTCCCTTCGTAATGTCTTATATAATGCAGATAATACTTATTTCCCTTCGTAATATCTTATATAATGCAGATAATACATGTCTATTATTTCCCTTCGTAATGTCTTATATAATGCAGATAATACATGTCTATTATTTCCCTTCGTAATGTCTTATATAATGCAGATAATACATGTCTATTATTTCCCTTCGTAATGTCTTATATAATGCAGATAATACTTATTTCCCTTCGTAAATGTCTTATATAATGCAGATAATACATGTCTATTATTTCCCTTTGTAATGTCTTATATAATGCAGATAATACATGTCTATTATTTCCCTTTGTAATGTCTTATATAATGCAGATAATACATGTCTATTATTTCCCTTTGTAATGTCTTATATAATGCAGATAATACATGTCTATTATTTCCCTTTGTAATGTCTTATATAATGCAGATAATACATGTCTATTATTTCCCTTTGTAATGTCTTATATAATGCAGATAATACATGTCTATTATTTCCCTTTGTAATGTCTTATATAATGCAGATAATACATGTCTATTATTTCCCTTTGTAATGTCTTATATAATGCAGATAATACATGTCTATTATTTCCCTTTGTAATGTCTTATATAATGCAGATAATACATGTCTATTATTTCCCTTTGTAATGTCTTATATAATGCAGATAATACATGTCTATTATTTCCCTTTGTAATGTCTTATATAATGCAGATAATACATGTCTATTATTTCCCTTTGTAATGTCTTATATAATGCAGATAATACATGTCCATTATTTCCTTTACCTATAGAAGGAAAAGAGATATCTATCTAACCTACAATCTCCAACTTATACTACAAACATTAAGCACACGGCATACCGGTAATTATTTGGCAAGCACTTATATGATATTATTATGGAAGCAAGTTGATGATGACAATTGTGATCTTGTCCTTTGAGATATGAAAATAATTGTTGCATCATTTGGACTGGTGTAAAAAATTCCTTCCAAATTTTAATCAATTATCACTTGTGTAAATGTAACTCGATAATAATTATTGCTTTGCATGTTCATTCGGGGAAATATACTTTGATCATACACTGAAACAAACAAATGTCCACTGCTCTCCTAACCTGAACAAGCCATGATCCCGGAGGCCATCCATCAGTTGCTTAAGCTCGCGATGCCTGGGGTAATACTTTGTGATATATGGATTCAAATGGGCGGGTTGACCAGAAAATATCTTCACAACTTTCATTGATTTCTTATCCGTTGGTCTTGCAACTTCTCCAAAGATTCTGCGGGAGAGCCTCGCCATATGCTGGGAATAATTAGACGACATGACCTACTTCTTCTACTATCCTGAAAATATACTAAAATACATTTAACTCTTTGCATACTGGATAAAAAAAAAGATAAATAGTTCAAATAATTGTAACAGACTTTAATTCAATAATGTGTTTTTCTCATTCGTACCTGAAAACTTTGTCGCTACGACACATTTCTAATGACATTGAAGAGATATATTTGACGGTTATTTGTGCATCTAGCGTGCACAGAGTTAAACAGGAAACACAATAACCATATAGTCCCAGTAGTGTAGTTTGAATTACTTAAACTATGAGATTGTTGAAGCACATTTCTGTCTACTATTTGTCTTAACACAACATCATGGTACGACAACACACCAGAGAGTGGCCCTGTGTACCGGAAGAAGAAAAACACAAGATGATTCTGGACAAGTTTTCATGGGTGGAAATCAACAGCAGGTCACAGTCTGAAATGAATCATTGATTTGAGATAATTTGGTAGATGACTATCATCTATAATAATTTCAGGTTGGCATGCTCCTTGATGGTTGACCAGAATCATTTTGGGCTGAGACAGAATTAAAATTGAATATACATAAGGTAAAAAACACATACACGATATAAGATTTTCGTACCACAGCATGCATGACTATTTACACATCATAATCACAGGGATTCGGCACGTTTGGGGGTACAAGTATATATATTTAAGTTATATATACTAGTACCCCCAAACGTGCCGAATCCCTGTGATCATAATGTTACTTAAAACAGACTTTTAACTCACATACTCAGTGACATACATTCAAACTGTGAGAGAAACTGATAATGAAACACGTGTACATGATAAATGAAACAACACTTGTACATGATAATGAAACACTTGTACATGATAATAAAACACTTGTACATGATAATGAAACACGTGTACATGATAATGAAACACTTGTACATGTTTACTAAATAAATGTGTAGTCTAATGGATATGGGGTCAGCACCATAATTGTGAGGTTGAGAGTTTGAACCCGAACCACAAAGGTTGTGTCCTTAGGCAAGACACTTAAATTCACCTTGCCTCTAAACTCTCCATCAGGTATGAGGCAGTAAGAGCGATTAAACTACAAGTAATGTAACAAAATTGTATAAACTATGAAGCTTGTACCACGGGCAACATCTAATTATCTGCTAAGTGTGGTGGCGTCCGTGGTCCAGTGGTATGACATTGCTTAATACTGGTTAGCTGACCTAAGTGGTTAACCAGTACTAAGTAATGTATGTCATGTGTCTTGCTAAATGACACTATATACGTTGCCTGACCACGTATCGAACCCGGGACCGTTCCATTCCAAATCAGACGGTCTACGACTAGACCACGAACGCCACACTGTCTGGACTTTGGAACCCTGCAGGAGGATTTACTCCTCAGTAGTACTATAATATGGATTATATTCCGCGTGTACGATGTGAATTGGTGCAATGATAATCTCATGATTCTCAAAGTCATACTTGGTTATCCGAAAATGTCTATCCAACTACCCTTCTCTTTATACATAGAACTGTGGCAGGATAAAGATACAATAGTGTCAAGATGTATATTACTATGCATATATAACACAGTTCCTACAGATTAACAATTCCTAGCTGCCATAATGTTAAATTGTATGAAAATATACTAAAATACCTTCACATTTTGTTCCAAGGTGTCTGGTTTCAATATTTTCTGGTATCCGGTATAAAAACATTTTTAGGTGTTATACCACCAAATATAGAATATCTATCTATCTCTGAATACTGCCAACTACTCTTGCGAGTGTTACTGGCAGGCCAGACTGTTTTGGTGGAGAGTACACCATCCACATCCGTAAGCATCAGTACTCAACTATCCAGCATCCGTAAGCGACTGACAACTTTCTCACAACTTATCAGTTATCCCTGATAGGCAGAGGACAAATGTGTATTGTAATTGTGTTGTAATTGTATTGTATGAAAATTAATTTATATTGGAAAAGAACAATATATGTTGGGTGTGGCCACGATTTACCAACTAACATTCAGCACCGTGTGATTCTTAAATGGGGTAGATGAGAACAAATAGTATATGCGAAATTACAGTAGAACAAGAGTGTGTTTCTACCGAGAACATATCGCTGATCTGACATACGCCAATACCTTCTTCCAAAGGACGATTATTAACAGGAAACGACTGACATCGACAATCACCTCAGCATAAACACTTGAGGACTTCCAAGTGAGCCATCGAGCCTCCTCTCTTTGATAACCACCCGCCAGCTGTGAATAGTATAATCAGTTTCTACCGGTTGTTTAGTAGTTAGAGGGATATACTGTTGCAGAGCCTTTGTACCTTCCATTGGGACCATGGATCTTATCCAGGAAGAAGTTAGCTGCACATAATACCCGCGAGTTGATGCTGCAGTATGCAAGTGCATAATTATACTCATATAGGAGACGAATATATTCTAATATTCAGTAGACTAGAAATCACGATTACCATCTTACATTTATATAAGAAAGATGTGTACATTTATTTGCAAGATCATCAGTAACATTACAAATGGTGGATTACTGATGTTAACACTTGGATAATTATTTAGGTAATACATTTAGAACACTTTAAAAAAAGAACACTTTAATTTCCATTAGCAGATCAATTTTAGTTCAATTTATCTTGTACAAAATTGGATATTCAGTTCAAAAGATGATCTGTAGTTATATGCATGCCTTATAAAGTATTTCATGTATTGCTCATTAACAGGATGTGGTGCAATGGACATGATGTCTGCCTCGTAATCAGGGAGTTGTAAGTTTTAGTCCAACCAGATCCATTGTGACACACATTATATATGTCGTCCAATCCAAACTTTCCTATCACCAATTAAAGGGTGAAACAGTAGTCACTTGATAAACAGTGGTGCATTTATCCTTTGTACAATACATGTTCCAGCTGAAGCAGATTGATATTAAGAAGATTGATCTATGGAGAATAGAAACTCTAAATTTGAGCATGGTAAATATTCATCTTCTGTACAAAACAAATTTGAAATGCTAACTACCAGATAATCGATACTTTTATTTTATTTAAGTTTATTAAACATCATTACCGGTTGCCCATTTGAGCGACGGGTAGTTTACCTAATAGCAGATTTCCTGGGCAGGCCCCAGCAGTAAACCAATACTTTGTGCACCAACCTCCGTAAGAAACTGCCAACTTTCTCACATAAAGTGACACGGTCTGAGCTCTGCTCGAACCCGTGACAATCAGTGATGATGGGTTACAGTGGTATACAAGTCAGCGACCGAAACAACTCGACCACGGAGGCTGATTAATCGATCATAGAATGCAATGTACGTATCATTAGCTCTAGGATAACCTGAGAACGAAAAACGAATGCACTATGTGCTACTATCCGAAAATGACCTATCTATTTTCAATCTAGTTGAATAACAGCTTGATCTTAAGGGGTGAAACATTAGTCACTTGATGAATTTATCTAGCCTGGGAACGATATATTTTGCCTGGTCAGTCAAATAAATATAGTTTAACACCGAGACTATTAATTGGGCCATATTGAGTTCCTGATGCCATTTTGCCAGAAGTTAAAAAGTGAAAAATCGACAGACTGGAACCCAGGCTAGCATTTATCCATTGTACAAGAAATGTTCCCGCTGAAGTAGATTGACATTATGCACATATATATAGTACCCAGTTTGTTGACTGCGACTTTGTCGTTGACTATTTTATATAGTATGACCAGTTGAGTTCTTCTGTCAAGGAGTGATGTCCACTGTAGATCTTGGAAAATCTCGTTGACACTAGATCTGCTTTGGTAGCAATGTTTAACGAATCGTGCCCCGAGACGTGGAACCATCTTCAGTTTGTTGATGTAATTCATTTCACATGGGGTCCCATACTATGTAGGTGTATTGTACAGTGGGTCTGGCAAGTACTTTATAAGCTAGTTATTGTGTTGGAGCTGAGGCAATGTTAAGGTTCTGCCATATGAACTTCATGTTTCTATTAGCGTTGTTTGTTATGTTGGTAATGTGTTCCACTGCTTCAATACAATCATTGATTTATATCATCACATGGACTTGATATTTTATCCATAAGACACCAATGACCCGATACTAGTTTATATAATGAGTGGGTGTCCTGGGATAGAGGTACAGTGCTACCAGTGCCTAAGACATGGTTTTTCGTGCCATATGGATACAATCTCAAATTATTGTGATACCATCAGAGCTGCCCCCCAAAACAAGCCAAATCAATTTAGTGGCCTGCTACCGTTGCATACGGTACTAAACGTGTAGTGTAACTGGGTTTAAACATATTAAGATCCTTAAAAGTAAAATTTCAGACGCGTAAAAAGAAGAAAATTCCATAATTATAGAGAAAGGTAAGACTAATTCACGGCGACATGTTCGACCATTGTGCACACAGCTTTGAGTAGCTGTCCTAAAACAAGTTTTAGGTGGAATTTGGTATCGATATGTTCGTGAGAAATTATATTTCGGTTATCGGTATGGCCTTGTCCTTAGTCCGTGTTAGTTCTCGAGGTAGATATACTAAGACTTTAACATTTTAATCAAGCTACCGTCTGACTACAGAACATATATTGATATTAAAAATAAACCATCAGAAAAGGTCAGGCAATGTAGGCTGCAATATGACGAAAGTCTGTCGGACTTTAACAATAAGTTTAATAACTCTATAAATGTTTCTTCTTCTTCTTCCAATTATTGGACTTGATTCCGACTGGAATGTACTTAGTCCAGCGTAGTAGTGGTAATGTTTCTACCACGACCAGCTGATCTACTCATACTTTTACCTTCTTTGCGGTTTTTGACGCGCAATATGTCTATGTCCCCACATTAAAGAAAGATAGATAGATAGATATCAGTCGAAAATAGAAAGTGAAAGTTGGTGTTAAGAAAGTGAAAGTTGGTGTTAAGAAAGTCAAAGAAAATGATGGATGTTTTACCAGTAATGATTCAAAGGCGGCCGGATGTTTTACCAGTAAATTTCAGGGCTCGACAAATCATATTGCCCGACGCCCGGGGCAAGTCAAAACAATGTTCGGGCAAGTGGCCGTCAACCAGAGTTTAGTCCCAGGCAAGTCAAAATGCTATGGATGTGATTATCGGACAAGTGTCGAATAAACATATCAATTAACAGAATAAACAAACTAATCAACTGTTTTTGTCATGATTCGACCCTATTATCGATTGTAAACCCTGCAGACTACATGCTATGAATGACCACAGGGATTCGGCACGTTTGGGGGTACTAGTATATATATTTAAGTACAGGGATTCTACTCTGTGGGCTGTCAGATTTCGCATCGATCAGTAAAATGGCCCTATCTGAAACAATTTTGTACAAAGCTGTCCAAATATAACACCTATCCCGAGTCTTTATATTGTTCTTCAAATAAAACACAACTTTAAGCTGCATGCATGTATACTTTGCAAACAATTGCCACAAACATTGGCCATAGCAGGTCACATTTCTGTACTAGGACACGAGTTCTGTCAGCAACAAAAAAAAATCTTCGTCGGGAGAGTTTTAACTGTGAATAACATTATCAATAAAATGTGTTTACACTAATGTGTAGGTTTATTCGGCAAAAATGTACGTCAAAAAGAGATTTCGTAGCATTTTCAATTTGTTTTGAAAAATTCTAAAGCAGCGCAATTCGCGTTGAAACGAGCGTTCTAATTGGATTATTAGAATGTAACAAGATGTTTTTTTATATATGAAGAATAATCATAATTCAATCAGAACGCTCGTTTCAACGCGAATTGCGCCGCTTTAGAATTTTTCAAAACAAATTGAAAATGCTACGAAATCTCTTTTTGACGTACATTTTTGCCGAATAAACCTACACGTTAGTGGAAACACATTTTATTGATAATGTTATTCACAGTTAAAACTCTCCCGACAAAGATTTTTTTTTGTTGCTGACAGAACCCGTGTCCTAGTACGGAAATGTGACCTGCTATGGCCAATGTTTGTGGCAATTGTTTGCAAAGTATACATGCATGCAGCTTAAAGTTGTGTTTTATTTGAAGAACAATATAAAGATTCGGGATAGGCGTTATATTTGGACAGCTTTGTACAAAATTGTCTCAGATAGGGCCATTTTACTGATCGATGCGAAATCTGACAGCCCACAGAGTAGAATCCCTGTACTTAAATATATATACTAGTACCCCCAAACGTGCCGAATCCCTGTGTGAATGACGGGTATCTCCCCAAACATTTAACCAATCGAGGCTCTCATTACGCTTCAATTGTTTTATTTGCACTTACCCACCGGCGATATAGCCCGAAATGGTGCTGATGCAGGCGTAAAACCCGAAATATAATATTATTTGCACTTATCAAATTAGTCCTATTAAATAGACTACGGCGCTTTTAACATCCGGGCACTTTCTTAATTTCTACAAATTTCAGTCGCCGGCAAAATATCAAAGAATCTGTCAATGCCTTGCTTATATACTTGTTAATTACACATTAGTCGTAGCAAGGACATTATCCACAAGTACATACACAGTAAATACATGTTTTCTACACCTATGGTGTTGATTAATCTCGGAAGACAGGCCGATTTCATTGATGTATTGTAAATTTGTAAGTTATAATTGACAAAATTAAACAGTTAGAACTCAGGTAATTATCAGATTACAAATGTATACAAATTGTTTTATAATCAAGCCCCAAATCCTCTGTTATCATTCAAATGCATGTTCAATTACAATAAATTTGCTAAAATTCTTTAACTCCAGTGAAAGTAATAGTAAAAAACGGAAACTAGATTTAAAATGTGTGCCTACTTCCAAGAAAGTGAAACTCACTGAGGGTAAAAAGGATATTAAATATGATTCAAAACGCGAAAGGACTTTTCATTATATACTATGATGATGTTATTCATAGACTTAACTAGTGTAAGCCATCATTCGACATTTAGCATAATAATTGGGGCAAGTCAAATTCACATTGGGGCAAGTCAGTTTGCCAGTGTCACTTGTCCCGGGCAAGTCAGTTTGCCAGTGTCACTTGTCCCGGGCAAGTCAGTTCGAAAAGAATTTGTCGAGCCCTGTTAGTAATGATTCAATGGCGGCCAGATGTTTTACCAGTAATGATTCAAAGGCGGCCGAGTGTCTTGCTATCTGATAGTCCAAATATTTTTAGACTTGAAACATGTGACATTTTACCATTGGCATACTTGTAATCGGCCGTCTAATGCTTTTCGGTGAATGTTTTCTAGTCACTCTCTTTTACGGCAAGTGGAATAATATTACTAAGTAAAATGATCATTTCTGCATTTAATGCAATTGTCTAAACTTAGATTGCATAACAAATGTTCAAAATAAAATACACTTTCACTCGCTTGTGATTGCAACATGGCG
This sequence comes from Archivesica marissinica, assembly GCA_014843695.1. Classification (NCBI taxonomy): domain Eukaryota; kingdom Metazoa; phylum Mollusca; class Bivalvia; order Venerida; family Vesicomyidae; genus Archivesica; species Archivesica marissinica. Next base: position 29,150,540 of record CM026398.1, read on the forward strand.
TCGAAGAAAGTACCCATTATCGGCCGACCTTGAAAATTCATGTAACAAAATGTTGATTACAGTTAAGTTCCAAAAAGCTAATTAACACTGGGCATAATAATAATTGTTACTTGAAACGGAGGAATTTAACACCAGGATCATTCTAGAGAGTGATGTGGGCGAAATAGTCACCCTAGTAAGATACACTGGCCCATTATAAAGCACTCCTTCTATTCAAATGTTGTATTTAATGGTTGTACTATGCATTTTAACTCTATTTTGGAGAAGTATATTAAAGAACACCATTTAAGGAAGCGATCACGTGCTTTCTCACTTCTCCCAACAATTCTGGTCAACCTAGAATGAACCCTGTAACACCCAACAAATTTTGATTACTCTTCAATATAGGTAAGTTGTGACATGGAGAGTGGCACACCATACTGTCTTGCTGCCGATTTTACTGGCAAACCCATGTCTCTAACTGCGTATGAACAACAATTAACTAGTTTCAACAAGCACCGTTTGATACAGCCGCGCTTAAGAGGGGACTTAATTGAGACATTCAAAATTGTATTAGGAACAAAGTATCAAATAAACTGATACCTTGAGAAGGTTTGTTCCCACTTTCCCAACCTTTTATTTTCACACATACTAATTATCCCCAATTATCTCTTCGCCCCTCAAACTTACCTGTATTTTCTATACTGTTCAAAAAATAAATGAAAGGCACAGTGCATATGCATGAAAAGTGTTCCTTTAATTGTGTATAAATTAAAATTGTCAGTATGTACGTTTAACATTAATAATTCAGATAAAGGTTCATAATAATAAATAGCAGACATATTTTAATTTTGAAATGTGAACTATAAAGATACAAACAATTAACAATATGTATCTATTATTTATTTATGATTATAACAGTTATACTAGGTAATTACATAATTATATATCAACACTATTTTTAATTAGCAATTATGAACTGATTGCAAATTAGTCTGAGAACAACAATAATGATTAATGAAATTAACAATTTACTTATAACTAACTGTTGAAAACTAAGAAAAACAGGTCACTAACTGTAAGTCATTCTTTAACATAGTATAAAATGAAGGTCAGTTTCCTCTGTAATCATAAATCTCTAAAATGGCAAATGCGCTAGTCAATATACGGTTCATAGAGAATAACAGAGGAAGTCAGACTCTAGTTCTAAATGGTTACATGTACAGCCTGAAAACCAGAAAACGGGAGTGTCGCTACTGGAACTGTGTCAACAAAGCATGCAATGCTAAAATTAACACTAAGAATGACCTTCCTACCAAAATCGCTGATGAACACAATCACCCAAGAGATGACAGCAGAATTGTTGCTGCGGACATCATGAGTGGTGTCCAAAAGCAGGTCCGAGGGTCAACACAGCCGGTGCCCTCCATCTATAACGATATGCTGGCAGACACAAGATCGATCGAATGGGACAATTCCACCCAAGAGGTTGTGGCTAATCTACCCACTTTCTACGAAGCCAAATCCAGTTTATATAGACAGCGGTCTAAGACTAGACCAGTTCTGCCAAAGACAAGGGCGGATATCAACTTGGAAGGGAAGTGGATAGAGTCGCTTGCAGGGGAGCCATTCCTAATCGCCAATGACGGTGATGTGGCGCGAATGCTCATATTCGCCACCGTTGACAACCTGGCCCAGCTGTCTACAGCCGAGACCTGGTATATGGACGGTACCTTCTACGCTTCGCCGTCATATTTCTACCAGCTATACACCATCCACGCCATGATCGACGGGTATATGTGTCCCCTAGTGTATGGACTACTCCCAAATAAACAACAGACAATGTACACCAGATTCTTCACACTCATCCAGAATTTCGCCCGTGAACATAACATTCCTCTGTCCCCAGAAACGATAATGATGGACTTCGAAACAGCAGCGTGGCGTGCTGTCAGTATCGTGTTTGTTGGTGTTCAAGTCCGTGGTTGTTTCTTTCACTTCACACAGTGTATGTGGAGAAAAGTACAATATTGTGGTCTTGTAGCTGACTTCAAGGACAATGAAGAAGTGAAGAAACTTGTGCTACGTGCTTCGGTACTGCCACTTGTCCCCCTAGCCTCTGTCGAAGATGTGTGGTTCCAAACTCTGGAAGAATGTGACAATGACTCAGTGCCGGTGTCTAAGTTTAAGGACTATGTGACTGAGCAGTGGGTAGAGGGAGACCGCCGCTCCTGGAATCATTACGAGAATGATGGTCCACGCACTACCAATCATGTTGAGGGTTGGCACCATAAAATAAACAACCAACTACGACACTGCCATCCTAATATTTATACATTGATAGACCTGGTCCAGAAAGAGCAGGCTGCTAACGAGGCGAAGCTGTTTCAGCACGCCAACGGTGGAAAGCAGCGACCAAGGAAGCGGGTATACCGTGAGCGTGAGCAAATGCTCATCAGACTGAAGCACCAACTGCGAACTGGCGACATGGACATCATGACGTATGTTGATGCTGCTTCTCACTTAGTCAAATTAAAGTGAATATGTACAATAAAAATATTTCAAGATTTATATCTATTATGTGCTATGCATGTTCATGTGTTTGTCTTATCCATGTAAATATCTATGTTTTCGATTTAATGCTTATAACTCAAAATAAAGAATATCTATCTATATGAAACTTATATTTATGAACAACTTTCCCAAATTTTCAGTACAGTATAGCAATTTTCGCCAATTATCACCTTTCAACTCTATTGTTACACCGAACAATACATTCCCCCAACACCTACCTCAATTTCTATAGGACTAATAAAAGGTTGGGAAAGTGGGAACACACCCTTGAGAACATGGTAATCTCAAATAAATATTGTACGCAAACCATGGCTGTCTTCAGAGGCGTGTCACGTGGAAAATAATCGATGTTTAAAAGATTTTACTGGAAACACATCTTAAAAACTTTAAATAAAATGAAGACAAAATATATTTGGAAATGTAAGCTTGTAAGAATGAACTATAGTGCTGATTTTCTTAGTACCTCGAGAACTAGGGCCACCAGTCTACTATAAATTAACTAGGGCCACCAGTCTACTATAAATTATTCAAATAATTGTAGCGGATTAAATTCATTAATGTGCTTTACTTCTTTTGTAACTGAAAACTCTGGAAATATGTTACGGAATTTCATTCGAATGATGTCGTTATTACACAATTCTAATGAAATTCCATGACAAATATGACTGTTATTTTCACTGCTAAAATGCAAAAGGTCAATTCATCACTTCAGAGTTCATCATTTCAGATTGGAAGCACTGCAAGATGCCTCTAACGCACGGGAAGATGCGGCCAGATCATGAGAGGAAGATTAGAAAAAATATTATAAAATTAAAGGAAAATATGGATGCTAGGGATTTAACTGACTATTTCATTCAGAATGAAATATTTGACTTCCCCGATGTGGATAAGATCAACGGGTATAACCCGAACACGACGGAGAACAGAAATTGTTGTTTTTTTCAGTTACTTTTGCAAAGTGGTGATAGAGCTTATGATGTATTTTTGCAATCGTTACGGAGTATTCAGCAACACTACCTAGCTGATTTAATAGATAATACACAGCTTGTGAATGAAGAAGACACCCAAGAAGGTAATATTAGGCATAATAGACCAGGGTTCCCGTTGTTGGTCGCCAATTGCGACAAAAAACCAATACTGGCACGTAATTTTGTGAATTGGCGAAAATATTTGGCGCAACTTTTTTTGGCACACCATGTTTTGACAAATACAGGGCTTCAAATATTTATCTGTGAACTATATGGCTCTTAGTTGGCTCCAGTTTTTTTTTTTCAATTGGCGACAGAAGTGGCGCAGACAAAAATTCCGACAGAGGGAACCCTGAATAGACTATATACTTTCCACTACTTATTTATACATGCTCATTCTAATTCATGTACAATGTATTTCCTAACTACATGTACTTGCATATCAAAATCTAACACCAACTGGTCAGGCTTGGTAAACAGTTTCTATGTCACAGATTATAGCTTATTTGACCAGTCATATGACGGTTTCTATGTCACAGATTATAGCTTATTTGACCAGTCATATGACGGTATCTATGTCACAGATTATAGCTTATTTGACCAGTCATATGACGGTATCTATGTCACAGATTATAGCTTATTTGACCAGTCATATGACGGTATCTATGTCACAGATTATAGCTTATTTGACCAGTCATATGACGGTTTCTATGTCACAGATTATAGCTTATTTGACCAGTCATATGACGGTATCTATGTCATAGATTATAGCTTATTTGACCAGTCATATGACGGTATCTATGTCACAGATTATAGCTTATTTGACCAGTCATATGACGGTATCTATGTCACAGATTATAGCTTATTTGACCAGTCATATGACGGTATCTATGTCACAGATTATAGCTTATTTGACCAGTCATATGACGGTTTCTATGTCACAGATTATATACTGAGTCAAAAAAGAAACGATACCAAACTAAAAATGACGTAAAACGGATAAAACCATAGAAAGGTTTAATATATTATTACGTATCAGTACCGGGTATCTTATTGCAACGTCAGCCAACCAGAAACACAGGTAAATAAACACCCGATAATCCTGGAACGCCGAATTTCCGATTTGCACGTGCTCGTCAACAAAGACAACTTCCTACACATGTACAAATCGGAAAACTGGTTTATTGTACTGGTATTGCATTATCATCGAGGAAAAACAAACAAAATGCCTAGGCTAAACCGCAATCAGAGAATGCGTGCCATTGGCATGATTGACGGCGGTTTACGTCAGCGTGACGTCGCAAATCGACTCGGGAGGGGTTACGCGGATCACGATAACACGTCTACTTCGACGTTATCGAACACATGGATCGGTGGACGACCGTCCAAGATCTGGTCGACCACGTGTGACGACGCGTGAACAGGACCGTCGCATTCGGACGTCACATTTACGTGACCGGTTCCTACCTGCTACGCACACAGCTGCCGTTACTCCTGGGATGACCAACAATCGCATCAGTGCACAAACAGTCAGGAACCGGCTCGGTGAACGTGGCATTCGTGCCTATCGGCCATACGTTGGACCCATCCTGACACGACGTCACCGTGACGTACGGCGGGAATGGACGACGGAACGTGCTCGCTGGACTCGGTTACAGTGGAATTCGGTGATGTTTAGCGATGAATTGCGGTTCTGTTTGCTTCGAGCGGATGGCAGAGAGCGGGTATATCGCAGACGCGGTGAACGTTACGCCGACGCATGTGTACGTCAGGTCGATCTGTTCGGGGGCGGAAGCATTATGGCGTGGGGCGGTATCACCTTCGGCAGTCGCACTGAACTGTTAGTGGTGGACGGGAACCTAAACGCCCAGCGGTACTGTGATGAGATCCTTGCGCCAGTTGTTGTGCCGTTCTTTAACGCCAACAGAAACGTCACACTGTTCCAACAGGACAACGCCAGGTGTCATACTGCTCGGATTTCCACCACATTATTGGAGCAGAACAATATTTAAACCCTGCCGTGGCCTGCTTTGTCACCAGACTTGTCACCCATAGAACATTTGTGGGATACGTTAGACCGCCGCGTCAGACGACGTCAGCTGGTAACGTTAAACCAACTGAGGGATGTTTTGCGTCAGGAGTGGACAAATATTGACCAGCAAGAGATTCAGACACTCTTCCGTTCGATGCGACGGCGGTGCATTGCAGTGAGACGCAAATGGTGCCCATACTCGGTATTGACGTCTGTGTGAAAACTCCATTAGACCCCTGTCCGACGAATTACGTCATCACGCAGCAGACAGTTTCGGAGGCTCATTATGCTTTATGTGCTCCTCTTTCAAACATGTTGGACTATCATCTTATGAATTTTCAAAGAATTTTCTTAATAAATGTTGAAATTATAGACACATAAACACCAGGTATCGTTTCTTTTTTGACTCAGTATAGCTTATTTGACCGGTCATATGACAGTTTCTATGTCACAGATTATAGCTTCTTTGACCAGTCATATGACGGTTTCTATGTCACAGATTATAGCTTATTTGACCAGTCATATGACGGTTTCTATGTCACAGATTATAGCTTCTTTGACTGGTCATATGACGGTTTCTATGTCACAGATTACAGCTTATTTGACCGGTCATATGACGGTTCCTATTATCCTAGAGTAGATGAGAAAAGATATCAATGCGAGTAGATACATCACTGACAGCCCTGACCATAGGCCTTCACCGATTTTTGTCCCAAAATTAAATCACTTTTTTCTTTCTTGTTTATATTATACAAATTTATTTTAGCTCGATTGCGAAACAAGTTCTTACAACTTATATTAATCACTCTCGAGACCTCATTCCTGATGGAGTCCATCGCCACGAGGGAGATAGAAGAGGCAGTGTGGAATTGCCTAAGGGCACAATCGTAGCGGCTCCAGCGGGATTCAAACTCTTGGCCTTTTGCACATCACGACTTCCACAAAATCACTTACTCATAGACCAACCCACAAATCTACATCAAAATCCATCAACAACTTTTTGAGTCATCCCGTTTTCAACCAGTGGAATAACACATTTTATTTCACTGAAAATGTCTATATTTCATTGAAAAGCATAAAACTATTTATTTTACCCACATGGTGCCATAGATTAACCCATTTCATTCTGGATATATTTAAAGGCGTTTGCAAACAACATAGATCCAGATCAGCCGCAGCATGGTGGTTGATCTGGCTCTATGTTCTTTGCAAATACTGTTTGAACGGTATCCTGAATGAAATGGATTAATGATAAGATATCAGTCTATGACAGGGTTCATTCTAGGTCAGAATTTTTGGGAGAAGTGAGAAAGCGCATGATCGCTTCCTTAAATGATGTTCTTTAATATACTTCTGCAAAATAGGGTTAACATGCACAGTACAACCATTAAATACAACATTTGAATAGAAGGAGTGCTTTATAATGGGCCAGTGTATCTTACTAGACAAAATTTTGTTTGAAAATTGTAAAAACCAAAATGGGAGAAGTGGGGCCCCCAGAGGGCGACGTCAGGGTCCCTAGTGCGTCAATTACACCCACATCGCCCTCTAGAATGATCCCTGTATGATCATGTTGTATTTCAACGGCAGCATTATTATCACGAGTAACACTAGTTTTCTATGTGAAATATATTTTCAAAATTCATTTTAAACAAACAAATTTGTACTGGTTAACTGCTGGAGCCTGCCCAGGAAAGGTGTTGTTAGGTAAACTGCCAGCCAGCGATATAGCCCGAAATGGTGCTGATGCAGGCGTAAAACCCGAAATATAAATAAATAAACAAACAAATTTTCTTTTAGACTGAAGTGTTTTCATGATAGAAAACGACGCAACTGAGCGCTAAATGGCGCTAGAACGTCTTGTATTTTTGGCAACTGTAAATGACGTCCTAATTTATGTCACTGACAGCTTCAGTCCGAAAACGTTCGCGTTGACAACATGTCAACATGTAGCGGCTAGGTACGATCCGGCAAGCACAGCAGCGAGAATTCAAATGTGCTTTTCCATTGATGTCAACCAGTAGCAATAACAGTTTTCATTGATAAAATTTAATATTTCATTGGAAAGCACAAAATAAATGAATACCATTCTCCTCTATAAATGTTGAACACATATTAATTCACTGTGTAGATTTAGCACTGGTTCATCAACAATATTTTACAGTTATGACAATGATGGAGCTTTTCGATACAGTCGATTTTGAAAAGAATCACATCTTTTCCATAAATTGTAACGTTTTACTGGTTTATATACAGTTTTACAACTGACGGTTTTTGTCATTACATTTTTACATCTTGATAAATTTTGTTGCAATTGACTTTTCGTCATTACAATTTTACTACATACATGTAATTTATCTACATATATTTTTAACTATCTTGTATACAATATACTTAACCCGGTGCGATATAGCCTGAACTGTGCTGAAGCGCCGTTAAGCCAAATACTCACTCAGAACTGTGCTGAAGCGCCGTTAAGCCAAATACTCACTCAGAACTGTGCTGAAGCGCCGTTAAGCCAAATACTTACTCAGAACTGTGCTGAAGCGCCATTAAGCCAAATACTCACTCACAACATCCTCTATTTCTCTACACGTACTATGACAAATGTTAATTATTATTCTCATTACAGAGCCTTACAGTTGGATAAACGCAATACCACCAAATATCAAGAATCGTAGACTCGTTGAAAAAGATATCAGTCGTTTAGCACAAATATTGGGGAATGAGTGGGAGCTTGTCGTATTAGATATGGGACTTTCCCAGGTGGAGATTGAACACTGCAAAATGGAGAACCAAACTACGGTGATGACAATTTATTCGGCACTGAATAGGTGGCGTTTAAGAAGCGCTAATGAGTGTACACTTGAAAATATTGTTACCATACTGAAAGACTCGCAAGCTACCACTGTAGATTGGAAACAACTGGAAAGAATAGCTCGACGAATGCAATGATAAAGAACAGTTCCCCAGCATTTGCATGTGACCTTGCAAAGCAAACCTTGAGGGTATTTCTTTATACATTTCAGCCCTTCCTGTCATCCTATATTTCCTATATTTTCCAGACTTTTTCAAAATGTCCTATAATATCCTATATTAAATATGGGCAAAATTCCTATATTTATTTGGGGTAAGCAAAAGGTTGCTTTCTGTTTAGTTGATCAAAGTAACCCATTAACCCATTCAACACCAAGTAACTCACATGGACTGGTCCATGATATTCATAAACCAATAAATGAATCAGAAAATCACATTTGGACATGTTCATTTATCAAAATGGGTAATTATGTCTAAAAATAGTCATATCACTGGCAAAAAGTGCAGATCCTGATGAGACGGCTCTTCATGAGCCGGCTCATCTGGATCTACACTTTTTGTAAGCCTATTTAGAGGTCTGTGGTGTTAAAAGGGTTAAACAAACATTATGCAAGGCAATAGCACCTAAATTATTATGACATCTACATACTTTAGAATGTGAATTATTATAATAATACAAAATGTAATTTCAATGTTATTTTGTAATTTTAGTCTATGTTGGCAAAATCCATATTACGACTCGCCACAAGGAAAATGGCCCAATTGAGTGTTTGCCAGTGTAACTTCTAACAAACCTCTATAAGCTATAATAGCTTTCGGTTCTATTCCATTTTCATTCATGTATCTAAATTTTGTGTAAACTGTATATTTGTATATGCTGTATGGTTTGAAATAAACTATGTTTAACCCTTTCCCACATAGAGATTTAGGTTAATATACTATTATATCTCCATACAAATGACAGCCATTTAACCCTTTCCTACATAGAGATTTAGGTTAATATACTATTATATCTCCATACAAATGACAGCCATTTAGCTATCATGCAGTGGATAAGTAATCGCCATATATATATCCCACATCCATAGATATTACTGGGACTACATGAGATTTAGGTTAATATACTATTATATCTCCATACAAACACGACAGCCATTTAGCTATCATGCAGTGGATAAGTAATCGCCATATCTATCGCACCTCCATAGATATTACTTGGACTACATGAGATTCTGGCCATTATTATGAACATTGGTTTGACTACTACATTGTCAATGCATGTCATATTGGTAATGGCGTCAAGCGGTGCTTCTATGAGGGAAAGGGTTAATGGCAAAGTGTGAACAAGAAATGAATTTTCTAGTTTTGATGGGTGGGGGTACTGTATGTTATCTAGTTTCTGTTTATTTATTTACAATATCAGCATAGATAAATACACATGCAAATTTTTTTTATACCATATTATAAAATACATGTATATATCATGATTTATGGTAAATAACAAACAAGTCTGAAATAAATTACTTTGCACATGATTTGGCATGCTGACAAAAGATGTCATTTGACCTTATTTCATTCCGGTTATCTTGGCATTCTCTGTAGATGAATGTTTGCCACGTTATGTGGTTATTGGATGTAGTGCTAGAATATGTTAGGGCGGTCCGCCTCCGTGGTCGAGTGGTTACGGTCGCTGACTTGTATACCACTGTAACCTATCATCACTGATGGTCACGGGTTCGAGCCCCGCTCAGACTGTGTCTCATTTATATGAAAAAGTTGGCAGTTTCTTACGGAGGTTGGTGCACCCAAGTACTGGTTAACCGCTGGAGCCTGCCCAGGAAAGGTGTTGTTAGGTAAACTGCCCGCCGGCGATATAGCCCAAAATGGTGCTGATGCAGGCGTAAAACCCGAAATATAACATAAGAACATGTTAGGCTAGCATTGCACAGCTTGCTTTGGACCGTCTTACTATTGGCTGATCGCATGATATATTTCCATGTGTTAGATGTGACTGAATTCGGCATTGCATATATTATGTCATTCAAGTAAATTTGTAATGGAACGTATTTCGTGTTTTAGATGTCCAGTCTATTTCTGTTATCTCCAAATGTCTGTTATGTCAGTCGGGTCAATGTCCCATTTCAATACTATAATTTTGCATATAACTGGCTACAGTTGTGTCAAATTTTGGTTAAATTGAATTCCTTTTCTGGTCCCTTCAGTGTGAATGTTCCGCACTCATGTCAAAGTGCCAGGATCTTTCATTCGACAAACTTGTTCGAGTCGTACTGCCGTGTCTGTGCAAACAATCGATAAAGATTTACCGTGACAGTAATTGGAATGTATTCACTACAGATACACACCAATAGTCTTAATAATTATTATTGATTAATTAGTTTGTTTAGTTTATACCAATTTATTTTAGCTGGATTGCAAAGCAAGTTTTTACAACGATTAATTGCTCTCGAGACCTCATTCCTGATGGAATCCATCGCCATGAAGGTGAGAGAAGAAGCACTGTGGAATTTAAATGCCTTGCATAAGGGTACAATTGTAACAGCTACAGCTGGGCGCAAACTCCTGGACTTTCGCACCTGAAGCGAATGCCACGACTTCCAAATTAGTTTGTTTTGGTTCGTATTAACATATTTCCGCATAAGCAAAACGTAATGTGTCAATAACGAAATTCAACGGAAAACAGCAGACGATTTATTGAGTACACCGTTACTGCATCACCAAATTTTGATCACTGTTATTAACATCTGAATTCAAGAAAACGGTCCCTTTTAGGGCCACACTCCGCAGCAGCATATAATCGGATCTAGCCATCTCTGTCTATCCATACCTCCGATGGTGATGAAGCACGAGTCCTGTGTTGCAGGGTCAACGTCCAAGAGACCCAGCAAGATGTGCCGGTCACCCGGGCAATGTTGCAGGGTCAACATCCAAGAGACCCAGCCAGATGTGCCGGTCACCCGGGCAATGTTGCAGGGTCAACATCCAAGAGACCCAGCCAGATGTGCCGGTCACCCGGGCAAGTGATTTGAAATTGTAGACCCATTAATAAAAGTAAAACAAGAGCATACAGCATAAAATGTTTTTAATTCATGACTTACATGTATATGAGAAAATGACCCATCCATTATAATGTAATATTACAATGTTCACAAATATACAAACAACAATAAATTATGCCTTGAATTACTCGGATGGCTTACAATTAACTGCGACATTCGAACACAGAGAATTGTTTTCAATTTTATTTCATCTTTGCATTGACAAAACTAAGGTACGGTAGGTGTTTTTACATGTAATACCAAGCAGAAAAATGCTTTGTCCGTATCAACGGGCTTTGTGATAGTCTCAGACATAAGCCACGATTTTCTCTTCAAAATGGGGCAGGTTCGTTACACCTAACATTTCTAACCTTATCCACAGAACCATCTGAACACACCTAACATTTCTAACCTTATCCACTTAACCATCTGGACACACCTAACATTTCTAACCTTATCCACAGGACCATCTGGACACACCTAACATTATCCACAGAACATATTGGATAGACCTAAATTCTAACCTTATCCACAGAACAGACCTAAATTTCTAACCTTATCCACAGAACCATTTGGATAGACCTAAATTCTAACCTTATCCACAGAACAGATTGGATAGACCTGAATTTCTAACCTTATCCACAGAACAGTTTGGATAGACCTACATTTCTAACCTTATCCACAGAACAGTTTGGATAGACCTGCATTTCTAACCTTATCCACAGAACAGGTAGGACACACTTAATGTTCTAAACCTTATCCATAGAACAGGTAGGACACACTTAACGTTCTAACTTTAACACAACATAGACACAACATCAACTACTATGGTAGTGCGTTAAATTGGCAGGAAGGTACCGTTATATACAGGAAACTGCATGGCTTACAGTTCTCCGTATTCTCAAAGTCTAGCGTAAGATATACCAGTAACATTTGTATGAAAGAACGTCTCCACCAGAGCTAGGGGAGAACTGTAAGGTATACCTGTAACATTTGTATGAAAGAACTTCTCCACCAGAGATAGGGGAGAACTGTAAGGTATACCAGTAACATTTGTATGAAAGAACTTCTCCACCAGAGCTAGGGGAGAACTGGAAGGTATACCAGTAACATTTGTATGAAAGAACTTCTCCACCAGAGCTAGGGGAGAACTGGAAGGTATACCAGTAACATTTGTATGAAAGAACTTCTCCACCAGAGCTAGGGGAGAACTGGAAGGTATACCTGTAACCTCTATATGAAAGAACTTCTCCACCAGAGCTAGGAGAGAACTGGAAGGTATACCAGTAACCTCTATATGAAAGAACTTCTCCACCAGAGCTAGGAGAGACAGTTCTCTCCTAGCTCTGGTGGAGAACAGTTAAGGTATACCAGTAACCTCTATATGAAAGAACTTCTCCACCAGAGCTAGGGGAGAACTGGAAGGTATACCTGTAACCTCTATATGAAAGAACTTCTCCACCAGAGCTAGGAGAGAACTGGAAGGTATACCTGTAACCTCTATATGAAAGAACTTCTCCACCAGAGCTAGGAGAGAACTGTAAGGTATACCTGTAACCTCTATATGAAAGAACTTCTCCACCAGAGCTAGGGGAGAACTGGAAGGTATACCAGTAACATTTGTATGAAAGAACTTCTCCACCAGAGCTAGGGGAGAACTGGAAGGTATACCTGTAACCTCTATATGAAAGAACTTCTCCACCAGAGCTAGGGGAGAACTGGAAGGTATACCAGTAACATTTGTATGAAAGAACTTCTCCACCAGAGCTAGGGGAGAACTGGAAGGTATACCTGTACCCTCCATATGAAATAACTTCTCCACCAGAGCTAGGGGAGAACTGTAAGGTATACCAGTACCCTCTATGAAAGATCTTCTCCACAAGAGCTAGGGGAGAACTGTAAGGTATACCTGTAACCTCTATATGAAAGAACTTCTCCACCAGAGCTAGGAGAGAACTGGAAGATCTTCAACATGAGAGCAATATAGCAAGAAATGCGGCATCTTCGGTATACTAGTTCTCCAATTCCACAATCTCCAGCCTTGTATTTAGTTTGTCTTACGGTAATCACATTTATGTCCAGACTACATGTATAATGACAAACAACCAGCTAAGGATCCTATGCAACATGCGTTTGATGCCATACGACATTGTGTTTGATACCATACGACATTGTGTTTGATGCCATACGACATTGCGTTTGATGCCATGCGACATTGCGTTTGATGCCATACGACATTGCGTTTGATGCCATACGACATTGCGTTTGATGCCATGCGACATTGCGTTTGATGCCATACGACATTGTGTTTGATGCCATACGACATGGTGTTTGATGCCATACGACAAGGTGTTTGATGCCATACGACAAGGTGTTTGATGCCATACGACATTGTGTTTGATGCCATACGACATTGTGTTTGATGCCATACGACAATGTGTTTGATGCCATACGACATTGTGTTTGATGCCATACGACATGGTGTTTGATGCCATACGACATTGTGTTTGATGCCATACGACATTGTGTTTGATGCCATACGACATTGTGTTTGATGCCATACGACATTGTGTTTGATGCCATACGACATTGTGTTTGATGCCATACGACATTGTGTTTGATGCCATACGACATTGTGTTTGATGCCATACGACAAGGTGTTTGATGCCATACGACAAGGTGTTTGATGCCATACGACATGGTGTTTGATGCCATACGACATGGTGTTTGATGCCATACGACATGGTGTTTGATGCCATACGACATGGTGTTTGATGCCATACGACATTGCGTTTGATGCCATGCGACATTGCGTTTGATGCCATGCGACATTGCGTTTGATGCCATACGACATTGTGTTTGATGCCATACGACATTGTGTTTGATGCCATACGACATTGTGTTTGATGCCATACGACATGGTGTTTGATGCCATACGACAAGGTGTTTGATGCCATACGACAAGGTGTTTGATGCCATACGACATTGTGTTTGATGCCATACGACATTGTGTTTGATGCCATACGACAATGTGTTTGATGCCATACAACATTGTGTTTGATGCCATACGACATGGTGTTTGATGCCATACGACATTGTGTTTGATGCCATACGACATTGTGTTTGATGCCATACGACATTGTGTTTGATGCCATACGACATTGTGTTTGATGCCATACGACATTGTGTTTGATGCCATACGACATTGTGTTTGATGCCATACGACAAGGTGTTTGATGCCATACGACAAGGTGTTTGATGCCATACAACATGGTGTTTGATGCCATACAACATTGTGTTTGATGCCATACGACATGGTGTTTGATGCCATACGACATGGTGTTTGATGCCATACGACATGGTGTTTGATGCCATACGACAAGGTGTTTGATGCCATACGACTTGGTCTTGGTCTGGTATCATTGTATTATAATTAAATCTATGAACAATGTGCTATATTAACATTACTTTCCTTCCCATTTAACGCACAACCCTAGTACACACGAGCGTGGACAACAGCTGATTTGGCAACACAAACAACAATATGGGTGCAGCAACACACACTTAGATAATCTTTATAGCTAAATATACTTCTCTGGTTAACAACAACACTAACAATTCACATAGACCTTTTCTTGGCACATACATCGTATTATCTCTCCTCCAGTCTCACTGCCTTCCTCTCGTAGTAGAGTACACAAACTTCTTGGCACATACATCGTATTATCTCTCCTCCAGTCTCACTGCCTTCCTCTCGTAGTAGAGTACACAAACTTCTTGGCACATACATCGTATTATCTCTCCTCCAGTCTCACTGCCTTCCTCTCGTAGTAGAGTACACAAACTTCTTGGCACATACATCGTATTATCTCTCCTCCAGTCTCACGGCCTTCCTCTCGTAGTAGAGTACACACACTTCTTGGCACATACATCGTATTATCTCTCCTCCAGTCTCACGGCCTTCCTCTCGTAGTAGAGTACACAAACTTCTTGGCACATACATCGTATTATCTCTCCTCCAGTCTCATTGCCTTCCTCTCGTAGTAGAGTACACACACTTCTTGGCACATACATCGTATTATCTCTCCTCCAGTCTCACGGCCTTCCTCTCGTAGTAGAGTACA
Source organism: Archivesica marissinica (assembly GCA_014843695.1). NCBI lineage: Eukaryota > Metazoa > Mollusca > Bivalvia > Venerida > Vesicomyidae > Archivesica > Archivesica marissinica. The sequence goes on from CM026398.1 coordinate 29,166,090, forward strand.
CAAACTTCTTGGCACATACATCGTATTATCTCTCCTCCAGTCTCGCTGCCTTCCTCTCGTAGTAGAGTACACAAACTTCTTGCGCTGATGACTCAACGTAATGCAATAAAAATAGACATACGGCGTATAACGTAATCACGTTTGAACCACTTTGGTTGTCACGCCGAAAACACAAGAAATATCGTGATCAACTGTTTACCGGTATGTTAAAATAGCGAGTTTAACCCTTTGCCTGCTGAGTAAATAAAATCACATTGGCAAACAACATAGATCCAGTCCAGCCGACGCACAACACTGATCTAGCCAAATGTTTTAGCTCCACTATCTGAATAGCAAACAGCCTGATCAGACTGCATGTTTTTGTGCCGTCTGATCTGCCTCTATGCTGTTTGCAAACGTGATTTTATCTGCCGCTAGCGTGCAAATGTTTAACACATCCTTACATGGTTCCTGGCTGTAACAATTATCTCATTGCCTTAATTTTATTCTCGCGTTGTTGAACTGGACACCCCACGAGGAGGGTTGTTGATCTGGACACCCCACTAGAAGGGTTGTTGATCTGGACACCCCACTAGGAGGGTTGTTGAACTGGACACCCCACGAGGAGGGTTGTTGATCTGGACACCCCACGAGGAGGGTTGTTGATCTGGACACCCCACTAGGAGGGTTGTTGATCTGGACACCCCACGAGGAGGGTTGTTGATCTGGACACCCCACGAGGAGGGTTGTTAAACTGGACACCCCACGAGGAGGGTTGTTGAACTGGACACCCCACGAGGAGGGTTGTTGATCTGGACACCCCACGAGGAGGGTTGTTGATCTGGACACCCCACGTGGAGGGTTGTTGAACTGGACACCCCACGTGGAGCGTAGTTGAACTGGACACCCCACGAGGAGGGTTGTTGAACTGGACACCCCACGAGGAGCGTAGTTGATCTGGACACCCCACGAGGAGCGTAGTTGAACTGGACACCCCACGAGGAGCGTAGTTGAACTGGCCACCCCACGAGGAGCGTAGTTGAACTGGACACCCCACGAGGAGGGTTGTTGAACTGGACACCCCACGAGGAGCGTAGTTGAACTGGACACCTCACGAGGAGCGTAGTTGAACTGGACACCCCACGAGGAGGGTTGTTGATCTGGACACCCCACGAGGAGGTTGTTGATCTGGACACCCCACGTGGAGCGTAGTTGAACTGGACACCCCACGAGGAGTGTAGTTGATCTGGACACCCCACGAGGAGGGTAGTTGAACTGGACACCCCACGAGGAGTGTAGTTGATCTGGACACCCCACGTGGAGTGTAGTTGATCTGGACATCCCACGAGGAGCGTAGTTGAACTGGACATCCCACGAGGAGCGTAGTTGAACTGGACACCCCACGAGGAGCGTAGTTGAACTGGACACCCCACGTGGAGGGTTGTTGAACTGGACACCCCACGAGGAGTGTAGTTGATCTGGACACCCCACCCCACGAGGAGCATAGTTGAACTGGACACCCCACGAGGAGGGTTGTTGAACTGGACACTCCACTAGGGGTGTAGTTGAACTGGACACCCCACGAGGAGGGTTGTTGAACTGGACACCCCACGAGGAGCGTAGTTGATCTGGACACCTAGCGAGGAGCGTTGTTGATCTGGACACCTAGCGAGGTCAATAATTATCGCTATTATAAATAACCAAATGACAACGCAATATTTGTTGTGTCAACACGGGTGCCAGAACAAAATGTTCTTCACGATAATTAATAATTACCATTACAAGATACAGTAGGTATTACACAATGTTACGTACATATACTTTCTTATCGTAAATAATGCAACCTGCACGCAGTGATCGCATGAATATAATCACTGCTTCCAGAGCGGCTCTAATGATAAACTACAATCTAGAATAGTTTAAAATACATGTGGTCAAGTCTACAGTTTTAATAAAAGACATATTCTTTCAATCAGAAGCTGCGTTGTTTTATTTCTTAGCCTAAGTCTATAAATGTATCATGAGTAATTGGACTAATTTTTTAAAGAACAATTTAACATTACATTTCGTTCTCCTCGGTCTATATTCACATGTGACGACGGTGGTATGTGTAGGATGAGGGGATAACGATAAACTGCATCGGAGTACGGTAGATATAGCAAGAAAACTTGCTCAACTTTTAAGCTTATTTCTTCAGCGTGCCGGTGGCTTTCAAGCTTGATGCAGAAATAAAGAAGTGAAACAAACTGTTTCAAACATGTAGTCCCATCCGGCAGCTCTTAGCAATGACACCAAAGTGCTGGTTTATATAACCCCAAAAACAACTACATAGTTAATATCTCCAAATCATGCCCAAGAACTCCCAAATAAACTCCAAAACATCTTCAAAAAGCCCACAAAAGATAACGCCCAAAACACTGGACATTGCAACATACTGCACTGATACATAGTTTTTTTCAATATATTATTATAACAGGACATAGAAACATGCACAAACTCCAATATAAATGGATAATAAATGGTTTTAAATGGTATTTTGAACTATTTTCTTGTGTAAAATTTGTTACAAAATAAATTTCACTATGATAGCATACTTTCATTCCTTTATATAAACTGCCCCTCTTAAGAATTCTTTCCATCAAAATACAGTCTACAACCGTTATGTCAAAGTCGGTTATGTCGAATTATCCGGTTATCTCGAAGTCGGATCAAAGTCCCGTTTCAGACACTATCATTGTACATATAACTGGCTCCGTTTATATCGAATTTCGTTAAGTCAAACTTTGGTTATATTTTGTTCGGTCCGACGGAATTCGACATAACGGACGTAGACTGTATCTAGACTTACAGTACACGATGTGGCACATGATTATAACACACATGACCAAATTACTCAAGTTTGTTTGAGGCTGGATTTGGAGTTGCACTAAACATTTAACGTCATGTCAGTGTTATAAGTTGTGGAGGAAGACTACAGGTGCCCCTTTGGACATTAATCTTAAGGCATGGGTGAGTACCCAGGTAGAACCACCAACTAAGTCAAAAACTTCCCCCATTTGAAACAATTCTAACCCAATTAGGGCTTGACCCCATAACAGTGAGGGGTCCTGATTCTTCGGCATCGATGTTAACCACAAAGCCAGGTAGCCCGTGCCCATATAACCAGGAAGCTTCCCCATATAAACAGGTAGACGAAATCATGCATGTCTGGGCAAGTACAGTAGATCTACAATTCTTTCATTGGACAGTGGTGTGACAGACTGCTGTACATTTATGGATCTCATTGGCCGGCAGTACAGCATTCCTTTTGACTTCAAAATCCACTCTCTATTGTGAGAGGTAAATTTACCCATTTTTCCTCATGGAAAAGACTTAAGTTGTGTGGTGTACAAGGCATGGTCCAGAATATATGGGTGACCTTCTGTCACTCACATACAGCACCTTTAGGTGGATAAACCGTTATAAACTTGTTTTAAAAAAACAAAACAAGATTTGTCGTACACAAACACTATAATGTGTAGGTCAGGTATAAAAGCATACAATAATGGTGTATCAAAACTACATGTTGGTGTATAAACCTCCCATATTCGCTGGGTAAAATAAACTGAATTAATTCATAAACTTACTAGAATCAAAATGTACAACTTGGTCACATATATACAGTATTCAAAGATATAAAACAGTGAAATAAGTTAGATATTAACATATCTACATAACAAACGTTACTACATAACTACATGTATATAAACACAATAAATGACTATTGGTGTCGTTTCGGCATCTTTGTAGATTTTAAATGTAAAACAGAAATAACAATTATGCAGATATTTTTAAAATAGGCAAACAGAAAAGACACCATCACGGTGAGACAAAAGGCAGAAAAATCACTAGTAAAATGAAAATCACCATTGAAATGTTTGATAAAATACAGGCTGGATTTTATTTTAAAGTCCTAGGCAGCATTATAGTATAGAATGATCTGTGTAATGAAATATGATATAAACAGATGATAACACATCATGATCTTATGTTTCCATTTTTCAGTAATTATTTATTCGAACTTTAAGTTTAAAATGTTTGCCGATCAGACGATTAACAAACTGGTTGTTGTTTAGATGTTATTATCTTACAAATAATAGTTTACAAAAGTCAACAGGATGTTATTTGCATCTATACACCGCCGATCATTTTTTGTCTACTATGGGCAAAAATCATTATGATATGGCACATTAACTGCTAAAAGTGAGAATAACTGAGATAAGATACTATATAAAGCCCAGTTGGCACAGGTCTTGGTAGTCCAGTGGTTAACACGCTGGACTGGTAATACAGGGATCACAGGTTCGATCCCCCGTCTGACCCTAATAAAATTAACAGTCTTTCAGATAGGACTTTAAACCGAGGTCTCGTATCGGTGCTGTACACCGTGCACGTAAAAGAACCAGAGACTCTAGAATGGGTCGCTGTCTGTATCATTGCACTATCCTCCAATAATCTAAAATGACTAATCTCTTCAGGAGGCGTCGCTCATATGGGCAACCGGTAGCGACGATAAATAAACGTAAAACACACAGGTCTCGGTTAACACCTTGCAATGCCATACTGCAGTGTGTTGAGAGGCTCAGTGAGGGAATAACCAAAAGCAGACTAGAAATAAAGTTACAAGCTGGTAAATGTAGTCTGTATATTTTTATATTTATATACACACAATTTCTATTATCATCTGGCTTAAAATGTTATCTATATATATATATATATAGTAACAAGCGAACGATGACCTCATTTATTCAAGATGACTGATTATATTCGTATTTACCATCCATATCAAATTGTCATATCCTTTTATAAGAATTCAATTTTGATCATTTTTAAAAGATTGTAATAATAAAACAAGATTTAAAATGCCTCTACACACCTTCCTGTACAAGCAGCATGTACTGTTGGTATTCCAGTAATGGTTGAAGTGTTACGGTAACACGACACGTCTCAGTTTACACGTGTAAACGTGGAAGCCCTATCTACAAGCAGCATGTACTGTTGGTATTCCAGTAATGGTTGAAGTGTTACGGTAACACGACACGTCTCAGTTTACACGTGTAAACGTGGAAGCCCTATCTACAAGCAGCATGTACTGTTGGTATTCCAGTAATGGTTGAAGTGTTACGGTAACACGACACGTCTCAGTTTACACGTGTAAACGTGGAAGCCCTATCTACAAGCAGCATGTACTGTTGGTATTCCAGTAATGGTTGAAGTGTTACGGTAACACGACACGTCTCAGTTTACACGTGGAAGCCCTATCTACAAGCAGCATGTACTGTTGGTATTCCAGTAATGGTTGAAGTGTTACGGTAACACGACACGTCTCAGTTTACACGTGGAAGCCCTACCTACAAGCAGCATGTACTGTTGGTATTCCAGTAAGGGTTTAAGTGTTACGGTAACACGACACGTCTCAGTTTACATGTATAAACGTGGAAGCCCTACCTACAAGCAGCATGTACTGTTGGTATTCCTGTATGGGTTGAAGTGTTACGGTAACAATATGCTTATCTAGGAATTGTATTAAATGCCTGTTCTATAAATGGAACATATTTGTATATTCATTACATTTAAAAATGTGACAAGTTATCATTAGCAACAGATATGATTTTAACCCTTACTGTGCTGGAAACCGAGTATATATTATTTTGCAAACATCATAGAGCCAGATCAGACACCACATTCTGTTCCGTCTGATCAGGCTCTATACTGTTGCTATTCAGTTAGTGGAGATAAAACACTGAATAGTAAAGAACATAGATCCTGATCTGGATCTATGTTGTTTGCACATTCCTTCCAATTTATTCAGCATCTCAAGGGTTAAGCTCGATGAGTATCGATATCACAAATCTCAGAACTCTATACAGTAATAAAACATGATGATTATCTTATTATGTTATATTTCGGGTTTTACGCCTGCATCAGCACCATTTTGGGCTATATCGCCAACGGGCAGTTTACCTAACAACGCCTTTCCTGGGCAGATTCCAGCGGTTAACCAGTACTTGGGTGCACCAACCTCCGTAAGAAACTGCCAACTTTTTTATATAAATGAGACACGAAAATATGATGATGTTAAGGTTAATGTGTATCAATCACAAATTTTAAAACTTTTCACAGAAATAAAACACTACAATATTACGGTTAATGTGTATCAATATCACAAACTTCAGAAATAAAAACACAGTGATTGGTTGGTTAACCCATTTCATTCTGGATACATTTAAAGGCTTTTGCAAACAACATAGATCCAGATCAGCCGCAGCGTGACACTGCATGCTGATCAGGATCTATGTTGTTTGCTACATAGCCAAGTGTCTTAGCAAGATCATCTGAATAGCAAACAGCATAGCGCCTGATCAGACAGCATGTTCCATGGCGGCTGATCTGGCTCTATGTTCTTTGCAAATACTGTTTGAACGGTATCCAGAATGAAATTGGTTAATGCAAGATTACTTTGGTGTTAATTATAAATGTGCATGAATAACAAATTGCAAAACTTTAAACACAAATTTAAAACTAGATGAGATTCCAATGCCCAGTGACTTCTACAAAAGCAGGTTTCCATACTGGCAATGTGATTTTAAACTCATTCCATTCATCACATTGGAATGGTTACGATGAACTTAAAAGATAGAAAACAAAACTGCACAACTAATAGAATTCGAAGATATTTTGTGCAATGAAAAATTGGAGAAAAACAGACAAGTGACTTTTCATACTTCCCCACCATATTGGTACCATAGTGCAAGAACAGGTTATTGGATACATTATTCATTTTTGTGCTCAATGTGACAAAAATGTTATGGTTAAGGCCTCACTCAGACTTTGGAAATAAGTTCCTAATGTTCTAACCATTCCATCAATCCATAGAAACAATAATCTTTTTGATAAATGAGTCGACACATCTTTATTTAACTAAACATTATGTCAAAGTTAATGTCATGTTTTCTAGGTTCATGACCTCTTCCGATGGTGATCTACCATAGGTAGCTGCTTAAAGTGTAGACTGCATATAACTGTAACACAAAATCTACTTTTGCCTTACAACATAAGACTGCATGTCTATCTGATTATCCTTGCCTGGTCAGGACAGCGGCGCTTTCAATAATCGCAATTGGACGTAAATTACATAAAGTAAAGTGTTTGCTTATTATAGTGTCACCCCTATTTAAAGGGCCACTCATTTCTGACTTATGAGACAGTTCTTATGGACATCAGTACTTTCCGAATCCCATCCTTGAAGGTCACGAGGCGTCTGACTGATAGGCAAACGGTAACCATTATATATAACTAGCTGGTGGCTCACCAACCGGCCCTATCAGAATGATCCCCTGACAAGGTTCGAACCTCGACCTCCCGCTCCGTAGGAGGACGCCTGTACCACTAGGCCATGGAGATGGTGTGGTATCCAATATACCTGAAATTGGTACATTTTTTTCTTTGTCTATATATAAATAAAGAAGAAAAAATTCTGAAAATCTGTATTAACCCTTTCAACACCACAGACCTCTAAATTGGCTTACAAAAAAGTGTAGATCCAGATGAGCCGGCTCGTGACGAGCCGTCTCATCAGGATCTGCACTTTTTTCAAGTAATATAACTATTTTTAGAATTTTTTTTACCCATTTTGATAAATGAACTGATCCAAATGTAATTTTGTTATTAATTTATTGGTCTAAAAATATCATGGACCAGTCCATGTCAGTTACTTGGTGTTGAATGGGTTAAGAAAGGCATTAGATATTGATTTCTAGATTGTTGTCGTGTTTAAACCATGGCATGCATTAGATATTGATTTCTAGATTGTTGTCGTGTTTAAACCATGGCATGCATTAGATATTGATTTCTAGATTGTTGTCGTGATTAAACCATGGCATGCATTAGATATTGATTTCTAGATTGTTGTCGTGTTTAAACCATGGCATGCATTAGACATTGATTTCTAGATTGTTGTCGTGTTTAAACCATGGCATGCATTTTCAGTATAAAAACAGTTTGGAAAACCTGAAAATTTCAGTCGATTGTGACACAAATGTACGATAAAACCTAAGGATGAAAACAGCCTCGACTTACAAGCAAAACGTACAACAATCCCAAGTTTACAAAATATCCATCACTACAACACGTAACTTGTCATATCCATCGCTCCAACACGTAACTTGTCATATCCATCACTACAACACATAACGTGTCATATCCATCACTACAACACGTAACTTGTCATATCCATCGCTCCAACACGTAACTTGTCATATCCATCACTACAACACATAACGTGTCATATCCATCACTACAACACGTAACTTGTCATATCCATCACTACAACACTAACTTGTCATATCCATCACTACAACACGTAACTTGTCATATCCATCACTCCAACATGTAACTTGTCATATCCATCACTACAACACGTAACTTGTCATATCCATCGCTCCAACACGTAACTTGTCATATCCATCACTCCAACATGTAACTTGTCATATCCATCACTCCAACATGTAACTTGTCATATCCATTGCTCCAACACGTAACTTGTCATATCCATCACTCCAACACGTAACTTGTCATATCCATCACTACAACACGTAACTTGTCATATCCATCGCTCCAACACGTAACTTGTCATATCCATCACTCCAACATGTAACTTGTCATATCCATCACTACAACACGTAACTTGTCATATCCATCGCTCCAACACGTAACTTGTCATATCCATCACTCCAACATGTAACTTGTCATATCCATCACTCCAACACGTAACTTGTCATATCCATCGCTCCAACACGTAACTTGTCATATCCATTGCTCCAACACGTAACTTGTCATATCCATCGCTCCAACACGTAACTTGTCATATCCATCGCTCCAACACATAACTTCATGATTTATACCCTAACTTACGTAAAATATATCTTATTATATCATTTGGTTTCGTTGGTTCCCAGTTTCTTACTGGTTTCACTAACAGTACCTATATTCTTCTAGCCGCACTAAACAAAATAATTGCGACTTTAATAATCGTTCAGTACAAAATTCTACAAGTATAAATACAATGGTTATATTATGAATATTTAACAAACATTTCAACTTTTTACACTATTTTGTGACACTTGACTATAGACCATCTGCAATGATGCTTTAATATAAAGACTATCATATGACTGGTGTGTAAGTGTGCTGTAGCATCATCACCATATACAGTAAAACTTGGCTATAACATACACCCCTGGACAACAAAAATATATCCTTATATCCAAAGTTCCAATATCCTATATAATGATCACAGTTCATTGTATCCAACATTTCTAGTATCCAATGTTTCTTGTATCCAAAGTTAATTATAAGTAAGTTTTACTGTGCATTGCACTGGAACAATAATACTTATATATATATAGAGAGAGAGAGAGATTTATAACACATCTGTCAATTGCATCTCCAGATCTCCACAGTGCCAGGAAAGGGCTGAAAAGTGAAGCCCCAGGGTCTCCACAGTGCCAGGAAAGGGCTGAAAAGTGAAGCCCGAGGGTCTCCACAGTGCCAGGAAAGGGCTGAAAAGTGAAGCCCGAGGGTCTCCACTGCCAGGAAAGGGCTGAAAAGTGAAGCCCCAGGGTCTCCACAGTGCCAGGAAAGGGCTGAAAAGTGAAGCCCCAGGGTCTCCACAGTGCCAGGAAAGGACTGAAAAGTGAAGCCCCAGGGTCTCCACAGTGCCAGGAAAGGGCTGAAAAGTGAAGCCCCAGGGTCTCCACAGTGCCAGGAAAGGACTGTAAAGTGAAACCCTAGGGTCTCCAGTGTCATGAAAGGGCTGTAAATTGAAACCCCAGATCTCCACAGTGCCAGGAAAGGGCTGTAAATTGAAACCCCAGGGTCTCCACAGTCCCAAGAAAGGGCTGTAAATTGAAACCCCAGATCTCCACAGTGCCAGGAAAGGGCTGTAAATTGAAATCCCAGATCTCCACAGTGCCAAGAAAGGGCTGTAAATTGAAACCCCAGAACTCCACAGTGCCATGAAAGGGAAGTAAATTGATACCTCATACCTCCACAGTGCCAGGAAAGGGCTGTAAATTGAAACCCCAGATCTCCACAGTGCCAGGAAAGGGAAGTAAATTGAAACCCCAGATCTCCACAGTGCCAGGAAAGGGAAGTAAATTGAAACCCCAGAACTCCACAGTGCCAGGAAAGGGCTGTAAATTGAAACCCCAGATCTCCACAGTGCCAGGAAAGGGCTGTAAATTGAATCCCCAGGGTCTCCACATTGCCAAGAAAGCCCAGGGCTGTAAATTGAAACCCCAGATCTCCACAGTGCTAGGAAAGGGAAGTAAATTGAAACCTCATACCTCCACAGTGCCAGGAAAGGGCTGTAAATTGAAACCCCATACCTCCACAGTGCCAGGAAAGGGCTGTAAATTGAAACCCCAGATCTCCACAGTGCCAGGAAAGGGAAGTAAATTGAAACCCCAGATATCCACAGTGCCAGGAAAGGGCTGTAAATTGAAACCCCAGATCTCCACAGTGCCAGGAAAGGGCTGTAAATTGAATCCCCAGGGTCTCCACATTGCCAAGAAAGGGCTGTAAATTGAAACCCCAGATCTCCACAGTGCCAGGAAAGGGCTGTAAATTGAAATCCCAGATCTCCACAGTGCCAAGAAAGGGCTGTAAATTGAAACCCCAGATCTCCACAGTGCTAGGAAAGGGAAGTAAATTGAAACCCCAGATCTCCACAGTGCCAGGAAAGGGAAGTAAATTGAAACCCCAGATATCCACAGTGCCAGGAAAGGGCTGTAAATTGAAACCCCAGATCTCCACAGTGCCAGGAAAGGGCTGTAAATTGAATCCCCAGGGTCTCCACATTGCCAAGAAAGGGCTGTAAATTGAAACCCCAGATATCCACAGTGCCAGGAAAGGGCTGTAAATTGAAACCCCAGATCTCCACAGTGCCAGGAAAGGGCTGTAAATTGAATCCCCAGGGTCTCCACATTGCCAAGAAAGGGCTGTAAATTGAAACCCCAGATCTCCACAGTGCCAGGAAAGGGCTGTAAATTGAAATCCCAGATCTCCACAGTGCCAGGAAAGGGCTGAAAAGTGAAGCCCGAGGGTCTCCACTGCCAGGAAAGGGCTGAAAAGTGAAGCCCCAGGGTCTCCACAGTGCCAGGAAAGGGCTGAAAAGTGAAGCCCCAGGGTCTCCACAGTGCCAGGAAAGGACTGAAAAGTGAAGCCCCAGGGTCTCCACAGTGCCAGGAAAGGGCTGAAAAGTGAAGCCCCAGGGTCTCCACAGTGCCAGGAAAGGACTGTAAAGTGAAACCCTAGGGTCTCCAGTGTCATGAAAGGGCTGTAAATTGAAACCCCAGATCTCCACAGTGCCAGGAAAGGGCTGTAAATTGAAACCCCAGGGTCTCCACAGTCCCAAGAAAGGGCTGTAAATTGAAACCCCAGATCTCCACAGTGCCAGGAAAGGGCTGTAAATTGAAATCCCAGATCTCCACAGTGCCAAGAAAGGGCTGTAAATTGAAACCCCAGAACTCCACAGTGCCATGAAAGGGAAGTAAATTGATACCTCATACCTCCACAGTGCCAGGAAAGGGCTGTAAATTGAAACCCCAGATCTCCACAGTGCCAGGAAAGGGAAGTAAATTGAAACCCCAGATCTCCACAGTGCCAGGAAAGGGAAGTAAATTGAAACCCCAGAACTCCACAGTGCCAGGAAAGGGCTGTAAATTGAAACCCCAGATCTCCACAGTGCCAGGAAAGGGCTGTAAATTGAATCCCCAGGGTCTCCACATTGCCAAGAAAGCCCAGGGCTGTAAATTGAAACCCCAGATCTCCACAGTGCTAGGAAAGGGAAGTAAATTGAAACCTCATACCTCCACAGTGCCAGGAAAGGGCTGTAAATTGAAACCCCATACCTCCACAGTGCCAGGAAAGGGCTGTAAATTGAAACCCCAGATCTCCACAGTGCCAGGAAAGGGAAGTAAATTGAAACCCCAGATATCCACAGTGCCAGGAAAGGGCTGTAAATTGAAACCCCAGATCTCCACAGTGCCAGGAAAGGGCTGTAAATTGAATCCCCAGGGTCTCCACATTGCCAAGAAAGGGCTGTAAATTGAAACCCCAGATCTCCACAGTGCCAGGAAAGGGCTGTAAATTGAAATCCCAGATCTCCACAGTGCCAAGAAAGGGCTGTAAATTGAAACCCCAGATCTCCACAGTGCTAGGAAAGGGAAGTAAATTGAAACCCCAGATCTCCACAGTGCCAGGAAAGGGAAGTAAATTGAAACCCCAGATATCCACAGTGCCAGGAAAGGGCTGTAAATTGAAACCCCAGATCTCCACAGTGCCAGGAAAGGGCTGTAAATTGAATCCCCAGGGTCTCCACATTGCCAAGAAAGGGCTGTAAATTGAAACCCCAGATCTCCACAGTGCCAGGAAAGGGCTGTAAATTGAAATCCCAGATCTCCACAGTGCCAAGAAAGGGTTGTAAATTGAAACCCCAGATCTCCACAGTGCTAGGAAAGGGAAGTAAATTGAAACCTCATACCTCCACAGTGCCAGGAAAGGGCTGTAAATTGAAACCCCATACCTCCACAGTGCCAGGAAAGGGCTGTAAATTGAAACCCCAGATCTCCACAGTGCCAGGAAAGGGAAGTAAATTGAAACCCCAGATATCCACAGTGCCAGGAAAGGGAAGTACATTGAAATCCCAGATCTCCACAGTGCCAAGAAAGGGCTGTAAATTGAAACCCCAGATCTCCACAGTGCCAGGAAAGGGCTGTAAATTGAAACCCCAGATCTCCACAGTGCCAGGAAAGGGAAGTAAATTGAAACCCCATACCTCCACAGTGCCAGGAAAGGGCTGTAAATTGAAACCCCAGATCTCCACAGTGCCAGGAAAGGGCTGTAAATTGAAACCCCAGGGACTCCACAGTGCCAAGAAAGGGCTGTAAATTGAAACCCCAGATCTCCACAGTGCCATGAAAGGGCTGTAAATTGAAACCCCCCAGATCTCCACAGTGCCAGGAAAGGGCTGTAAGTTGAAACACTAGTTTCTCATAGGGCCACAAAATGATTTGTAAATTGTAATTCCAGCTCCCAACAAGGCCAATAAAGGACTCAATTGTAATCTACCTGTCCCCAAAAGCCAGTAAAATGCAGGGTTCTAAATCTTGTTTCAGTAGAGATTGAGTAGAACACCTGCTGAGCAGCAAGACTAATGGTGGTATTGTTCCAGTTAAATTCTCAATGGCGAACATAAAGTTAGAGCATAAGTATAAAGTAAGTGCCCGGTACACTTATTTTTTTATCTTTATATAAACAGCATACCCCGCTATGTTCAGAAATTTTCTTGACCCCGTTGAGCAGCTAGGATTACAATTGACTGTCAATTAGAGGTTATTAAGTGGCTAGTTTCATATCAGCCTAGGTATCGACCCTCAGTAACTTGATATCAGTCTTCCATCTCAGGCAGATATCAAGTTATCTCGGGTCGATATCTAGGCTGATATGAAACTAGCCACGTAATTTTCTCAGGAACTAGTTATGATACGGTTTTTTTCTGGTTTGATACAGACACCTGACCGTATCAAACCAGCAAACATATCAGACTGGAAAAAACAGCATATCAACCTGGGTCCAAGGTTATAAAACTTTTCTCAGATCTCAAACTCAAGCTCAAGTTATTTGATTGGTTGATTCTGAGTTTTACTGTCGGCTGAACCAATCAGAAGCTTGAGACTGAGTTTGAGATTGGAGAAACGTGCCTGGGTGGTAGACAGTATTGTGGTAGGCAAATGATGGCAAAAAATAGGCTGAAATTCATATCCAAGTAGAAATACGATTAACACCCTAGAGCATACCGAGAGAATACTGAAAATAAGCTACATTTAGAACGTGTATATTAGCACTAGATTGAACAGTTATAATATGCCTTCTGTTCACGCTGTATCCTACCTTCTACTAGACGCTAAATGTCTGTTTGTATATGGCACCAACTAGCGTCCACTATGTCTTTGGTTACATGAGCAACATGAACACATTATGCTGTCTGTATCTAGTGTACGTAATATCATCCAGGATATATATAACTGATTACGCACTTCCAACACGCTAGTACCGCATCGATAAAATAGTCTGTCATACATATTTCCTATGATTTTTGCGGCAAAATGTCAAGCTTACATACCGATATACATGCTAACATTTTGACGGTTCATCGAGAAACTATCGTATATGCATATATACCATATATATGCCAGCATTTTGACGGTTCATCGAGAAACTATCGTATATGCATATATACCATATACATGCCAGCATTTTGACGGTTCATCGAGAAACTATCGTATATGCATATATACCATATACATGCCAGCATTTTGACGGTTCATCGAGAAACTATCGTATATGCATATATACCATATACATGCCAGCATTTTGACGGTTCATCGAGAAACTATCGTATATGCATATATACCATATACATGCCAGCATTTTGAGGGTTCATCGAGAAACTATCGTATATGCATATATACCATATACATGCCAGCATTTTGACGTTTCATCGAGAAACTATCGTATATGCATATATACCATATACATGCCAGCATTTTGACGGTTCATCGAGAAACTATCGTATATGCATATATACCATATACATGCCAGCATTTTGGGGTTTCATCGAGAAACTATCGTATATGCATATATACCATATATATGCCAGCATTTTGACGGTTCATCAAGAAACTATCGTATATGCATATATACCATATACATGCCAGCATTTTGACGGTTCATCGAGAAACTATCGTATATGCATATATACCATATATATGCCAGCATATAAATAAAGCAGACGACGCAATAACCTGTGATTTGTGTCTATGAATAGGGCGACACGTCAGGCTCACGTCACACGTCCGTCTCGATTTTGCTGTTTATTGTGACACTATGAGGCAAGGTGCCGTTTTTCTTTGTGGACCCGAGATGAAGTCTTATGGAGCCTGGCGAAGATTGTTTGTCCCGTTCTACCCATTTCCTCATCAGGCTCTCAGCCGCTCGATACAGGAACTGATAGTTCTCCTGAAAATAACATTCAAAGTAATAAAATATATATCTCTACAAACTCATATCACAGTAAATATATTATATGTCATTAGTTTATACAAATTTATTTTAGCTCGATTGCGAAACAAGTTATTTCAACTTATATAAATCACTCTCGAGACCTCATTCCTGATGGAATCCATCGCCACGAGGGAGAGAGAAGAGGCAACGTGGAATTTAAATGCCTTGCCTAAGGGCACAATCGTAACAGCTCCAGTGGGGCACAAACTCCGGACCTTTCGCACCTGAAGCGAACGCACATCCACTGCGCTATCACGACTTCCATCTACTATTTCATTGCCATTCGGGGAACAGTCAAAACTATTGCCCCTCGATGATGTGGATGGCCAGATGAATTATTGCCCCAACAAAGTTCTAAAACGCTTTAATTCAATAACACTAACAAGGATCGACATCTTCTAATTTTTGTCCACGTTTTACAGTTCTGTGCAATACCAATGTTTACATCTGTCCGTGTCCCATGAAACGGAAATGGAGATTTGCGTGCTCAAACACGTTTTCATTTATCATGTGATTCGATCCGAGGCAAAGCAAGTCACATGACCAGTCAATAGTAGTGTGAAGAAATTAAAAGTACTATTGCCTGCACGTGAAACTGTTTCATAGTCAAGAAGCCGATTATAAAAAAGGAGGAACACATTCAAAATTAACGAATTACAATTTATATATAGTAGGTTGGGCAATAATACGAAATGAACATGAGCGACCCAGCTCCCTGTAATATAACCCTACTTAAATAAGTAAGAGCATAACTCCTATTACTCTTGAGACCCCTTCTTGAGGGTACTCGAGACCCCTTCTTGAGGGTAGTCGAAACCCCTAAAATTCCATGTACTTATAAGTCCATTTCTACCATACAGATACACAGCACGATCAAAGAGACAGGACAGGTCACACGAAGTGGAGAAGTTGCAGAGAAAACAGATGAGATGAGGCAGGTATACCAGGTATTCAACACATATACTCTAATCTATGCATGGTATACAACACATATACTCTAATCTATGCATGGTATACAACACATATACTGTAATCTATGCATGGTATACAACACATATACTCTAATCTATGCATGGTATTCAACACATATACTGTAATCTATGCATGGTATTCAACATATATACTCTAATCTATGCATGGTATTCAACACATATACTGTAATCTATGCATGGTATTCAACATATATACTCTAATCTATGCATGGTATTCGACACATATACTGTAATATATGCATGGTATTCAACACATATACTGTAATCTATGCATGGTATTCAACATATATACTCTAATCTATGCATGGTATTCAACACATATACTGTAATATATGCATGGTATTCAACACATATACTCTAATCTATGCATGGTATTCGACACATATACTTTAATCTATGCATGGTATTCAACACATATACTCTAATCTATGCATGGTATTCAACACATATACTCTAATCTATGCATGGTATTCAACACATATACTGTAATCTATGCATGGTATTCAACATATATACTCTAATCTATGCATGGTATTCAACACATGTACTGTAATCTATGCATGGTATTCGACACATGTACTGTAATCTATGCATGGTATTCAACACATATACTGTAATCTATGCATGGTATTCAACATATATACTCTAATCTATGCATGGTATTCAACACATATACTGTAATCTATGCATGGTATTCAACACATATACTCTAATCTATGCATGGTATTCAACACATATACTGTAATCTATGCATGGTATTCAACACATATACTGTAATCTATGCATGGTATTCAACACATGTACTGTAATCTATGCATGGTATTCAACACATATACTGTAATCTATGCATGGTATTCGACACATATACTCTAATCTATGCATGGTATTCAACACATATACTCTAATCTATCCATGGTATTCAACACATATACTGTAATATATGCATGGTATTCAACACATGTACTGTAATTTATCCATGGTATTCAACACATGTACTGTAATCTATGCATGGTATTCAACACATATACTGTAATCTATGCATGGTATTCGACACATATACTCTAATCTATGCATGGTATTCAACACATATACTCTAATCTATCCATGGTATTCAACACATATACTGTAATATATGCATGGTATTCAACACATGTACTGTAATTTATCCATGGTATTCAACACATGTACTGTAATCTATGCATGGTATTCAACACATATACTGTAATCTATGCATGGTATTCGACACATATACTCTAATCTATGCATGGTATTCAACACATATACTCTAATCTATGCATGGTATTCAACATATGTACTGTAATCAATGCATGGTATTCGACACATGTACTGTAATCTATGCATGGTATTCGACACATGTACTGTAATCTATGCATGGTATTCAACATATATACTCTAATCTATGCATGGTATTCAACACATATACTGTAATCTATGCATGGTATTCAACATATATACTCTAATCTATGCATGGTATTCAACACATATACTGTAATATATGCATGGTATTCAACACATGTACTGTAATCTATGCATGGTATTCAACACATGTACTGTAATATATGCATGGTATTCAACATATATACTCTAATCTATGCATGGTATTCAACACATATACTGTAATCTATGCATGGTATTAAACATATATACTCTAATCTATGCATGGTATTCAACACATATACTCTAATCTATGCATGGTATTCAACATATATACTCTAATCTATGCATGGTATTCAACACATATACTCTAATCTATGCATGGTATTCAACACATATACTCTAATCTATGCATGGTATTCAACATATATACTGTAATCAATGCATGGTATTCAACACATATACTGTAATCTATGCATGGTATTCAACACATGTACTGTAATCTATGCATGGTATTCAACACATGTACTGTAATCTATGCATGGTATTCAACACATGTACTCTAATCTATGCATGGTATTCAACACATGTACTGTAATCTATGCATGGTATTCAACACATATACTGTAATCTATCCATGGTATTCAACACATATACTGTAATCTATGCATGGTATTCGACACATATACTCTAATCTATGCATGGTATTCAACACATATACTGTAATCTATGCATGGTATTCAACACATATACTGTAATATATGCATGGTATACAACATATATACTGTAATCTATGCATGGTATTCAACACATATACTCTAATCTATCCATGGTATTCAACACATATACTCTAATCTATCCATGGTATTCGACACATGTACTGTAATCTATGCATGGTATTCAACACATGTACTGTAATCTATCCATGGTATTCGACACATGTACTGTAATCTATGCATGGTATTCAACACATGTACTGTAATCTATGCATGGTATTCAACACATGTACTGTAATCTATGCATGGTATTCAACATATATACTGTAATCTATGCATGGTATTCAACACATATACTCTAATCTATGCATGGTATACAACATATATACTCTAATCTATGCATGGTATTCGACACATATACTGTAATCTATGCATGGTATTCAACACATATACTCTAATCTATGCATGGTATTCAACACATATACTCTAATCTATGCATGGTATTCAACACATATACTCTAATCTATGCATGGTATTCAACACATATACTGTAATCTATGCATGGTATTCAACACATATACTGTAATCTATGCATGGTATTCAACACATATACTCTAATCTATGCATGGTATTCAACACATATACTGTAATCTATGCATGGTATTCAACACATATACTCTAATCTATGCATGGTATTCAACACATATACTGTAATCTATGCATGGTATTCAACACATATACTCTAATCTATGCATGGTATTCAACACATATACTCTAATCTATGCATGGTATTCAACACATATACTCTAATCTATGCATGGTATTCAACATATATACTGTAATCTATGCATGGTATTCAACACATATACTGTAATCTATGCATGGTATTCAACACATATACTCTAATCTACAGTAAGTATCAACTGACAATACTTTCAGTTTCACTACCTTTGTTCCGACACAGCCAGCCCTCTTGAGGTGGTACAGTTTGGTAAGCTGGTAGATGTTGATGGATTTATCGTACTGTAATTGGTCGTATATGCTCATGAAAGCGCAAAATGTTGTTGCCTCTACACCTCCATACCTACAAAATAATATTAAATTTCATCCATTTTCTCATCTTATATAATCTTATATAATGATTAAATCTCGATAGATATCCTACAGTATATCCAATGGGTAATTTACTGTAAAAAGGACCAATATACATTTAGGAACAAATCGGAATTTATCTGCCAAAGGAAGTAATATTAATACAACAGAATTTATCTGCCAAGGGAAGTAATACAATGGAATCTATCTGCTAAGGGAAGTAATACAACAGAATTTATCTGCCAAGGGAAGTAATACAACGGAATGTATCTGCCAAGGGAAGTAATAGTAATACAACAGAATTTATCTGCCAAGGGAAGTAATACAACGGAATGTATCTGCCAAGGGAAGTAATAGTAATACAATAGAATTTATCTGCCAAGGGAAGTAATACAACGGAATGTATCTGCCAAGGGAAGTAATAGTAATACAATAGAATTTATCTGCCAAGGGAAGTAATAGTAATACAACATAATTCATGTGCCAAGGGAAGTAATAGCAATATAACGGAATTTATCTGTCAAGGGAAGTAATAGTAATACAACGGAATTTATCTGTCAAGGGAAGTAATAGTAACACCAGCAATGTCTCTCATTGGTCAAATAATTATCATGAGAGAGCAGAATGTCACTGCCCTCACTCATCAGTACCAGCGAGATATCATTAAAATTCCATCTCGTAATTGCTCATAGATTCTCATCAATACACAGAATGCTCTCCGTTCAAAAAGGTATCATTATACTATCGACACAAAAAATATCAAAATATATATATGTACATGCGCTGTAACAACAAACACAACAACATACAATACAGACAGAATGATATCAGCAAGTAACATTGTCATCAGTATAGAGGGTAATGGTTGACAAAGAGCAGTGTTTGTCATCAGTATAGAGGGTAATGGTTGACAAAGAGCAGTGTTTTCTATAAAGCATTCATTTAGATCACGGTTTTGTTTGTTATTGGGGGTTTAAAGTTGATCCAACAGCTTAGGTCATATGGAGACTCTCCAGCTACAATTTGTGGAGGAAGACCCAGCGTGCCCCTTTGAGCAGTACTTCAAGCAATGTCGGGCGCTCGGGTAGAACCACAGACCTTCCGCAAGCCAGCTGGATAACTTCCTCACATGACAGATTTCGACACACCCAGTGGGATTCAAACCTTCAGTGATGATGGACATTTGATTTGAAGTCAATGACCTAATAACTCGACAATGGAGGACCCAATTTAGAGAACAGTAACCAACTTAAAACTGAATACATTTAGTGAAATCATATTTTCTTTTTATCTTAGGATTGGGGGGGGGGTACTTACAGTTGCACCGACAAATTGGGTCATATGGTGAATATCCAGCAGATATTATTGAAGGAAGACCCTAGCTGCCTCTCTGAGCAGTAGTCTGGGCACGGGTGGGCTCCCGGGTATAACCATTGACTTTTAGTATCAGCTAAATAGCATCATCACACGAAAGAATTTGACACCCCCAGTGGGATTCGGATCTACGGCGGTGAGAAGTGATTTGAAGTAATCGACTTTACCCACAGGGGCCACAGTGGCCCCAAATCTTAGCTAAAAGAGTTAAATGAAAGACATCTTACCTATCTACAACTATAACTGAGCCTATGTTATTCTGTCTGTGTAACGTCTGCACTTCATCCACCAGATCAAATACATGATGCAGAGGCATGCCGTCATCGACAGCACTACATGACTCCGGCCACTTCTTGTTGGGCGTGACTACACGTGTCATCAGAATGTAGTCATCCTGTAGAACAGTCATAAAACGTTATCAGACTCTATGATGCCCAACAGGACAGTTCAGACTCTATGATGCCCAACAGAACAGTTCAGACTCTATGATGCCCAACAGAACAGTTCAGACTATATGATGCCCAAAAGGACAGTTCAGACTATACGATGCCCAACAGGACAGTTCAGACTATATGATGCCCAACAGGACAGTTCAGAGTCTATGATGCCCAACAGGACAGTTCAGACTCTATGATGCCCAACAGGACAGTTCAGACTATATGATGCCCAACAGGACAGTTCAGACTCTATGATGCCCAACAGGACAGTTCAGACTCTATGATGCCCAACAGGACAGTTCAGACTCTATGATCCCCAACAGGACAGTTCAGACTATATGATGCCCAACAGGACAGTTCAGACTCTATGATGCCCAACAGGACAGTTCAGACTATATGATGCCCAACAGGACAGTTCAGAGTCTATGATGCCCAACAGGACAGTTCAGACTCTATGATGCCCAACATGACAGTTCAGACTCTATGATGCTCAACAGGACAGTTCAGACTCTATGATGCCCAACAGGACAGTTCAGACTATACGATGCCCAACAGGACAGTTCAGACGCTATGATGCCCAACAGGACAGTTCAGACTCTATGATGCCCAACAGGACAGTTCAGACTCTATGATGCCCAACAGGACAGTTCAGACTCTATGATGCCCAACAGGACAGTTCAGTCTATATGATGCCCAACAGGACAGTTCAGACTCTATGATCCCCAACAGGACAGTTCAGACTATATGATCCCCAACAGAACAGTTCAGACTCTATGATCCCCAACAAAACAGTTCAGACTCTATGAGTTGTTACCCATTGTTCTCTCCTTTATTCATATAATCCTCATATCATAATGGATAGACACATAGCAGCTAAACCTAGACCACTGATCTATTGTTCTCCTAGTCACATACATACACATGTGTGTGCACGGACGGACAGATGACAAAGGCAACAAAATATGTCCCCCTCCACCCCTGCGGGGGAGACATAATTCATGTAAAAGGGTTGTACCTGGTTAGATTGCAGTAGGAATTCTCTGATCTTATACTTCTTTCTCTCATCATCTTCTCTATATGTCAACTTGAAACAACCAATGTCAATGTAGCTGTCCATCTCTGGCCAGAAACACTTAAACTCCTGCAACATGATATATGTCAACTTGAAACAACCAATGTCAATGTAGCTGTCCATCTCTGGCCAGAAACACTTAAACTCCTGCAACATGATATACGTCAACTTGAAACAACCAATGTCAATATAGCTGTCCATCTCTAGCCAGAAACACTTGAGCAGGGCTCGAACCCGTGACCATCAGTAATGATAGGTTACAGTGGTATACAAGTCAGCGACCGTAACCACTGAACAAGTGTGGCAGACTTCTCCAGTCATAAAATCCTAAATTCCTATAAATGGTTTACAAGTACTCGTGTGTCAACTTGAAACAATAAAAGTTACTATATATAGCCCCCATCCCCGATATGCGCAGTGATCGTTGAACCCACTGGCATCAAAATCAATAACAGGTCATCTACAGGTCTCCACAAACATCACTCGACAGTTTCATGAAGCTAGGCCTAACAGTTCTTCACTGATTGAGTGGACAAATATTTGCTATTCGCAGTAAACTGTGACCTGAAGCTCTAACCCAATGACCCCAAAATAGATAGGGGTCACCATCTGTCATCAGCCTCCATATCCAGTGTGGTGACGTGATGTCAAACCATTCTCCAGTTATTGGGCGGACAGGAGGATGTCTACCGAATACTGATAGACACACAAACCTGTCCAAATTTTAGTAAATGAGTAAACTTGCTACAGCAACTATTTGATCTCAGACGGGCCAGTAGTTCAGTGAGCAACACGCTGACTGCGAACCCAGGGATCGCAGATTAGATCCCCCGTTCGACCCTAATAATATTAACTGACTTTCAGATAGGACTTTAAAATGAGGTCTCACGTATCGGTGCTATACACCGGGAATGTAAAAGAACAAGGGATGTTTCTGGAATTGGAATGTATTCTGCATCTTGCTATCCTCCAAATATTAAATTGACCAATATATTTCTGGAGAAACATATAATAATTTTACCTCACTTAAAGACATTGGGCCAACCTAGATTACGGACAAGTCTGGCAGGTGAACTTACAGCAATGGTGGGCTTTACTGTTATATTACCTGTCAATACTAGTAACAAATTGAGGCCCAGGCAGAATTATCGATAATCAATTAATTTTTACGATCAATATGGTATATATAAACCACCATTAAGTTATGTTATAAAATTAATCTGTCGGGGCCTCAAAATATACGCTGTATAGCCAGTTAGAACAGTTACAAGTGAGTTTATCATGTAGCATGAGGAACGCAATCATAAGTAGTATATATACTGTTCCTTCCATCCGCATACATCACTTTAATGAGAGCTGTCCATAATACACAGAACCCACAACTATTCATTAAATTTGGTTGAAATGATGTGAACAAGGACAATGACTTGTATTAATATTACCTAAGAGAAAGCTGTTTTGGAAAGTAATCCCGCACAAGTCAACAGCACTAGTAGCAGTACATGTACTTACATCATCATCAACATCAGACAACAGTACGATGACGGACGTGTTTTGATCCCACACCATTCTCCAGAAGTCGTCGATCGTGTGCTCCAAGGGATGCTGAGTAATTATAAACTCATTACTCTTATTATAACCCTGTAAGAGGAACAGTTCATTATAACCTCACTTCCTTATATAGTAAAGTGAAACCAGTCTCTACGCAACCACCACAGTACTAGAGGAACAGTTCATTACAACCTCACTGCCTTATATAGTATAGTGAAACCAGTCTCTACGCAACCACCACAGTACTAGAGGAACAGTTCATTACAACCTCACTGCCTTATATAGTATAGTGAAACCCGTCTCTATGCAACCACCACAGTACTAGAGGAACAGTTCATTACAACCTCACTGCCTTATATAGTATAGTGAAACCCGTCTCTATGCAACCACCACAGTACTAGAGGAACAGTTCATTACCTCACTGCCTTATATAGTATAGTGAAACCAGTCTCTATGCAACCACCACAGTACTAGAGGAACAGTTCATTACAACCTCACTGCCTTATATAGAATAGTGAAACCAGTCTCTACGCAACCACCACAGTACTAGAGGAACAGTTCATTACAACTTCACTGCCTTACATAGCATAGTGAAACCAGTCTCTACGCAACCACCACAGTACTAGAGGAACAGTTCATTACAACCTCACTGCCTTATATAGTATAGTGAAACCTGTCTCTATGCAACCACCACAGTACTAGAGGAACAGTTCATTACAACCTCACTGCCTTATATAGTATAGTGAAACCAGTCTCTACGCAACCACCACAGTACTAGAGGAACAGTTCATTACAACTTCACTGCCTTACATAGCATAGTGAAACCAGTCTCTACGCAACCACCACAGTACTAGAGGAACAGTTCATTACAACCTCACTGCCTTATATAGTATAGTGAAACCTGTCTCTATGCAACCACCACAGTACTAGAGGAACAGTTCATTACAACCTCACTGCCTTATATAGTATAGTGAAACCAGTCTCTACGCAACCACCACAGTACTAGAGGAACAGTTCATTACAACCTCACTGCCTTATATAGTATAGTGAAACCAGTCTCTACGCAACCACCACAGTACTAGAGGAACAGTTCATTACAACCTCACTGCCTTATATAGTATAGTGAAACCAGTCTCTACGCAACCACCACAGTACTAGAGGAACAGTTCATTACAACCTCACTGCCTTATATAGTATAGTGAAACCCGTCTCTATGCAACCACCACAGTACTAGAGGAACAGTTCATTACAACCTCACTGCCTTATATAGTATAGTGAAACCAGTCTCTACGCAACCACCACAGTACTAGAGGAACAGTTCATTACCTCACTGCTTTATATAGTATAGTGAAACCCGTCTCTATGCAACCACCACAGTACTAGAGGAACAGTTCATTACCTCACTGCTTTATATAGTATAGTGAAACCCGTCTCTATGCAACCACCACAGTACTAGAGGAACAGTTCATTACCTCACTGCCTTATATAGAATAGTGAAACCAGTCTCTACGCAACCACCACAGTACTAGAGGAACAGTTCATTACAACTTCACTGCCTTACATAGCATAGTGAAACCAGTCTCTACGCAACCACCACAGTACTAGAGGAACAGTTCATTATAACCTCACTGCCTTATATAGTAAAGTGAAACCAGTCTCTACGCAACCACCACAGTACTAGAGGAACAGTTCATTACAACCTCACTGCCTTATATAGTATAATGAAACCAGTCTCTACGCAACCACCACAGTACTAGAGGAACAGTTCATTACAACCTCACTGCCTTATATAGTATAGTGAAACCCATCTCTATGCAACCACCACAGTACTAGAGGAACAGTTCATGACAACCTCACTGCCTTATATAGCATAGTGAAACCTGTCTCTACGCAACCACCACAGTACTAGAGGAACAGTTCATTACAACCTCACTGCTTTATATAGTATAGTGAAACCCATCTCTATGCAACCACCACAGTACTAGAGGAACAGTTCATTACCTCACTGCCTTATATAGTATAGTGAAACCCATCTCTATGCACCCACCACAGTACTAGAGGAACAGTTCATTACAACCTCACTGCCGTACATAGCATAGTGAAACCCGTCTCTACGCAAAAACAACACCATTGTACTAGAGTAACAGTTCATTTCATAGGGTGGTTTAGGAGATTTCGCATAAAGTCCACTTCTGCAATATTTAGAATGTGCAAACAACATAGATCCAGATCAACCATGGCGTAGCGCCATGTCTGATCAGGATCTATGTTGTTTGCTATTCTCAGACAAGTGATAATAGCAAATAGTAGAGCCTGATCAGACGGCACGGCATGATCTGGTTCTATGCTGTTTGCAAAAGAGACTTTAGTTGTGATTGGCAGGTTACGGGTTAAAAAGTAAATTACAGTTGAAATACACATTGAAATATGTACAGCTATCTCATATAATGTGTTTGATTTCCAGAAACAAGGGGACTAGCACACTTGCTTTTCACCAATGCAACCCAGGTTCGATCCTTGGACCGAGAAGTATGAGAAATGGCATAGTGGTATCCAAATCGGACAGGTGGGTTGTATCTGACTACTCCTGTTGCCCCTCCACAACATATGTTAGTGGTCACCTCCATTAAGCAGCCAACTTGTATTAAGCAGCCAGTTTCCAGATTCTCAATATGTTGTTTTACTATACATTTGACCTCTATTAAGCAGCCACCTGTGCTAAGCAGCCACCTTCTGTGATTCCATTGACTGGCTGCTTAAGACAGTTTTGACCGTATTTTACCCAAACTGCCCTGACAAGGAGAAAATCACTAACCTGTAGATATGTAGCATTGATATAATCTGAACCCTCGATGCCGGGTTTCATAGGTAATACGACACGTTTCACACTCAGCGGTACGGTGTCGAGTTGACGATTCTTACATAGATTGACACTTTTGAGTGCGTGGAACATGTCGTCTGGTTTTGGGCTAAAGTTTGTCACCAACTGGAATATACATACGCAGTTTTAGCTTACAATGAAATATATACATTTTCAGGTCAACAAATATTTTGTGCTGAACAAACAATTCAGATCCAGGAATCCAAGGTTAAGGAAAACATGTGAATTTCAAAGAAACTGTAGAGAGAACACATATGTAAGCCAA
This sequence comes from Archivesica marissinica, assembly GCA_014843695.1. Lineage (NCBI taxonomy): Eukaryota > Metazoa > Mollusca > Bivalvia > Venerida > Vesicomyidae > Archivesica > Archivesica marissinica. The sequence continues at coordinate 29,193,009 of CM026398.1, forward strand.
GTATAACTCAGTGATAGAGAACACATATGTAAACCAAGTATAACTCATTGATAGAGAACACATATGTAAGCCAAGTATAACTCATTGATAGAGAACACATATGTAAGCCAAGTATAACTCTGTGATAGAGAATACATATGTAAGCCAAGTATAACTCTGTGATAGAGAACACATATGTAAGCCAAGTATAACTCTGTGATAGAGAACACATATGTAAGCCAAGTATAACTCTGTGATAGAGAACACATATGTAAGCCAAGTATAACTCTGTGATAGAGAACACATATGTAAACCAAGTATAACTATGTGATAGAGAACACATATGTAAGCCAAGTATAACTCATTGATAGAGAACACATATGTAAGCCAAGTATAACTCTGTGATAGATAACACATATGTAAACCAAGTATAACTCTGTGATAGATAACACATATGTAAACCAAGTATAACTCATTGATAGAGAACACATATGTAAGCCAAGCATAACTCATTGATAGATAACACATATGTAAGCCAAGTATAACTCATTGATAGAGAACACATATGTAAGCCAAGTATAACTCTGTGATAGATAACACATATGTAAGCCAAGTATAACTCTGTGATAGAGAATACATATGTAAGCCAAGTATAACTCTGTGATAGAGAACACATATGTAAGCCAAGTATAACTCTGTGATAGATAACACATATGTAAGCCAAGTATAACTCTGTGATAGAGAACACATATGTAAACCAAGTATAACTCTGTGATAGATAACACATATGTAAGCCAAGTATAACTCATTGATAGATAACACATATGTAAGCCAAGTATAACTCATTGATAGATAACACATATGTAAGCCAAGTATAACTCATTGATAGAGAACACATATGTAAGCCAAGTATAACTCAAGTATCACCAAGTTAAAGATAAAAGCAGTAAAGATTCACTTACGCTATACTGTATGTCAAGTGAGGTCATTTCTCCGTTGAATTGCTTGGTAACATGCGTCAGGTATTTACCGATGTCACTCTCCTTCACTTCCGTATCACCCTGGGTGAGGATGTACTCGGCAATTGCATCATGAATCAACATGTACTGCTCCTGTGTTCAGAAGTATGGGTTAAAAACAAGCTTAAACAAATTTATTTTAGCTTGATAGCGAAACAAGTTTTTACAACATGAAACTGATAAATTCCTGATGAAATCCATGACCATGAGGGAGAGAGATGAGGCAATGTGGATTTAAGTGTTTTGCCGAAGAACTCCACCACTATGGTTCAGATGCAGCTGAAACTAATAACTTCTCGGTAACAAGACATACACCGTATCTATTACGCAACTGAGGGTCTACTAGTTGTGTTAGTCAATTAGGTCAAATATGAGATGTTGTTTTGGGTGTAAACAGGCACTGATTGCTTAGGTCATATTGCAGCTTTCCTGATAGATAATTTAATTGAGGGAAAAAAATAAGGTAAGAAATGTTAATAAGATCTGACAGAAAGCAGGTATATCATTGGCTGCTTCGTGTGGTGGAGTCGGGTGAATATTGTAAGCTTAACCCATTCAACACCAAGTAACTGACATGGACTGGTCCATGATATTTTCAGACCAATAAATGAATAAGAAAATTACATTTGGACCAGTTCATTTATCAAAAGTGGTAATTTTTGTTTAAAAATTGTAATATTACTTGCAAATAGTGCAGATCCTGATGAGACGGCTCGTCACGAGCCGGCTCATCTGGATCTACACTTTTTGTAAGCCTATTTAGAGGTCTGTGGTGTTGAAAGGGTTAATACATGGGAAAAGTTAGAGCTAGAGTAAATTACATGGGAAAAGTTAGATTAGTTTATACACATATATTTTAGCTCGATTGCGAAACAAGTTCTTACAACTTATATTAATCACTCTTGGGACCTCATTCCTGATGGAATGCATTGCCACAAGGGGGAGAGAAGTGGCATGTGGAATTTAAATACCATGCCTAAGGGCACAATCGTAACGGCCACAGCTGGGCATGAACTCGAGGCCTTTCCAACCTGAAGCGAACACGCTACCACTGCGCTATCATAACTTGCATAGACTAAAAGTTATATTAAATAGGTGAGAAAAGCTAGAGTAAATTACATGAGAAAAGCTAGAGTAAATTACATGAGAATAGCTAGAGTAAATTACATGGGAAAAGCTAGAGTAAATTACATGGGAAAAGCTAGAGTAAATTACATGAGAAAAGCTAGAGTAAATTACATGGGAAATGCTAGAGTAAATTACATGGGAAAAGCTAGAGTAAATTACATGAGAAAAGCTAGAGTAAATTACATGGGAAAAGCTAGAGTAAATTACATGAGAAAAGCTAGAGTAAATTACATGAGAAAAGCTAGAGTAAATTACATGAGAAAAGCTAGAGTAAATTACATGAGAATAGCTAGAGTAAATTACATGAGAAAAGCTAGAGTAAATTACATGAGAATAGCTAGAGTAAATTACATGAGAAAAGCTAGAGTAAATTACATGAGAAAAGCTAGAGTAAATTACATGAGAAAAGCTAGAGTAAATTACATGGGAAAAGCTACAGTAAATTACATGAGAAAAGCTAGAGTAAATTACATGGGAAAAGCTAGAGTAAATTACATGGGAAACGCTAGAGTAAATTACATGAGAAAAGCTAGAGTAAATTACATGGGAAACGCTAGAGTAAATTACATGAGAAAAGCTAGCGTAAATTACATGGGAAAAGCTAGAGTAAATTACATGAGAAAAGCTAGAGTAAATTACATGGGAAATGCTAGAGTAAATTACATGGGAAACGCTAGAGTAAATTACATGGGAAACGCTACAGTAAATTACATGAGAAAAGCTACAGTAAATTACATGGCAAAAGCTAGGAAGCAACAAAGATGACAATTACCTCAGTTTGTACCAGGAAGTTTCTCTGTTGCCGAATGTGTAACAAGAATGCGGGTATATTGATCGTACCCCTGTCTTTTATCTGTTTGATCATAGACTCTATCAATATATAGGTACCAGTCCTACCTACTCCAGCGCTGCAAATAACAAACAAACACCAGCTTTAAACACAAGATGTAATGTTCTCAGGCCAAACAAAAAATGTGTTGTTGGGTTAATGTTAAATAAGAAAAATAGAGTTCAACGATAAGACCAGGCATAACATAGACAAAAAATCTATTAACAAGAATAAAATAAACGCACAGGGGTGACGTCTAGGTCTTACATTAGACTACCATTAAGCATAAAAGTCTAGGTCTTACATTAGACTACCATTAAGCATAAAAGACTAGGTCTTACATTAGACTACCATTAAGCATAAAAGTCTAGGTCTTACATTAGACTACCATTAAGCATAAAAGTCTAGGTCTTACATTAGACTACCATTAAGCATAAAAGACTGCAAACAGTGTGTCTATGTGTATGGCTTAAAACGTATACAAATTTATTTTAGCTCGATTGCGAAACAAGTTCTTACATATATTAATCACTCTCGAGACCTCATTCCTGATGGAATCCATCGCCACGAGGGAGAGAGAAGAGGCAACGTGGAATATAAATGCCTTGCCTTAAGGGCACAATCGTAGCGACTCCAGCGGGGGTCGAACTCCGGACCTTTCGCACCTGAAGCGAATGCGCAACCACTGCGCTATCACGACTTCCTGGCTTAAAACTGAGCCCTGCACTCACTATGCTTCATCAGTTTCGTATTTTATCACACAAATCCCCATCCCCTCATGTTTTGAGGTGGGGATTTGTGTGATAAAATACAAAACTGATGAAGTTTAAAGCAGGCAGTGAGAATAAATATGTTAATTCACTGCTACCAAACAGTGAAACATCACATTTTTATGTTATTGATAAATTTCAAAACGCAACAAACCTGGTAAGAACAATCAAACTCACCTGCAATGAATGATTATGGGACCAGCCCCAGGGGGATTTTCACCAGAAGATTTTTGTATGAACTTTAAAACTGGCAGTGTAAACTCGGGTACACCGTGGTCGGGCCACTCCGTATAGTGGTACTGGTACACGATACGCTCAGACACGTGTTTCTAAAATACAAATATTTTTATTATATTTCGGGTTTTACGTGTGCATCAGCACCATTTCGGGCTATATCGCCGGCGGGCAGTTTACCTAACAACACCTTTCCTGGGCAGGCTCCAGCGGTTAACCAGTACTTGGGTGCACAAACCTCCGTAAGAAACTGACAACTTTTTCATATAAATGAGACACGGCCTGAGCGGGGCTCGAACCCATGACCATCAGTGATGATAGGTTACAGTGATATACAAGTCAGCGACCGTAACCACTCGACCATGGAGGCGGACTAAAATACAAATAACCGTAGCAATAACTTACATGGACAAATGCATCCTAGCACAGCAAAAATTGCAATCATTTTAGTAAATGCATTTCAAGTCCCCAAAACATCACAGTATGACCGAGGCGAGATGGATTTAAGAGACATGGGTAATTACATTTGAATAATGTGACATTTGGATTCATGTAAGTAATTGCAGTCTACATCCACTATGTCAAAGTCGGTTATGTCGAATTATCCGGTTATCTCGAAGTCGGATCAAAGTCCCATTTCAGACACTATCATTTTACATGTAACTGGCTCTGTTTATATCGTATTTCGTTAAATCAAACTTCGGTTATGTCGAAGTATTTTGTTCGGTCCGACGGAATTCGACACAACGGAAGTAGTCTGTATATTTTAGGTGCGTACCAAGGATCCATATCAATTCATATATCTGTATTTAAGCCTATCCACGTCCCCCGCCCTTCGCTGGGGTGGCTCTATATAATATACCACAAAACAAACAAAAACATATTTCGAAGCAAGCCACGAAATGAAGCAAGAAGATCGAAATTAAACAAAGGTTAGTTTATAACCGCACTTACTTTTTTATTTTTACTACTTTTCAAGGAAAACATTCGGACAGTATAATGTGCTCTCGAGAACGTGTTGATATGCTTTACGGTAACGGCACCGTACGTCTCCACTCCTTCCTCCGGCCAGTACATGTCACACTTGCGTCGTCCGCGCTCGATCAAGTTTGTGATCATTATGATAACGATTGAACCCTGCTCCCATATCATCCGCCAAAAGTCAGCAAACGTGTGAGGCAGTGGTCCCTGCGTGGCAATGTAGCCATGCGGTTTGTTGTAACCCTTAAAAGCCAAGGTAAGATTGTGTTATTTGCAAAGTGCATAGCTGAGATTCTCAAAGTTGCTGAAAACTAGCTTAAATTCCATGCGACTTATTACCTATGTGTGAATATGGCAAGTGTGAGGTTACTGAGAAATGTAAATACAACAGCCAGCCATTACATTCTGCAATCCTCAGATCCTTTAGTGTGGTTACTGAGAAATGTAAATGCAACAGCCAGCCGTTACATTCTGCAATCCTCAGATCCTTTAGTGTGGTTACTGAGAAATGTAAATGCAACAGCCAGCCGTTACATTCTGCAATCCTCAGATCCTTTAGTGTGGTTACTGAGAAATGTAAATGCAACAGCCAGCCGTTACATTCTGCAATCATCAGATCCTTTAGTGTGGTTACTGAGAAATGTAAATGCAACAGCCAGCCGTCACATTCTGCAATCCTCAGATCCTTTAGTGTGGTTACTGAGAAATGTAAATGCAACAGCCAGCCGTTACATTCTGCAATAGATCCTTTACATGTCTAATTGTAAGTAAACATGTTATCAGGGATTAAACTTCAAAATAGGGAGAAGTTTAAGGTATACAAGGGAGAAGTTTAAGGTATACAAGGGAGAAGTTTAAGGGTTACAATATATGAAATAGCAATTTTCACGAGATGTAGTGCTGCTTTAATATAGGTGTCTGTATAGACGGTGGTGGCTGTATAGATGGAGGTGGCTGTATAGATGGGGGAGGTGGCTGTATAGACGGGGGAGGTGGCTGTATAGACGGAGGTGGCTGTATAGATGGGGGAGGTGGCTGTATAGATAGGGGAGGTGGCTGTATAGATGGGGGAGGTGGCTGTATAGATGGGGGAAGTGGCTGTATATATGGAGGTGGCTGTATAGATGGGGGAGGTGGCTGTATAGATGGGGGAGGTGGCTGTATAGATGGGGGAGGTGGCTGTATAGATGGGGGAGGTGGCTGTATAGATGGGGTGGCTGTATATACGGGGGTGGCTGTATAGATGGAGGTGGCTGTATATACGGAGGTGGCTGTATAGATGGAGGTGGCTGTATAGATGGGGGAGGTGGCTGTATAGATGGGGGAGGTGGCTGTATAGATGGGGGAGGTGGCTGTATAGATGGAGGTGGCTGTATATACGGAGGTGGCTGTATAGATGGGGGAGGTGGCTGTATATACGGAGGTGGCTGTATAGATGGGGGAGGTGGCTGTATAGATGGAGGTGGCTGTATAGATGGAGGTGGCTGTATATACAGATGTGGCTGTATATACGGAGGTGGCTGTATGTACGGATGTGGTTGTATATACGGAGGTGGCTGTATATACGGAGGTGGCTGTATAGATGGAGGTGGCTGTATATACGGAGGTGGCTGTATATACGGAGGTGGCTGCATAGATGGAGGTGGCTGCATAGACGGAGGTGGCTGTATAGATGGGGGAGGTGGCTGTATATACGGAGTGGCTGTATATACGGAGGTGGCTGTATAGATGGGGGAGGTGGCTGTATAGATGGGGGAGGTGGCTGTATAGATGGGGGAGGTGGCTGTATAGATGGGGAGGTGGCTGTATAGATGGGGGAGGTGGCTGTATAGATGGGGGAGGTGGCTGTATAGATGGGGGAGGTAGCTGTATAGATGGGGGTGGCTGTATAGATGGGGGAGGTGGCTGTATAGATGGAGGTGGCTGTATAGATGGGGGAGGTGGCTGTATAGATGGGGGTGGCTGTATATAAGGAGGTGGCTGTATATACGGAGGTGGCTGTATAGATGGGGGAGGTGGCTGTATATACGGAGGTGGCTGTATAGATGGGGGAGGTGGCTGTATATATGGAGGTGGCTGTATATACGGAGGTGGCTGTATAGATGGAGGTGGCTGTATATACGGAGGTGGTTGTATAGATGGGGGAGGTGGCTGTATATACGGAGGTGGCTGTATATATGGAGGTGGCTGTATATACGGATGTGACTGTATATACGGAGGTGGCTGTATATACAGATGTGGTTGTATATACGGAGGTGGCTGTATAGATGGAGGTGGCTGTATATACGGAGGTGGCTGTATAGATGGAGGTGGCTGTATATACGGAGGTGGCTGTATATACAGAGGTGGCTGCATAGACGGAGGTGGCTGTATAGATGGGGGAGGTGGCTGTATATACGGAGGTGGCTGTATAGATGGAGGTGGCTGTATATACGGAGGTGGCTGTATAGATGGGGGAGGTGGCTGTATATACGGAGATGGCTGTATATATGGAGGTGGCTGTATATACGGAGATGGCTGTATATACGGAGGTGGCTGTATAGATGGAGGTGGCTGTATATACGGAGATGGCTGTATATACGGAGGTGGCTGTATATACAGAGATGGCTGTATATACGGAGGTGGCTGTATATACAGAGGTGGCTGTATATACGGAGGTGGCTGTATAGATGGAGGTGGCTGTATATACGGATGTGGCTGTATATACAGAGATGGCTGTATATATGGAGGTGGCTGTATATATGGAGGTGGCTGTATATACAGAGGTGGCTGTATATATGGAGGTGGCTGTATATACGGAGGTGGCTGCATAGACGGAGGTGGCTGTATATACAGAGGTGGCTGTATATACAGAGGTGGCTGTATATACGGAGGTGGCTGCATAGACGGAGGTGGCTGTATATACAGAGGTGGCTGTATATACGGAGGTGGCTGTATATACAGAGGTGGCTGTATATACAGAGGTGGCTGCATAGACGGAGGTGGCTGTATATACAGAGGTGGCTGTATATACAGAGGTGGCTGTATATACAGAGGTGGCTGTATATACAGAGGTGGCTGTATATACGGAGGTGGCTGCATAGACGGAGGTGGCTGTATATACGGAGATGGCTGCATAGATGGAGGTGGCTGTATATACGGAGATGGCTGCATAGACGGAGGTGGCTGTATATACGGAGGTGGCTGTATACCCTAACACAGAGATCAATGACTAGAATACTTACAGGCTGTCCGATTAGCGCAATGGTTAGCGTGCTCGCTTCTCACCAATGCCTGGTTTGATCCTCGTACCGGGAAGTATGCGAGATGGTACAGTGGTCGCCAGATCGGACAGGTGGGTTTTCTCCGGGTACTCAGGTTTCCTCCCACACGAATGACCACATTTACGCTTTCATCCGCGCCAATGAGAGTGATTAATATAAGATGTTAAAACTTGCTTTGCAATCATTGTTAAATAAAGTATTAAAAAAAGAAAAGAATACTTACATCGATGAAGTTACCATTGATATAATCAGCAGATTTCGGTCTGCCGGGCACAGCTTGCAATATAACTCTTGAATGGTCAACTGAAAGCAGTATAGCATACATTGCAAAAACAGCATTACAGTACATAACATACGCTATGGGTCATTTTCTAACATGTGTAAGCCATTTTCTGTCTGCTGGCCATTTTGAAATGGTGGCCAAATTTGTGATGGAAATCATTTTCCCTTTATATTAGTAATCATCAATTTTAGTATTTGCACAACTCATATATTCAGTCACTTTGTTTGTTACAATCTAGTACTTTGTGGAGGGCCGTAACTAATAATGTTAAAACTTGTGGCCCAACCCATTTGCTTCAACATTTATTGACTATTATTGTGCACAACAATGACACAAATCGTATATACTATGCATAATTATACACGTGTGTTCATTTGTTTTGTTCTGTACATTGTATATAGAGAATGAATGCAATAAAATATGATTAAACTAGAACATAAATATTTTGTATTATCTTAGCTATGCATTGTTCTTACGGTATATTTTGATGTTTAACGAATTATGACAAGATTGGTAAGTTATGCAAAACACAACTTCTCATAATCTGTCAAAAATAGGGGAAATACAGGGTTTATTTGGTAATAACATTATCTAAATTTATGCAGGAGAAAGTTTAATAAAAATGTGAGTGGATTGGTCAGGTCACTGGTCATACCGGACTAGTTAGTTTGAATAAATTCTTTAATCCTTTATTTACATATTACTTACAAGCACTAATATTGACGTATCTATTCTTGGCTTTATTTTCTGGCAGGTACGAGGCTTCAGCAAGTAGGTCAGTGCGCGTACGACTGGATATATCTTCGAAGTCTGCACAGAAACCATCGTCGCTGTTGGCATGCATGGCTCGATTGTGCTGTAGGAAATCCACAACATTTATCTCCTGGTACTTCGTGTCCTCTTCTATAAAGCAGAATTGTAGAATCAGGGATCTGATCAACATACTTATCCGAAATATGCCCCCGCAACCCCATTAACCCATTCAACACCAAGTAACTCACATGGACTGGTCCATGATATTCATAAACCAATAAATGAATCAGAAAATCACATTTGGACAAGTTCATTTATCAAAATGGGTAATTATGTCTAAAAATAGTCATATCACTGGCAAAAAGTGCAGATCCTGATGAGACGGCTCGTCACGAGCCGGCTCATCTGGATCTACACTTTTTGTAAGCCTATTTAGAGGTCTGTGGTGTTGAAAGGGTTAACCCTTTCCTACATAGCAGTGCCTCACTGCACATTCTCGGCCATAAGTCGAGGGTTACCTTTTGGCTTGAGATTGCTGATATTTAGTTTTTGATAGATATGGCGACCACTTATCAACTGCATGATAGCTAAATGACTGTCGTTTGTATGGAGATATAATAGTATATTAACCTAAATCTCTATGTAGTCCCAGTAATATCTATGGAGGTGGGATAGATATGGCGACTACTTATCCACTGCATGATAGCTAAATGGCTGTCGTTTGTATGGAGATATAATAGTATATTAACCTATATCTCTATGAAGAGACATATAAAGATACCTTAAAACACAAAGCATACCATTATAGTTGTGTCACACAATACAGTAAAACTTGCAGTAATCCTCAACGATACAACCAACATGTATTAAAGCGACACTATATCGGAATAGAGGAAGATTTTCGGTAAAAACGTACCAGACATTTAAAGAATATAATTTCCAGTGAGCGTGTTTGTAAAAACATCCAAATATTCGAACAAACATGTGTAAAGTACCGTCGTATACGCGAATTGTTTATCAACAAACATGTGTAAAGTACCTTCGTATACGCGAATTGTTTTATCAACAAATATATCTCATCAGGATCTGCACATTTTGCAAGTAATATTACTATTTTTAGAAAAAAAATTACCCATTTTGATAAATGAAATGATCCAAATGTCATTTTCTTATTAATTTATTGGTCTAAAAATATCATGGACCAGTCCATGTGAGTTACTTGGTGTTGAATGGGTTAAGGAACCTTCCCACTGAAACAATCTCCATAATGTCTAAAGTTATTCCTTTCTTTCAAACTCAACCCACCCTTGCAAAACATTAGTTGAAATACTACAGTCATAAATGAACTATTCCACATCTTTATGTAGTTTGTTTTGAGCTTTAAGGTTGCCTAAACAGCTGAGGTTAAATGTGTGTTTTACGTTTATTTATCGTCGCTACCGGTTGCCCATATGAGCCTCCTGAAGAGATTAGGCACTTTAGATTTTGGAGGATAGTGCAATGATACAGACAGAGACGCATTCCAGAGTCTCATCTGGTTCTTTTACGTGCACGGTGTAAAGCACCGACACGAGACCTCGGTTTAAACTCCCATCTGAAAGACTGTTAATTTTATTAGGGTCAGACGGGGGATCGAACCTGCGATCCCTGGATTACCAGTCTTGCGTGTTACCACTGAATGAAGACAGGTGTCCCTCTGGACAGTATTCAAACACAGGTGGGTACGCTGGCAATATTTAAAGCATGTGTGGGCAGCCAAGGTAAAACAACGAACGTTCCGCAAGCCCATTATTCTATCTTACATTAGAGTGTATTGGTGGAATGGTACATACCGATAGTATCTGGCGGGAAGACAACGGTGCTCTGAGGTGATTGATTGTTTGTAGGTACGGCGAGATAATACAACGATCTTGTGTACTTCCTACATGTCATAGACCTGCAGAGAAATATAAACAACGCATTAGTCTCCGGCGGACAGAATCTGATTTATTAGTGTACAAGTATTAAAGTAAAAAGGTGTCTGTCTAACATGGTTTGGAACTTTTTAACAGTTCTTACAAGTTTTCCCAGTAATGACCAGGGTTTTTACAAGTTATTACAAGTTCTTGCCAGTTATTACAAGATTTTTACCACTGTTACAGTTTATTACCAGTGTGTGTAACAGAAATACACAGCAATCATTAGTCAATGAGTCCAAACTCAAGGAAAATCAACATAATAGTTAAGAAAATGCCTAACTTGTGAATTGAGATGTTGTATCAAACTCAAGGCTTCGAGGTCATAAAACTTTTCTCCTATCTCAAACTCAGTCTCAAGCTTCTGATTGGTTCAGCTGGCAGTAAAACTCAGAATCAACCAATCAAATCATTTGAGCTCGAGTTTGAGATCTGAAGTGTAATAATCTCGGGTACAGGATCTATCAATTGTAGAATACATGTAGAGAATACAAACTCCGAGTGACAACAATATTATGTAGGTAAATTATATATATTGCAGACATAAATATACAATTTTTTTTGCCGTTTTATTTGTTTTCCTAAATTTCTCAATTATCTTTATATAAAATACCTATATCCTGCGAACAATAACACAAACACCACGACCAACAGCACACCAAGAACAATCCCAGTCACCATTCCTGCATTGACGGTATCCACCTTTGCTGATTGCATGACAAACGTCGGGTCTAAAAAAATATTACGGCAATATATAGTCTTATTACTTAGATATGAATTTCTGCCCATTATTTGCCAACCACAATACTGTCCGGTTATACCCAGGTTGATACGCTGTAGTTTTCAGTATGATATCACGTTTTCTGGTTTGATATCACAATTTCTGGTTTGATATCACATTTGCTGGTTTGATAGGGCTCATGCCCGTATTTAACCAGCTCCTGAGAAAATAACGCATGTGCACCCAGTGCTAGTTTCTTTACTTCCTGTAGAGTTACTTTACTTCCTGTAGCGTTTCTGTGTGCCAAAATTTGATTCATATCAGCCTAGGTATTGTCCCAAGGTACTTGATATCAAATTGTCTTAGGATGATATGAAACTAGCTACGTAATAACATCTAAATATTCACCATTTCTATCAAAATATGATGCTGTTTCCATGACCACCATCGGGATGTAAACAGCAAAATTGCACAAAATACAGTATTACGCGATAGTTTTCACTCTGACATTAAATTACACATTGCCCCTCCTCCCTCATGGCGATGGATCCCATCAAGATTGAGGTCTCAAGAGCAATTAATCTAACGTTGTAAACACTTGTTTCGCAATTGAGCTAAAATAAAATTGCATAAACTACACTTGATTCATACAGAGGTCAAGTTTAGCAAGAAATTTGTCAGAGAGTATCCATATGATTAATGACCTCTGTAATGTTATTGACCTATGTAAGGCATGATATTGACCTCTGTAAGGCATGTTATTGGCCTATGTATGGCTTGTTATTGAGCTATATATGGCTTGTTATTGACCTATGTAAGGCTTGATATTGACCTCCATAAGGCATGTTATTGACCTATGTAAGGCATGTTATTGACCTCTGTAAGGCTTGTTATTGACCTCTGTAAGGCATGTTATTGACCTATGTAAGGCCTGTTATTGGCCTATGTATGGCTTGTTATTGACCTCTGTAAGGCATGTTATTGGCCTATGTATGGATTGTTATTGACCTATGTAAGGCTTGTTATTGACCTATGTAAGGCATGTTATTGACCTATGTAAGGCTTGTTGTTGACCTATGTATGGCTTGTTATTGACCTATGTAAGGCTTGTTATTGACCTATGTGTGGCTTGTTATTGACCTATGTAAGGCTTGTTTTTGACCTCTGTAAGGCATGTTATTGACCTATGTAAGGCTTGTTGTTATTGACCTATGTAAGGCATGTTGTTGTTGACCTATGTAAGGCATGATATTGACCTCTGTAAGGCTTGTCATTGACCTATGTAAGGCTAGTTGTTATTGACCTATGTAAGGCATGTTGTTATTGACCTATGTACGGCATGTTGTTGTTGACCTATGTAAGGCATGATATTGACCTCTGTAAGGCTTGTCATTGACTTATGTACGGCTTGATCTTGACCTATGTACGGCATGTTATTGACCTATGTAAGGCTTGATATTGACCTCTGTAAGGCTTGCCATTGACCTATGTAAGGCTTGATATTGACCTCTGTAAGGCATGTTATTGACCTGGCTTGATATTGACCTCTGTAAGGCTTGCCATTGACCTATGTAAGGCTTGATATTGACCTCCATAAGGCATGTTATTGACCTATGGAAGGCATGTTATTGACCTCTGTAAGACTTGTTATTGACCTCTGTAAGGCATGTTATTGACCTATGTAAGGCTTGATATTGACGTAAGGCTTGTTATTGACCTATGTAAGGCATGTTATTGACCTATGTAAGGCTTGATATATTGACCTATGTAAGGCATGTTATTGACCTATGTAAGGCATGTTATTGACCTATGTAAGGCTTGATATATTGACCTATGTAAGGCATGTTATTGACCTATGTAAGGCATGTTATTGACCTATGTAAGGCATGTTATTGACCTATGTAAGGCATGTTATTGACCTCTGTAAGGCATGTTATTGACCTATGTAAGGCATGTTATTGACCTATGTAAGGCATGTTGGTTGAAGAGAATCTTATAATTGATTGCTGCTTCAAGATTCACAATAATCATACAAATTTATTTTAGGTTGATTGCAAAACAAGTTTATAAAACATTAAATTAATCGCTCTTGATATCTCATTCCTAATTGAATCAATCGTCATAATGGAGGACAGAAGAGGCAATGCGGATTTTTGTCTGGCCTAAGGATACAACAAACCGTGGTTCTGACGGGGCTCAAACACACAACCTCCGCATCCATTACACAATTCTCAACAATCCAGTGAGCATCCATTGAACGAGATATGCAGTTAATTAATTAATTAACATGACTGTGACCTCAACAACTCAGGAGACTGAGAGAGTAACCAAGAACAATTAATTAGTTGTGGAAAAAAGTGGAAGTCGTATATATAGCGCAGTGGATACGCGTTCGCTTCAGGTGCAAAAGGTCCGGAGTTTGAGCCCCGCTGGAGCCGTTACCATTGTGCCCTTAGGCAAGGCATTTAAATTCCACGTTGCCTCTTCTCTCTCCCTCGTGGCGATGGATTCCATCAGGAATGAGTTCTCGAGAGTGATTAATATAAGTTGAAAGAATTTGTTTCGCAATCGAGCTAAATTAAATTTGTATAAACTAATTAATTACACAAAGATTGATTAAGACGACAGATACAAAACATTAGGTGCCTTGTAGACAAAATAGTGTTGCTACATTTAGGGGTCCTAGTTTATGGATACAAGAATTTTGGTGCCTTATCGGTATAATTTCAAGCTTGTGTGACAACATAGACTATAAACATACAAAACAGACTCATTTTAAAGACTTACCTTCTAAATAAAATATAGCTTTTTCTGTGAAATCTCCGATGTAATATGAGGTAGAAAATATACTCTGCGTGACAGCCGCAAGCTTCAACGTGAATTCATTGTTTGTCGGTAACTCGGTCAGCAGATTCTGAAGAGGAAAGTTTTATAATGTGATAATATCAAACCCTGGAATACAATCCACAACGTTCATCAAATTCTTGTGACCAAGTCTGAACAAAATACATTTCACAGATAGACTTTCTGCACAGTGTTTACAAGGCCATGTTGACAGACAAACAAAGGCCATGTTGACAGACAAACGAGGAACGAACAAATAGACTAACAAAAATTGATCACAGTATCTCATATTTTGCCAGTGGCTTAGGTAGGCTAATAAATATATCTAACAAGAATGTGATTATATTTCCTAAATTGCAATAGACTATCGAAATATAGGGAGATAATCTATTGTTACATAAATACACAACACAAAATATCAATAAACAAACACAATGAACATGTTCCTTATTTTAATACTTAACCTGCTGAATAAATTGGAAGGAACGTGCAAACAACAGAGATCCAGATCAGCTGCAGCATAACGCCGAGTCTGATTAGGATCTATGTTGTTTGCTATTCAGACAAGTGCTTTAGCTCCACTAATTGAATAGCAAACAGCATAAAGCCTGATCAGATGGTTCTGTGCTGTGTAATCTGGGCTCTATGCTGTTTGCAAAAGCAACGTTAGGTGTGATTAACAGGTTAAAGGTCAATACATGAAACAGTAAAATCATTCAATTTATTACCAGAATCCCTTTAATTATATACAAAAGACATTTATCCTGAAGCCACCATATACATGTACACGTCTATTAGAAGTGAGAGCTGTGAATGTTGCACCATAGACAATAAATGTTCATAATAGTTTCTATCTGACAACATGCTTTACATGTATTGTTTTGCTAGAACAAGAGATGCCAGAAGATATTGGAGCTCACACCTGCTGATGGAAGCCATTAGGAATGTGAGATATAACACAGGACCAATGCCAATGCACTCAGGAAGATTGGGGGGGGGGTTAAAGACGAATTGACAACTAAGGTCATATTGTACTTCTCAAGCTATTATTGATGGAGGAAGGCACAGGGTGGCCCTCCTCCGAGCAGTATTTCATGCATGAATGGGCACCCCAGGTAGGACCACAAACCTTCCTCAAGCCAGCTGGATAACTTCCTCATATGAAAGAACTCGACACCTCCAGTCAAACCCATTAAAACCTACAGCGGCTAGGGGCAAGTGATTTGAAGTCAACGACTCAAAGCCGTATGGCCATGGGGAGACCCCTCTCCCCACTCCCCACTTAGAAAGAAGAATGCTCAAACATAAATACACTATGTATTTTATACCTTTCATTCAATTGGGGTTTTTTTCCCATAGTGATTTGATGTGATGTGATTTAGGATGATGTGTAATAGTGCTTTGATAGTATATTTGGTGTTTGAAAAAATAATGGGGGGGGGAACAATTAAAACTTTTTATAAAAGACAATGTGCTTTGATAGTATAATTAGGGTGAAACAAGTTTAAAAAACTTGTTGGCAACCATTTGAATGGGACAAACCATTTTCCCGTCCACCATCACAAATGTTTCATATTGCAGTTGCACACACGATTTTTGTTCTCGATCATTCCAGTGTATGTTTCCAATTGACCGAAGCGAAGATGTTCAGGACAGGCGAGTTAAACATATTAAATGTGATTGTTTACTTGAGTTTTTAAAATCTCTGTTGAATTCTAGATACCAGGAAAACCCACATTTGAGCGGCTGCGCAAACTGTTTATTTTTACGAGGCACAATAAGTGGTGAAATTAATGTTCTTGTCTGATGCTGTCAATATCGTACAACGTAACATCAAGTTCTCATGCCATATCTACAGTCAAACCTGTCTTAAGGGAATCACAGAAAGTGGCTGCTTAGCACAGGTGGCTGCTTAATAGAGGTCAACTGTATAATAGAGCATAATGGGAATCTGGAAACTGGCTGCTTAATACAGGTTGGCTGCTTAATGGAGGTGACCACTAACACAGGTTTCACTGTAGTGCACTGTACATGTATGTAAATTATCTGCTGAAAAATGTATGCTTTACATTACTATTTGTTCCCCCTATTTGATCAATACGAAGATGCACACATTACTTTTTATTGTATTCTGCAGATTCTGTTAGATATAAACAAACTATGGCGGACTAAGTGTCCGGATAATAGGTCTTCTCTTGAATTTTAATTGACATTTTAATTACCCCTTTTTTAGCCTCACCATCGGCGTTTACCTCCCTTGTTATTAGCTGTTTTGTGTATTACATATATGACAAGCTCGCCTATTTATTAATGTAAAGAAAATTACGCTGGAGCACAAACTTTTAAAGTTATGATTAAAAAACATTGTTTCTGGGACGGAAAAGGGTTGCCAACCAGTATGTCTTCTATAGAACGAATTTATTATCTTTTCAGCACCAATGTTACTATCAAAGCACTGCTACGTCTGCCTGTGAGTGAAATAAAAGACAAACTTGTTACAGTGACTAATCGGTGTGGATGTGTGCCCGAATGCACTAAAATGCCATGATGAAATTGAATGAAGATATGTGATTAGGTACAGGCAAAACCATTAATTGCAATCTATTTATAGATACGACTGAGCCAACAAGATTTGTTACAGTAGAAGAAAAACTTCCATGCACTCAAGTATCATGATGAATTACGTAAAGATCATTCAAAACAATACAGTCGCAAAATATTCATAATATCATCAGTCAGTCATGGTAGATCAAACGCAATTCTTCCACAGGGATGTGTGCCTCAACATTTCAAGATCAAACGCAATTCTTCCATAGGGATGTGTGCCTCAACATTCCAAGATCAAACGCAATTCTTCCATAGGGATGTGTGCCTCAACATTCCAAGATCAAACGCAATTCTTCCATAGGGATGTGTGCCTCAACATTCCAAGATCAAACGCAATTCTTCCATAGGGATGTGTGCCTCAACATTCCAAGATCAAACGCAATTCTTCCATAGGGATGTGTGCCTCAACATTCCAAGATCAAACGCAATTCTTCCATAGGGATGTGTGCCTCAACATTCCAAGATCAAACGCAATTCTTCCATAGGGATGTGTGCCTCAACATTCCAAGATCAAACGCAATTCTTCCATAGGGATGTGTGCCTCAACATTCCAAGATCAAACGCAATTCTTCCATAGGGATGTGTGCCTCAACATTCCAAGATCAAACGCAATTCTTCCATAGGGATGTGTGCCTCAACATTCCAAGATCAAACGCAATTCTTCCACAGGGATGTGTGCCTCAACATTCCAAGATCAAACGCAATTCTTCCATAGGGATGTGTGCCTCAACATTCCAAGATCAAACGCAATTCTTCCATAGGGATGTGTGCCTCAACATTCCAAGATCAAACGCAATTCTTCCACAGGGATGTGTGCCTCAGCATTCCAAGATCAAACGCAATTCTTCCACAGGGATATATGCCTCAACATTCCAAGATCAAACGCAATTCTTCCATAGGGATGTGTGCCTCAACATTCCAAGATCAAACGCAATTCTTCCACAGGGATATATGCCTCAACATTCCAAGATCAAACGCAATTCTTCCATAGGGATGTGTGCCTCAACATTCCAAGATCAAACGCAATTCTTCCATAGGGATGTGTGCCTCAACATTCCAAGATCAAACGCAATTCTTCCATAGGGATGTGTGCCTCAACATTCCAAGATCAAACGCAATTCTTCCATAGGGATGTGTGCCTCAACATTCCAAGATCAAACGCAATTCTTCCATAGGGATGTGTGCCTCAACATTCCAAGATCAAACGCAATTCTTCCATAGGGATGTGTGCCTCAACATTCCAAGATCAAACGCAATTCTTCCATAGGGATGTGTGCCTCAACATTCCAAGATCAAACGCAATTCTTCCATAGGGATGTGTGCCTCAACATTCCAAGATCAAACGCAATTCTTCCATAGGGATGTGTGCCTCAACATTCCAAGATCAAACGCAATTCTTCCATAGGGATGTGTGCCTCAACATTCCAAGATCAAACGCAATTCTTCCATAGGGATGTGTGCCTCAACATTCCAAGATCAAACGCAATTCTTCCATAGGGATGTGTGCCTCAACATTCCAAGATCAAACGCAATTCTTCCATAGGGATGTGTGCCTCAACATTCCAAGATCAAACGCAATTCTTCCATAGGGATGTGTGCCTCAACATTCCAAGATCAAACACAATTCTTCCACAGGAATGTATGCCTCAACATTCCAAGATCAAACACAATTCTTCCACAGGGATGTGTGCCGCAACATTCCAAGATCAAACACAATTCTTCCACAGGGATGTATGCCTCAACATTCCAAGATCAAACGCAATTCTTCCACAGGGATATATGCCTAAACATTCCAAGATCAAACGCAATTCTTCCACAGGGATGTATGCCTCAACATTCCAAGATCAAACACAATTCTTCCACAGGGATATATGCCTCAACATTCCAAGATCAAAGGCAATTCTTCCACAGGGATATATGCCTCAACATTCCAAGATCAAATGCAATTCTTCCACAGGGATGTATGCCTCAACATTCCAAGATCAAACGCAAATTCTTCCATAAAAATGTATGCCTCAACATTCCAAGATCAAACACAATTCTTCCACAGGGATGTATGCCTCAACATTCCAAGATAAAACACAATTTTTCCACAAGGATGTGTGCCTCAAAGCTATGAGATAAAACACAATTCTTCCACAGGGATGCGTGTCTAAACGTATAAATATCATTCATGAAGACATGTGAAGCAGTTTAGCCTCAAACATAACGTTAAATGCAACATATTTGTGATAACAAGTTGGCCATCTTGGATTGGACAAATAAATATCCCCAGAAGGACATGTGCTTCAATTCCCTCAAGGA
The DNA here is from genome assembly GCA_014843695.1 of Archivesica marissinica. Lineage (NCBI taxonomy): Eukaryota > Metazoa > Mollusca > Bivalvia > Venerida > Vesicomyidae > Archivesica > Archivesica marissinica. The sequence goes on from CM026398.1 coordinate 29,212,679, forward strand.
GCATGACCGTTATCACACAGATAATCCACAGACAAAATACTAAACACAAACTATTTATAGTAGCAAGTCGGCCATATTGGATATAAAAAAAACAGAATTGTTCATCAGTACGCTAATGTAAAAAAGAAGATTACATCAACATAGAACTTTAATCACAAACGAAACCTTAAATGCAAAATAACAAGAAGATGATTAGCAACAAAAACAGCCACTTTCATTCCATAGAACCAGTACTTGCACAAGACATAGTTGCCTTCCATGAGAGAAATCCATAAAACTCACTTATTGCCATACTAACATACAGTATACTTACCAAATCATTTCACATTTTTAATATAAATTGCATGCAAATTTTTATAAATGTCTACATTCAAATCTTGTCCAACAGTTTATTATTACCGGTATTTCAGCAAATCTAATTTTGAAGTAAACATTTGCGATCATCGTTAATTAACAGCTGACCACACATGCCTCTTAATTAACAGCTAACCACCCATGCCTCTTAATTAACAGCTGTTCATTAAGAGGCATGGGTGATCAGCTGTTAATTAAGAGACATGGGTGGTCAGCTGTTAATAAAGAGGCAGTGATACCTATGCTGTACCACTTAATTAACAGCTGGCCTCCTGTGCCACTTAATTAACAGCTGACCTCCTGTGTCTCTTAATTAACAGCTGACCTCCCATGCCGCTTAATGAACAACTGGCCTCCTGTGCCACTTAATTAACAGCTGACCTCCTGTGCCACTTAATGAACAGCTGACCTCCTGTGCCACTTAATTAACAGCTGACCTCCTGTGTCTCTTAATTAACAGCTGACCACCATGCCTCTTAATGAACAGCTGACCTCCCATGCCTCTTAATGAACAGCTGACCTCCTGTGCCACTTAATGAACAGCTGACAGCCTGTGCCACTTAATTAACAGCTGACCTCCTGTGCCACTTAATAAACAGCTGACCACCCATGCCTCTTAATGAACAACTGGCCTCCTGTGCCACTTAATTAACAGCTGACTTCCTGTGCCACTTAATGAACAGCTGTCCACCCATGCCTCTTAATGAACAGCTGACCACCCATGCCTCTTAATGAACAACTGGCCTCCTGTGCCACTTAATTAACAGCTGACTTCCTGTGCCACTTAATGAACAGCTGTCCACCCATGCCTCTTAATGAACAGCTGACCACCCATGCCTCTTAATGAACAACTGGCCTCCTGTGCCACTTAATTAACAGCTGACTTCCTGTGCCACTTAATGAACAGCTGTCCACCCATGCCTCTTAATGAACAGCTGACCTCCCATGCCACTTAATGAACAGCTGACCTCCTGTGCCACTTAATGAACAGCTGACCTCCTGTGCCACTTAATGAACAGCTGTCCACCCATGCCTCTTAATGAACAGTTGACTTCCTGTGCCACTTAATGAACAGCTGACCTCCTGTGCCACTTAATGAACAGCTGACCTCCTGTGCCACTTAATGAACAGCTGTCCACCCATGCCTCTTAATGAACAGTTGACCTCCCATGCCTCTTAACCCTTTCAACCCCACAGGCCTCTAAATAGGCTTATGAAAAGTGTAGATCCAGATGAGCCAGCTCGTAACGAGCCGTCTCATCAGGATCTGCACTTTTTTGCCAGTAATAATTATTACTATTTTTAGATAAAATTACCCATTTTGATAAATGAACTGGTCCAAATGTAATTTTCTTATTAATTTATTGGTCTAAAAATAGCATGCACCAGTCCATGTCAGTTACTTGGGGTTGAAAGGGTTAATGAACAACTGGCCTCCTGTGCCACTTAATGAACAGCTGACTTCCTGTGCCACTTAACGAACAGCTGGCCTCCTGTGCCACTTAATGAACAGCTGACCTCCTGTGCCACTTTATAAACAGCTGACCACCAAACTGTTATTTACAGACGGATATGTAGTCCAGTGGTAACATGCTGGACTGGTAATCCAGGGATCGCAGGTTCGATCCCCCGTCTGACCCTAATAAAATTAACAGTCTTTCAGATGGGACGTTAAACCGAGGTCTCGTGTCGGTGCTTTACACCATGCACGTAAAAGAACCAGAGGAGACTCTGGAATGGGTCTCTGTCTGTATCATGCACTACCCTCCAAAATCTAAAATTACTAATCTCTTCAGGAGGCGTCGCTCATATGGGCAACCGGTAGCGACGATAAATAAACGTAAAAACACACACTGTTATTTCTCAGAAAGCAAAGGTTTAACAATGTAATTAAGGTAAATCTTATTAATATTAGACTGCCCTTCTCTAAATCTATGACATGGCCAGGTACATCATCCTATGCATTCTGATACATAAACTTACCTTTACGGCAATTAGTTCATACAACTAAACATGAGAATTGATTGAAACAGTTTGTTTGTTTTGAGGGTTTAAAGTTGAACCAACAGCTTAGGTCATATAGCAACTACCAACTATTTCTGGCGGAGCAAGACCCTAGGTGCCCCTCTGAGCAGAATTTAATGCACGGGCAGGCACCCAGGTAGAACCACCAACCTTCTGCAAGCCAACTGGATAGCTTCAACACGTCAAAAGAATTTGACAGCCCCAGTGTGATTTAAACCTGCAGCGGTGAGGGTCAAGTGAGTTGAAGTCGACGACCGTAACCACTCACTGTCAGTTATTTCAAGAAAATAATTGTACTGAATTGTATCAAGTTTTCAACTTTTCACAGTTAATTTGGGTCATATCTGATTGCACAGGATGAGGGGAGGGATTAGACTGGGGTTAAGTTAGATCTAGGAACACACACAATGTTTATTGAAGCTAACACAGAACTAGAGAGTACTGAAGACAAAGCAGTCCCATTTCAATTAGAAATCTGGATATAAACAGTACCGTTCGTTTGACACACAATCTATCGTCCTGTAAACATGTAATGTACATTAAATACGTGGTGTCCGTGGATTAGAATTGTGCAGTCCATCTAGCGGAGCATATCTATGTCTCAGCTGTCCAATTATACGGTACAAGTGATTAGCATTCCACCAATGTCACTAGGGTTTGATTGACCAAGGCAGTATGTCAGATTGGACAGTGGTCGCATTATGGGGCATGTAGGTTTTTTCTGGTTACTTCGGTTTCCTCCAAAATTAGAACCAGGTATATGAATGCATCCGCATCAATGAATTATATTTACAGACGGATATGTAGTCCAGTGGTAACACGCTGGACTGGTAATCCAGGGATCGCAGGTTCGATCCCCCGTCTGACCCTAATAAAATTAACAGTCTTTCAGATGGGACGTTAAACCGAGGTCTCGTGTCGGTGCTTTACACTGTGCACGTAAAAGAACCAGAGGAGATTCTGGAATGGGTCTGTATCATGCACTATCCTCCAAAATCTAAAATAACTAATCTCTTCAGGAGGCGTCGCTCGTGGGCAACCGGTAGCGACGATAAATAAACGTAAAACACACATGAATGGTTGGTGTTAATTTCTTGAAATATAAATAGAGTGTAACCTTTTGCAACAAATACTAGCACTGTCAACGGGGGTGACAATGATCGCGTGAAAGGTGAAATTTATATATTACCCCTTTGCCTGGTGAGTAAATAAAATCACGTTTGCAAACAACATAGATCCAGATCAGACGTGGCGTTATAGATGCAGGATCTATGTTGTTTGCTATTCAGCCAAGTGTCGTCTGATCAGGCTCTATACTGTTCGCAAAAGTGATTTTATCTGCCGCTAGCGTGCAAAGGGTTAATGTGAAACACTAGTGACTAGTAATTCTGCAATCAGTTGCATCTGCCGGAGATGAAGACATTATGGCCAGCATGTTAAAATTTCGACACATACGTGGAAGACAACCCAAGTTGACAATAGCCTTTCCTTCTCTCCTCCAAAAACAGTCACGCTAAACATTTAATACATAGTTCCTGGATGCCAGACCGAGTCACGTAACCAAGGAACGAGTCAGCTGGTGATGAGATCACGCTGAAAATCTTACGAAATAATTGTTGGGTGTTTCGAGACATAGAATACTCTACTAGATGTAACATGAAGATTCTGCATGAAACACAAATAACAAACAATTAGTTTATACAAATTTATTTTTGCTCGATTGTGAAACAAGGTCTTACAACTTATATTAATCACTCTCGAGACCTCATTCCTGATGGAATCCATCGCCATGAGGGAGACAGAAGAGGTAACGTGAAATTTAAATGCCTTGCCTAAGGGCACAATCGTAACAAACATTTGGGGATATAACTGTAAAGATATCACTTTAAACACAAACTACACGTAACGATAACATACACAAGTACCTAACATTATTGACGAAGGGATATGACACCATTTTACAGTTGAATCATTGATTTATAACGAAATGTATATTGGTGCTTTCTGTTGATTCCTAGCAAGATGTTGTGGTAGGATAAATGTAATTTTATCAATATAATATTAAATAAATTGCAACACATTCGAGCCCCACTGGAGCCGTTACGATTGTGCCCTTAGGCAAGGCATTTAAATTCCACGTTGCCTCTTCTCTCTCCCTCGTGGCGATGGATTCCATCAGGAATGAGGTCTCGAGAGTGATTTATATAAGTTGAAATAACTTGTTTTGCAATCAAGCTAAAATCAATTTGTATAAACTAACACATTTATACAATAAAGTATCCATTGGATATGCTGTAGGCTATCTGTCAGGATTTAATAATTATAAGATAAGAAAACGGCTGAAAATGAATAACATGTGGAAGCAACGATAAAAACAGAGGATAACCAATTAAGAGGACCAATCTACTTTTAGGAGTATTCAGGGGCAGTAACTGACTAATGTCTTTCAATTTAAAACAACATGCTAAAAGTGCTATGTGCACATTCATTTCTTGTAATTATAATTTTCTAAGAGGCTATGGAGAGCTGAACAAAGCAAAACGATTTCCCCCTGCCAAAATGAGATTGTATATTTTTCAAATACAGTCAAACCTGTCTTAAGCAGTCAGCCAAGGGAATCACTGAAAGTGGCCGTTTAGCACAAGTGGCTGCTTAATAGAGGTCAAATGTATAGTAAACTAACATATTGGGAATCTTGAAATTGACTGCTTAATACAGGTTGGCTGCTTAAGGTGACCACTAACACAGGTTTGACTGTATATTAAAACCGTCTTAGTTTGGATTTCTCTTCTGAAGCACACTTGGGTAATACTGATTTTGTAATCAATACAATTACACGATACTGCCTCACTTCTCCCTGCAGGGCAACTTGGGTAGAAGTAGAAGTCCTTGCAAGCAATGTCCTTAGATAGATTATACCATACAACACAGAAGTCCTTGCAACCAATGTCCTTAGATAGATTATACCATACAACACAGAAGTCCTTACAACCAATGTCCTTAGATAGATTATACCATACAACACAGAAGTCCTTGCAAGCAATGTCCTTAGATAGATTATACCATACAACACAGAAGTCCTTACAAGCAATGTCCTTAGATAGATTATACCATACAACACAGAAGTCCTTGCAACCAATGTCCTTAGATAGATTATACCATACAACACAGAAGTCCTTGCAACCAATGTCCTTAGATAGATTATACCATACAACACAGAAGTCCTTACAAGCAATGTCCTTAGATAGATTATACCATACAACACAGAAGTCCTTACAAGCAATGTCCTTAGATAGATTATACCATACAACACAGAAGTCCTTACAAGCAATGTCCTTAGATAGATTATACCATACAACACAGAAGTCCTTACAAGCAATGTCCTTAGATAGATTATACCATACAACACAGAAGTCCTTACAAGCAATGTCCTTAGATAGATTATACCATACAACACAGAAGTCCTTACAAGCAATGTCCTTAGATAGATTATACCATACAACACAGAAGTCCTTACAAGCAATGTCCTTAGATAGATTATACCATACAACACAGAAGTCCTTACAAGCAATGTCCTTAGATAGATTATACCATACAACACAGAAGTCCTTACAAGCAATGTCCTTAGATAGATTATACCATACAACACAGAAGTCCTTACAAGCAATGTCCTTAGATAGATTATACCATACAACACAGAAGTCCTTACAAGCAATGTCCTTAGATAGATTATACCATACAACACAGAAGTCCTTACAAGCAATGTCCTTAGATAGATTATACCATACAACACAGAAGTCCTTGCAAGCAATGTCCTTAGATAGATTATACCATACAACACAGAAGTCCTTGCAAGCAATGTCCTTAAGATAGATTATACCATACAACACAATCATCTACTAACCGTGACTTTGTGGCCGGGGATCATTTCATCCCACTTGAACCGAGTGGTTGGGTTGCCGGTTGCAGAACACTGCAGTAAGTATGAGTCTATCTTCTTGTAGAAGACCTTCGGTTGCATCCACTCAATAAACACGGACGTTGATGATACAATAGTCACATTCAACATCACAGGAGCGCCTGGGTCTGTAATAAAACCAGGAAGTCGTTCAATCCATGTTCCACGCTGTACAGGGCCAATGATAGCAAATGAAGCAATAATAAAATTAGAATTTTTAGGGACTGCTTATCATTTTTAGAAATTCTACCGCCCTTCAACACGGCTACACAGAGCCACTGCATAGCAGGAACACAGATATAGAGTGACACTGGTGCGACACCCGACTCATGTTGTTTTTGGCCATCTTGTTCTAGTGCATATTTGTGTACATCTTTATCTGGTGCATATTTGTGTACATCTTGTTCTAGTGGATATTTGTGTACATCTTGTTCTAGTGCATATTTGTGTACATCTTGTTCTAGTGCATATTTGTGTACACCTTGCTCTAGTGATTATTTGTGTACATCTTGTTCTAGTGCATATGTGTGTACACCTTGTTCTAGTGCATATTTGTGTACACCTTGCTCTAGTGATTATTTGTGTACATCTTGTTCTAGTGCATATGTGTGTACACCTTGTTCTAGTGCATATTTGTGTACATCTTGTTCTAGTGCATATTTGTGTACATCTTGTTCTAGTGCATATTTGTGTACAACTTGTTCTAGTGCATATTTGTGTACATCTTGTTCTAGTGCATATTTGTGTACATCTTGTTCTAGTGCATATTTGTGTACAACTTGTTCTAGTGCATGTGTGTACACCTTGTTCTAGTGCATATTTGTGTACATCTTGTTCTAGTGCATATTTGTGTACATCTTGTTCTAGTGCATATTTGTGTACATCATCTAGTGCATATTTGTGTACATCTTGTTCTAGTGCATATTTGTGTACATCTTGTTCTAGTGCATATGTGTGTACATCGTCTAGTGCATATTTGTGTACATCTTGTTCTAGTGCATATTTGTGTACATCTTGTTCTAGTGCATATTTGTGTATATCTTCTTCTAGTGCATATTTGTGTACACCTTGTTCTAGTGCATATTTGTGTACATCTTGTTCTAGTGCATATTTGTGTACATCTTGTTCTAGTGCATATGTGTGTACACCTTGTTCTAGTGCATATTTGTGTACACCTTGTTCTAGTGCATATTTGTGTACATCTTGTTCGAGTGCATATTTGTGTACATCTTGTTCTAGTGCATATTTGTGTATATCTTGTTCTAGTGCATATTTGTGTACACCTTGTTCTAGTGCATATTTGTGTACATCTTGTTCTAGTGCATATTTGTGTACATCTTGTTCTAGTGCATATTTGTGTATATCTTGTTCTAGTGCATATTTGTGTACACCTTGTTCTAGTGCATATTTGTGTATATCTTGTTCTAGTGCATATTTGTGTACACCTTGTTCTAGTGCATATTTGTGTACATCTTGTTCTAGTGCATATTTGTGTATATCTTGTTCTAGTGCATATTTGTGTACACCTTGTTCTAGTGCATATGTGTGTACACCTTGTTCTAGTGCATATGTGTGTACACCTTGTTCTAGTGCATATTTGTGTACACCTTGTGCTAGTGCATATGTGTGTACACCTTGTTCTAGTGCATATGTGTGTACACCTTGTTCTAGTGCATATTTGTGTACACCTTGTTCTAGTGCATATTTGTGTACATCTTGTTCGAGTGCATATTTGTGTACATCTTGTTCTAGTGCATATTTGTGTATATCTTGTTCTAGTGCATATTTGTGTACACCTTGTTCTAGTGCATATTTGTGTACATCTTGTTCTAGTGCATATTTGTGTACATCTTGTTCTAGTGCATATTTGTGTATATCTTGTTCTAGTGCATATTTGTGTACACCTTGTTCTAGTGCATATTTGTGTACAACTTGTTCTAGTGCATATTTGTGTACATCTTGTTCTAGTGCATATTTGTGTACACCTTGTTCTAGTGCATATTTGTGTACATCTTGTTCTAGTGCATATTTGTGTACATCTTGTTCTAGTGGATATTTGTGTACAACTTGTTCTAGTGCATATGTGTGTACATCGTCTAGTGCATATTTGTGTACATCTTGTTCTAGTGCATATGTGTGTACATCGTCTAGTGCATATTTGTGTACATCTTGTTCTAGTGCATATTTGTGTACATCTTGTTCTAGTGCATATTTGTGTACACCTTGTTCTAGTGCATATTTGTGTACATCTTGTTCTAGTGCATATTTGTGTACATCTTGTTCTAGTGCATATTTGTGTACATCTTGTTCTAGTGCATATTTGTGTACACCTTGTTCTAGTGCATATTTGTGTACATCTTGTTCTAGTGCATATTTGTGTACATCTTGTTCTAGTGCATATTTGTGTACATCTTGTTCTAGTGGATATTTGTGTACAACTTGTTCTAGTGCATATGTGTGTACATCGTCTAGTGCATATTTGTGTACATCTTGTTCTAGTGCATATTTGTGTACATCTTGTTCTAGTGCATATTTGTGTACATCTTGTTCTAGTGCATATTTGTGTACATCTTGTTCTAGTGGATATTTGTGTACAACTTGTTCTAGTGCATATGTGTGTACATCGTCTAGTGCATATTTGTGTACATCTTGTTCTAGTGCATATTTGTGTACATCTTGTTCTAGTGCATATGTGTGTACATCGTCTAGTGCATATTTGTGTACATCTTGTTCTAGTGCATATTTGTGTACATCTTGTTCTAGTGCATATTTGTGTATATCTTGTTCTAGTGCATATTTGTGTACACCTTGTTCTAGTGCATATTTGTGTACATCTTGTTCTAGTGCATATTTGTGTACATCTTGTTCTAGTGCATATGTGTGTACACCTTGTTCTAGTGCATATTTGTGTACACCTTGTTCTAGTGCATATTTGTGTACATCTTGTTCGAGTGCATATTTGTGTACATCTTGTTCTAGTGCATATTTGTGTATATCTTGTTCTAGTGCATATTTGTGTACACCTTGTTCTAGTGCATATTTGTGTACATCTTGTTCTAGTGCATATTTGTGTACATCTTGTTCTAGTGCATATTTGTGTATATCTTGTTCTAGTGCATATTTGTGTACACCTTGTTCTAGTGCATATTTGTGTATATCTTGTTCTAGTGCATATTTGTGTACATCTTGTTCTAGTGCATATGTGTGTACACCTTGTTCTAGTGCATATTTGTGTACACCTTGTTCTAGTGCATATTTGTGTACACCTTGTTCTAGTGCATATTTGTGTACATCTTGTTCGAGTGCATATTTGTGTACATCTTGTTCTAGTGCATATTTGTGTATATCTTGTTCTAGTGCATATTTGTGTACACCTTGTTCTAGTGCATATTTGTGTACATCTTGTTCTAGTGCATATTTGTGTACATCTTGTTCTAGTGCATATTTGTGTATATCTTGTTCTAGTGCATATTTGTGTACATCTTGTTCTAGTGCATATGTGTGTACATCGTCTAGTGCATATTTGTGTACATCTTGTTCTAGTGCATATTTGTGTACATCTTGTTCTAGTGCATATGTGTGTACATCATGTAGTGCATATTTGTGTACATCTTGTTCTAGTGCATATTTGTGTACATCTTGTTCTAGTGCATATTTGTGTACATCTTGTTCTAGTGCATATTTGTGTACATCTTGTTCTAGTGCATCAGGGTTCATTCTAGGTCAGAATTTTTGGGAGAAGTGAGAAAGCGCGTGATCGCTTCCTTAAATGGTGTTCTTTAAAGCAGCATTACATCGTAATAAAGGATGTTTTGGGTAAAATATAAATAGTAATGTGTGTTTGTTTACAAAAATCAAAATAGTTGCTCAGAAACGATAAAATTCCAATAAATAGAAACCGTCATATACGCGAATTTGTTTATCAACACACGAAATGTAAACACGCACAGCGCGCATGCGTGAAACAACAGAGGATGTAGAAAACAACGTATATATTTTGTACATGAAAGCCTATCTATCTTCCTCTAATGGCGAACCGCTCGCGGGGATGTAGAAATGTCCCTAAACGACTTAGCTAACAGAGGTATGAATCAACATATCAAGTAATTTAATTAAAAAGACAACATGGGACAAATGGGAACGATGCATTCCGAATGTAAACAAGTGCGGACGATGCGTTCCGGTAGTAAACAAGTGCGTGACGATCGACTCGGAAATTCCTACTTTCGGTTTCGAGTTTGTTTTATCGCAAAAAAACACTGTTTACCAAATGAACATAAGCATACAAACTATAATGTTAGAATGTGTAGCAGCATTGCTACCCATACGTAAAAATTGAATTTTTGAAATATCTTTTATTTCATACGATGTAATGCTGCTTTAATATACTTCTGCAAAATAGGGTTAAAATGCACAGTACAACCATTAAATACAACATTTGAATAGAAGGAGTGCTTTATAATGGGCCAGTGTATCTTACTAGACAAAATTTTGTTTGAAAATCGTAAAAACCAAAAAATATAAAACAATTTAGAGAGAAGTGGCTACCTAGGGCGACAATTTCGCCTACATCTACGCCTAAACTGATCCCTGGTGCATATTTGTGTACATCTTGTTTTAGTGCATATTTGTGTACATCTTGTTTTAGTGCATATTTGTGTACATCTTGTTTTAGTGCATATTTGTGTACATCTTGTTTTAGTGCATATTTGTGTATTGTGTAGTACATAGTGTTTACTCATATTTGATTGCATTGATAATGATATATACATACTAAACATCAGCACAAAAAACAAGCATGACAATACAAATGGTCTGTGCCACACGATTTAACAACATTAGAAAGCGGCCCACACCACAGTATGTAGTATTAAGCTCAATACAGACTATATGTAGTGCAATAATAACTTACTGTCTACGTCCGTGAGTGCGGGATATAGTTCACTATACTCGCTGTACCCTCCACCAGTCTCCGCTCTCACTCGCAGCTGGTACTCAGTATATGGCACTGAAATTTAACACAGAAGAACATGAAACACTTGCTTCTTGTACATTACATAGTAGTACAGATACAATCCAGACTATCGATTGAAAAACTGAAATATGAGTTTTTGTGTTAACTCTTTGCAGGATAGAGATGAAAATAACAGTCAAATATGTCATGCAATTTCATTAGAATTCGGGGCGAAATAGTAAATGGAAGGAGATATGGGCGAAATAGTCGCTCATGGCCCAACTTCTCCATAAAAAAAAATATACAAAATTTTATTTTTACAATTTTTACAATTTTCACTTCCATTCAAATGTTGTATTTAATGGTTATTATAATGTGTATTTTAACCCTATTTGTACCATTTAAGAATACAATTGTGTGCTTTCTCACTTTTCCCAACATTTCTGACATAGGATGAGCTCTGGAATTGTGTCAAAATGACGCAATTCTAATGAAATTCAATGACATATTTCTAGAGTTTTCAGAAACAAATTACAAGATGCAGAGTTAAGAGACAGTTTTATTAATAGACTATTTTTGCTCTGTCCCTTGGGTGGTCTCTTAATACAATTTTGATTGTACATTTAACTCAACAATTTATTCTGTAAACAATAAACATTCCTGGAAATATTTTCGACTTTCACAGGATAACAATTACCATTACTCAACAGTTACTTATTTTCAACTATTAAGCTATGCCTTATGAATATTCATACAATCTCTAAACGAAAGTTTGACAGTACAAATACAGTGACCAATAGACCCCCAATAGATGCCATAGATTTCTTACACAGATCGTGCAATTGTGAAAAATGACTAACAAACAATTAGTAATTCTCCAAAAAATTGAAATACAGTCAAACCTGTGTTAGTGGTCACCTCTATTAAGCAGCCACACGTGGTAAGCAGCCACTTTCTGTGATTCCCTTGGCTGGCTGCTTAAGACAGGTTTGACTGTATGCTGGGAAATCAACATGTCCTGCTTTCTGCATAATATATATTCCTCTTAATTGCATATTTTAGTCCCCACAAATTGGGCATGCAAATAAGGGAATGCACTGTATCACACAGTCATTGACTGGATGGAGCGCTACTCACGTAGACTGGTGATTTTTGCCGACATTGGCTGAGTGAGATGACCGGTGATGATGCGCGTCTTGAACGTGTTGTTATATATCCACTGCAGCTGGTAATTCTTCAAAATGCCGTTGTTGATCACGGGTGCCTCCCAGTTCACAACAAAAGATGTAGATTTCATGTCTAAGCAGTGCGTGATTCGGGGCTTTTCAGGAACTGAAATAAACATAAAATTGGAGGTTGTTGATATATATATATATATATATATATACAGTAGAAACCCTCTATGCGACCACCCCTGTTGATAGATATATACAGTAAAAACCCTCTATGCGACCACCCCAATTTCGAGACCATTACATATCTCCCTCTAAAATCTCCCAGTGTTAGAAATGTGTGTATACACCATTACATATCTCCCTTTTAAGTCTCCCAGTGTTAGAAATGTGTGTACACCATTACATACCTCCCTCTAAACTCTCCCAGTGTTATAAATGTGTGTATACACCATTACATACCTCCCTCTAAACTCTCCCAGTGTTAGAAATGTGTGTATACACCATTACATACCTCCCTCTAAACTCTCCCATTGTTAGTAATGTGTGTGTATACACCATTACATATCTCCCTCTAATCTCTCCCAGTGTTAGAAATGTGTGTATACACCATTACATACCTTCCTCTAAACTCTCCCATTGTTATAAATGTGTGTATACACCATTACATACCTCCCTCTAAAGTCTCCCAGTGTTATAAATGTGTGTGTATACACCATTACATATCTCCCTCAAAACTCTCCCATTGTTAGAAATGTGTGTATACACCATTACATACCTCCCTCTAAACTCTCCAATTGTTAGAAATGTGTGTGTATACACCATTACATATCTCCCTCTAAACTCTCCCAGTGTTAGAAATGTGTGTATAACACCATTACATACCTCCCTCTAAAGTTCTGATATAGACATGAGCTGCCGGTCCAGTTCCTACATCGTTGAAGAATGCTATTGATACATTGTAGTTTGTGAATGGCTGAAGACTCTCTATCAACGTTGCCTGCAAATTCAACAATATTAGTCAGGGGCGTAACTAGCGATTAGTCAGGGACGTAGCTAGCAATTTTGAATTTGTAGGCCACACTAATAAATTGAGCACCAAAGGATGCAATTTTGCAAAGAGGGGTCCTGGAAAATGTTGGATCCTAAAACATCAATGGTGCACTCTTACGCATTTAAATTTACGTCTTGGATGTTCAAATTTCGATATTTTCATATTTGAATTTTTCTGTTGTGCAACTTGGACTGTGCTGTGCCCAGGGTCTTCCTCCGCCAATAGCAGCTGGAGTGCAATATAAGATCAATGAAAGCACGATCTAATTTGTACATTAACCAAAAGTGCAGTCGTGCTAGCCCAGTGGTACAGTTTTCACTTCAAGTGTGAGGTGCGGAGTTCGCACCCAGCTGTAGCCATTACTAATGTGCCTGTAGACAAGGTAGATGAATTCCACATTGCCTCTTCTCTCTCACTTATGGCGGCGGATTCCGTCATGAATTGAGTTCTCAAGAGCGATTAAACTAATGTTGTAAGAACTTACTTCGCAATCGAGCTAAAATAAATTTGTATAAACAGTGCAAGCTTTATAATTTGAAATAAATCACAATAAAAATACATTAACTACATAGGACACAAACACTAGAAGCTATGATGATAGAACAATACATTAACTACATAGGACACAAACACTAGAAGCTATGATGATAGAACAATACATTAACTACATAGGACACAAACACTAGAAGATATGGTGATAGAACAATACATTAACTACATAGGACACAAACACTAGAAGATATGGTGATAGAACAATACATTAACTACATAGGACACAAACACTAGAAGCTATGATGATAGAACAATACATTAACTACATAGGACACAAACACTAGAAGATATGGTGATAGAACAATACATTAACTACATAGGACACAAACACTAGAAGATATGGTGATAGAACAATACATTAACTACATAGGACACAAACACTAGAAGATATGGTGATAGAACAATACATTAACTACATAGGACACAAACACTAGAATATATGGTGATAGAACAATACATTAACTACATAGGACACAAACACTAGAAGATATGGTGATAGAACAATACATTAACTACATAGGACACAAACACTAGAAGATATGGTGATAGAACAATACATTAACTACATAGGACACAAACACTAGAAGCTATGATTATAGAACAATACATTAACTACATAAGACACAAACACTAGAAGATATGGTGATATAACAATACATTAACTACATAGGACACAAACACTAGAAGCTATGATTATAGAACAATACATTAACTACATAAGACACAAACACTAGAAGATATGGTGATAGAACAATACATTAACTACATAGGACACAAACACTAGAAGCTATGATTATAGAACAATACATTAACTACATAAGACACAAACACTAGAAGATATGGTGATAGAACAATACATTAACTACATAGGACACAAACACTAGAAGCTATGATTATAGAACAATACATTAACTACATAAGACACAAACACTAGAAGATATGGTGATAGAACAATACATTAACTACATAGGACACAAACACTAGAAGCTATGATTATAGAACAAAGATGCCGAACCTTCTCATCTGGGTTTTCGATGCTGTAAGCAAACGTGTCCATACTTCCAGCCTTCGTGTACTGCACCTCGTAGCCGCCACCTATACCGTTCCTCTCCTCCTCGGGGAACGTGTCCCAGCTCACCCGTAATGCCGTACTCTCAGGACTTCTACCTACTAGGTTCATTGGAGCACTTGCTGGAGCTGTAAGTAAAGATTAGTCTTTACTAAACCACATACAAAACTCAAACTCTGTTTGCAATGGGCAAGACTTGCGATCGTTTATTCAATGTAATGACAAGTTTAATTACAAGTACAAAACAAATGTTTTCAAATCTCGTTGACTATACTACGTACATATAGTCGAATACATGAAACATAGCCTCGGCGCACACCGAGATACACGGGACAAGGGTAAAAACCAGAGGTAAAAAATCATTAATGATAATGTAAAAAAACTCTGGAAAACTGTATCGAATGTACCTCAGGGAAATTGCATATATTTTACTACCAACATATCTTTGATTGTTTGTAGATTAAAATAATATTTTCCAAACGATAACATATTCATACTCGGTATATATTTACGATAATTCATAGATCTCATTCCCGAAACAATTCGAAATTGAATAGCGAAATTGTTTGCGAAACGATCTAAGCCTAGCATAGAACTGACGATCAATCGAACCATATCACATGACCAAGCACGCACTCACAGTCATGTGATCATCTTTATATGCACCAATAATTCGCACACACAATTTTGTGCCAAGTATTGTTAAGACATACGTTCTGAGCTATACTAACGTAACGTACAGAACTTGAACTCTCCAGTTAATATATCCTTTGACTCACATTGCCACACGAGGACATAGTTAATCATTTCATACTCAATTATACACGAGAATGATGTTCTCGATGTAGGGTAACTAGAAATATTATAAAATTCTGAATTTAGTCTTCTATAATTGACAAGATGGTAAGAAAGAAATCGGATTATTTTTGGCCAAAATTCAAGTTCAAGACCACTCTTGGGGTGTGGAGGGTAGGGAATAACCCATAGAAACAATATCGAAGTTATTAAAGCATTATTTTTGACTGTTGTTAAGTTATATGCAAATATTGTTGATGGAAATATGACTGCTTAGTCTCATTTTCCACTAAAGTGGGCTTTACAAAAACAAAATTAATTTTCAATTAAAAATTTCATGTTTTTAATTATTTACATAGAAAGTACAGTTAAATTAAAGTTGGGATTTAAAATGTTGCGTGAACATCATAGGACAATTGTCTTTGCATTTATACATCATGCTAACATTTCAAATTTGCATTTCTATTTTCTTCATCCCGACATTACATGTAAATTCAATATACATGTATTCTGATCATTAGTTTATACAAATTTATTATAGCTCAATTGCCAAACAAGTTCTTACAACTTATATTAATCACTCTCGAGACCTCATTCCTGATGGAATCCCATCACCACGAGGGAGAGAG
Organism: Archivesica marissinica; assembly: GCA_014843695.1. NCBI lineage: Eukaryota > Metazoa > Mollusca > Bivalvia > Venerida > Vesicomyidae > Archivesica > Archivesica marissinica. The sequence continues at coordinate 29,229,241 of CM026398.1, forward strand.
AAGAGGCAACGTGGAAGAGGCATGTGAATATAAATGCTTCTAAGGGCACAATCATTACGGCTCCAGCGGGGCTCGAACTCCGGGCCTTTTCGCACATGAAGCGAATGTGCTACCCTGCGCTATCACAACTTCCATTTTTGATCATTAGAAGTTGTGGGATGTTATTGAACAAACAGTAATAAATGAAACAATTCTATATTGAGAGATGCAAAGCCCCACAACATGCTTGATTTTACAGGGGTGGACTATTCGCTTACCTCCCTGACAACAGGCCATGACCCATTTCTCCCAAAATCGTATCACTACCGCCTTGGCCAACAACCTATATATCCGCCATGTTTCATTAAAATCCCCCCACACATTTTTTAGTTATCCTGTACACAGTCAGACGTACAAACGGACGGATGCAGCTAAATACAATAACCTCCCAGTCAAACGATGGTGTATATCAGTCGATTCCACATATATAGGATGTTACATGAGTGGTGATTTCATATCATATTCTATGAAAGGAGATTTGGAATTTTGCTATTAACCCTTTCCCCCATAGAAGCACCTCTTGACGCCATTACCAATACAACATACATTGACAATGTAGTAGCCAAACCAATGTTCATAAACCCTTTCCCCCATAGAAGCACCTCTTGACGCCATTACCAATACAACATACATTGACAATGTAGTAGCCAAACCAATGTTCATAAACCCTTTCCCCCATAGAAGCACCTCTTGATGCCATTACCAATACCACATACATTGACAATGTAGTAGCCAAACCAATGTTCATAATACAGGCATGAATCTCATGTAGTTCCAGTAATATCTATGGAGGTGGGATAGATATGGCGACTACTTATCCACTGCATGATAGCTAAATGGCTGTCATTTGTATGGAGATATAATAGTATATTAACCTAAATTTCTATGTAGTCGCAGTAATATCTATGGAGGTGGGATAGATATGGTGACTACTTATCCACTGCATGATAGCTAAATGGCTGTCATTTGTATGGAGATATAATAGTATATTAACCTAAATTTCTATGTAGTCGCAGTAATATCTATGGAGGTGGGATAGATATGGCGACTACTTATCCACTGCATGATAGCTAAATGGCTGTCGTTTGTATGGAGATATAATAGTATATTAACCTTTTTATCACATTACCATATGGGTTTTAGTAATATTTTTGAACAAAATAACGCTGCTACTTTCATTTTGGTAACTGTCAGCGCAAATTGTCATGACGTCACCATGCAAAGCAGCGTTATATTTATGTTTTACACAGCATTATAATTGCAGCAAGACTTCTTTTAAATCGTAGTTTGTCTTACCATTAACGTTATGTACCAATTCAAATACACAAATGCATAATTTAAAGTTTCATTTGCAAATTATTCTCTCGGCCAATCAGAATCCTTCCAGGTGTTATTACACGGGTGTACATATAAGAAATTATGAGATGACTGTATTACACTTGATGGCTGTTCGATTAGCGCAGTGGTTAGCGCAGTGGTTAGCGCGCTCGCTTCTCACCAATGCAACCCAGGTTCGATCCTCTGACCGGGAAGTATGTGAGATGGTACGGTGATCGCCAGATCGGACTGGTGGGTTTTCTCCGGGTACTCCAGTTTCCTCCCATACGAATGACCACATTTACGTTGTCATCCAGGTCAACGAGAGTGATTAATATAAGTTGTTAAAATTTTCTTCGCAATCATTGTAAAATAAATAGTTTCAACTTGAATACAAGCAACATTATGTGATAAAATTATTTCATACATACGTAGGTTACGGCGTTTGTAATGTGAAGTAAGTACAATTGGAACAATGTTAAACGACAAGAACACTGTGGAAACCGTTGGAAACAGATCAGACGTTGAGTTAATGTTACAGCTAAGAACATTGTGGAAACCGTTGGAAACAGATCAGACGTTGAGTTAATGTTACAGCTAAGAACATTGTGGAAACCGTTGGAAACAGATCAGACGTTGAGTTAAGGTTACAGGTAAGGCTTCATGTTACCACTATGAAGTAACCCATGGCAACCACGAAAACAACACTAGAAACACTGCATGCAGTCGTGAATGCACAATCATTTTTTGAAATACATAAAAGCAAGTGTAATGTTGGCAACGTGTGGAGTTTTCGCAATCAACAGAAAAAAATTTCATTTCACATTTATACATAGTGATCAACTTCTCCCACAAGTTGAAAATAGGGAGAACTGATACCATACCACTCAGAGAGACAAACTCAAGACTGTAAAGTGATCCCTCCTGGGATGATAAAACCAAGAATGGGAAAATGCCTTCAATAATCACATTAACAGTGCACTAAATTGTTTCATATACTAGTAGGTGAATGAACACAGCCCGAGTATTCCCGTTTTGTTTAGTGTACAGATCCATATATACCTCTTCTCTATACTAGATCAGATATACCAGTTTCACACACTCCTGTGTATGGGATACTCAGATATACCAGTTTCACACACTCCTGTGTATGGGATACTCAGATATACAAGTTTCACACACCCCAGTGTATGGGATACTCATATATACAAGTTTCACACACCCCTGTGTATGGAATACTCAGATATACCAGTTTCACACACCCCTGTGTATGGGATACTCAGATATACAAGTTTCACACACTCCTGTGTATGGGATACTCGGTTATACAAGTTTCACACACCCCAGTGTATGAGATACTCGGATATACAAGTTTCACACACTCCTGTGTATGGGATACTCGGTTATACAAGTTTCACACACTCCTGTGTATGGGATACTCATATATACAAGTTTCACACACTCCTGTGTATGGGATACTCAGATATACAAGTTTCACACACCCCAGTGTATGGGATACTCAGATATACAAGTTTCACACACTCCAGTGTATGGGATACTCAGATATACAAGTTTCACACACTCCTGTGTATGGGATACTCAGATATACAAGTTTCACACACTCCTGTGTATGGGATACTCAGATATACAAGTTTCACACACTCCAGTGTATGGGATACTCAGATATACAAGTTTCACACACCCCTGTGTATGGCATACTCAGATATACAAGTTTCACACACTCCAATGTATGGGATACTCAGATATACAAGTTTCACACACCCCAGTGTATGGGATACTCAGATATACAAGTTTCACACACTCCAGTGTATGGGATACTCAGATATACAAGTTTCACACACTCCTGTGTATGGGATACTCAGATATACAAGTTTCACACACTCCTGTGTATGGGATACTCAGATATACAAGTTTCACACACTCCAGTGTATGGGATACTCAGATATACAAGTTTCACACACCCCTGTGTATGGGATACTCAGATATACAAGTTTCACACACTCCAGTGTATGGGGATACTCAGATATACAAGTTTCACACACTCCAGTGTATGGGATACTCAGATATACAAGTTTCACACACTCCAGTGTATGGGATACTCAGATATACAAGTTTCACACACTCCTGTGTATGGGATACTCGGTTATACAAGTTTCACACACTCCAGTGTATGGGATACTCGGATATACAAGTTTCACACACTCCAGTGTATGGGATACTCAGATATACAAGTTTCACACACTCCAGTGTATGGGATACTCAGATATACAAGTTTCACACACTCCTGTGTATGGGATACTCGGTTATACAAGTTTCACACACTCAAGTGTATGGGATACTCGGATATACAAGTTTCACACACTCCAGTGTATGGGATACTCAGATATACAAGTTTCACACACTCCAGTGTATGGGATACTCAGATATACAAGTTTCACACACCCCTGTGTATGGGATACTCGGATATACAAGTTTCACACACCCCTGTGTATGGGATACTCAGATATACAAGTTTCACACACTCCAGTGTATGGGATACTCAGATATACAAGTTTCACACACTCCAGTGTATGGGATACTCAGATATACAAGTTTCACACACCCCTGTGTATGGGATACTCAGATATACAAGTTTCACACACCCCTGTGTATGGGATACTCAGATATACAAGTTTCACACACTCCTGTGTATGGGATACTCAGATATACAAGTTTCACACACCCCTGTGTATGGGATACTCAGATATACAAGTTTCACACACCCCTGTGTATGGGATACTCAGATATACAAGTTTCACACACTCCTGTGTATGGGATACTCAGATATACAAGTTTCACACACCCCTGTGTATGGGATACTCAGATATACAAGTTTCATATACTCCTGTGTATGGCATACTCGGTTATACAAGTTTCACACACTCCTGTGTATGGGATACTCGGTTATACAAGTTTCACACACTCCTGTGTATGGGATACTCATATATACAAGTTTCACACACTCCAGTGTATGGGATACTCAGATATACCAGTTTCACACACTCCAGTGTATGGGATACTCAGATATACAAGTTTCACACACTCCTGTGTATGGGATACTCAGATATACCAGTTTCACACACTCCAGTGTATGGGATACTCAGATATACAAGTTTCACACACTCCAGTGTATGGGATACTCAGATATACAAGTTTCACACACTCCTGTGTATGGGATACTCAGATATACAAGTTTCACACACTCCAGTGTATGGGATACTCAGATATACAAGTTTCACACACTCCAGTGTATGGGATACTCAGATATACAAGTTTCACACACTCCTGTGTATGGGATACTCGGTTATACAAGTTTCACACACTCCAGTGTATGGGATACTCAGATATACAAGTTTCACACACTCCAGTGTATGGGATACTCAGATATACAAGTTTCACACACTCCAGTGTATGGGATACTCAGATATACAAGTTTCACACACTCCTGTGTATGGGATACTCGGTTATACAAGTTTCACACACTCAAGTGTATGGGATACTCGGATATACAAGTTTCACACACTCCAGTGTATGGGATACTCAGATATACAAGTTTCACACACTCCAGTGTATGGGATACTCAGATATACAAGTTTCACACACCCCTGTGTATGGGATACTCGGATATACAAGTTTCACACACCCCTGTGTATGGGATACTCGGATATACAAGTTTCACACACCCCTGTGTATGGGATACTCGGATATACAAGTTTCACACACCCCTGTGTATGGGATACTCAGATATACAAGTTTCACACACTCCTGTGTATGGGATACTCAGATATACAAGTTTCACACTCCAGTGTATGGGATACTCAGATATACAAGTTTCACACACCCCTGTGTATGGGATACTCAGATATAAAAGTTTCACACACCCCAGTGTATGGGATACTCAGATATACAAGTTTCACACACCCCTGTGTATGGGATACTCAGATATACAAGTTTCACACACCCCAGTGTATGGGATACTCAGATATACAAGTTTCACACACCCCTGTGTATGGGATACTCAGATATACAAGTTGCACACACCCCTGTGTATGGGATACTCAGATATACAAGTTTCACACACCCCTGTGTATGGGATACTCAGATATACAAGTTTCACACACCCCTGTGTATGGGATACTCAGATATACAAGTTTCACACACCCCTGTGTATGGGATACTCAGATATACAAGTTTCACACACCCCTGTGTATGGGATACTCAGATATACAAGTTTCACACACCCCTGTGTATGGGATACTCAGATATACAAGTTTCACACACCCCTGTGTATGGGATACTCAGATATACAAGTTTCACACACCCCTGTGTATGGGATACTCAGATATACAAGTTTCACACACCCCTGTGTATGGGATACTCAGATATACAAGTTTCACACACTCCTGTGTATGGGATACTCAGATATACAAGTTTCACACACTCCAGTGTATGGGATACTCAGATATACAAGTTTCACACACCCCTGTGTATGGCATACTCAGATATACAAGTTTCACACACTCCAATGTATGGGATACTCAGATATACAAGTTTCACACACCCCAGTGTATGGGATACTCAGATATACAAGTTTCACACACTCCAGTGTATGGGATACTCAGATATACAAGTTTCACACACTCCTGTGTATGGGATACTCAGATATACAAGTTTCACACACTCCTGTGTATGGGATACTCAGATATACAAGTTTCACACACTCCAGTGTATGGGATACTCAGATATACAAGTTTCACACACCCCTGTGTATGGCATACTCAGATATACAAGTTTCACACACTCCAATGTATGGGATACTCAGATATACAAGTTTCACACACCCCAGTGTATGGGATACTCAGATATACAAGTTTCACACACTCCAGTGTATGGGATACTCAGATATACAAGTTTCACACACTCCTGTGTATGGGATACTCAGATATACCAGTTTCACACACCCCTGTGTATGGGCTACTCGGCTATACAAGTTTCACACACTCCAGTGTATGGGATACTCGGATATACAAGTTTCACACACCCCTGTGTATGGGATACTCAGATATACAAGTTTCACACACTCCAGTGTATGGGATACTCGGATATACAAGTTTCACACACCCCTGTGTATGGGATACTCAGATATACAAGTTTCACACACTCCAGTGTATGGGATACTCGGATATACAAGTTTCACACACCCCTGTGTATGGGATACTCAGATATACAAGTTTCACACACTCCAGTGTATGGGATACTCGGATATACAAGTTTCACACACCCCTGTGTATGGGATACTCAGATATACAAGTTTCACACACTCCAGTGTATGGGATACTCGGATATACAAGTTTCACACACCCCTGTGTATGGGATACTCAGATATACAAGTTTCACACACTCCAGTGTATGGGATACTCGGATATACAAGTTTCACACACTCCAGTGTATGGGATACTCAGATATACAAGTTTCACACACTCCAGTGTATGGGATACTCAGATATACAAGTTTCACACACTCCAGTGTATGGGATACTCAGATATACAAGTTTCACACACTCCAGTGTATGGGATACTCAGATATACAAGTTTCACACACCCCAGTGTATGGGATACTCATATATACAAGTTTCACACACCCCTGTGTATGGGATACTCAGATATACAAGTTTCACACACCCCAGTGTATGGGATACTCATATATACAAGTTTCACACACTCCTGTGTATGGGATACTCATATATACAAGTTTCACACACCCCTGTGTATGGGATACTCAGATATACAAGTTTCACACACCCCAGTGTATGGGATACTCATATATACAAGTTTCACACACCCCTGTGTATGGGATACTCAGATATACAAGTTTCACACACCCCAGTGTATGGGATACTCATATATACAAGTTTCACACACCCCAGTGTTTGGGATACTCATATATACAAGTTTCACACACTCCTGTGTATGGGATACTCATATATACAAGTTTCACACACCCCTGTGTATGGGATACTCAGATATACAAGTTTCACACACTCCAGTGTATGGGATACTCAGATATACAAGTTTCACACACTCCTGTGTATGGGATACTCAGATATACAAGTTTCACACACCCCTGTGTATGGGATACTCAGATATACAAGTTTCACACACCCCTGTGTATGGGATACTCAGATATACAAGTTTCACACACCCCTGTGTATGGGATACTCAGATATACAAGTTTCACACACCCCTGTGTATGGGATACTCAGATATACAAGTTTCACACACTCCAGTGTATGGGATACTCAGATATACCAGTTTCACACACCCCTGTGTATGGGATACTCATATATACAAGTTTCACACACTCCTGTGTATGGGATACTCAGATATACAAGTTTCACACACCCCTGTGTATGGGATACTCAGATATATAAGTTTCACACACCCCTGTGTATGGGATACTCATATATACAAGTTTCACACACTCCAGTGTATGGGATACTCAGATATACCAGTTTCACACACCCCTGTGTATGGGATACTCATATATACAAGTTTCACACACTCCTGTGTATGGGATACTCAGATATACAAGTTTCACACACCCCTGTGTATGGGATACTCAGATATATAAGTTTCACACACCCCTGTGTATGGGATACTCATATATACAAGTTTCACACACTCCAGTGTATGGGATACTCAGATATACCAGTTTCACACACCCCTGTGTATGGGATACTCATATATACAAGTTTCACACACTCCTGTGTATGGGATACTCAGATATACAAGTTTCACACACTCCTGTGTATGGGATACTCAGATATACAAGTTTCACACACTCCAGTGTATGGGATACTCATATATACAAGTTTCACACACTCCTGTGTATGGGATACTCAGATATACAAGTTTCACACACTCCTGTGTATGGGATACTCAGATATACAAGTTTCACACACCCCTGTGTATGGGATACTCATATATACAAGTTTCACACACTCCTGTGTATGGGATACTCAGATATACAAGTTTCACACACTCCAGTGTATGGGATACTCAGATATACAAGTTTCACACACTCCTGTGTATGGGATACTCAGATATACAAGTTTCACACACCCCTGTGTATGGGATACTCAGATATACAAGTTTCACACACACCTGTGTATGGGATACTCATATATACAAGTTTCACACACTCCTGTGTATGGGATACTCAGATATACAAGTTTCACACACTCCAGTGTATGGGATACTCAGATATACAAGTTTCACACACTCCTGTGTATGGGATACTCGGATATACAAGTTTCACACACTCCTGTGTATGGGATACTCAGATATACAAGTTTCACACACTCCAGTGTATGGGATACTCAGATATACAAGTTTCACACACCCCTGTGTATGGGATACTCAGATATACAAGTTTCACACACCCCAGTGTATGGGATACTCAGATATACAAGTTTCACACACCCCTGTGTATGGGATACTCATATATACAAGTTTCACACACTCCTGTGTATGGGATACTCAGATATACAAGTTTCACACACCCCTGTGTATGGGATACTCATATATACAAGTTTCACACACCCCTGTGTATGGAATACTCAGATATACAAGTTTCACACACCCCTGTGTATGGGATACTCAGATATACAAGTTTCACACACTCCAGTGTATGGGATACTCAGGTATACAAGTTTCACACACACCTGTGTATGGGATACTCAGATATACAAGTTTCACACACTCCTGTGTATGGGATACTCAGATATACAAGTTTCACACACTCCAGTGTATGGGATACTCAGATATACAAGTTTCACACACTCCTGTGTATGGGATACTCAGATATACAAGTTTCACACACTCCAGTGTATGGGATACTCAGATATACAAGTTTCACACACTCCTGTGTATGGGATACTCGGTTATACAAGTTTCACACACTCCTGTGTATGGGATACTCAGATATACAAGTTTCACACACCCCTGTGTATGGGATACTCAGATATACAAGTTTCACACACCCCTGTGTATGGGATACTCAGATATACAAGTTTCACACACTCCTGTGTATGGGATACTCAGATATACAAGTTTCACACACTCCAGTGTATGGGATACTCAGATATACAAGTTTCACACACTCCTGTGTATGGGATACTCGGTTATACAAGTTTCACACACTCCAGTGTATGGGATACTCAGATATACAAGTTTCACACACTCCAGTGTATGGGATACTCAGATATACAAGTTTCACACACTCCAGTGTATGGGATACTCAGATATACAAGTTTCACACACTCCAGTGTATGGGATACTCAGATATACAAGTTTCACACACCCCTGTGTATGGGATACTCAGATATACAAGTTTCACACACTCCAGTGTATGGGATACTCAGATATACAAGTTTCACACACCCCAGTGTATGGGATACTCAGATATACAAGTTTCACACACTCCAGTGTATGGGATACTCAGATATACAAGTTTCACACACCCCAGTGTATGGGATACTCAGATATACCAGTTTCACACACCCCAGTGTATGGGATACTCAGATATACAAGTTTCACACACCCCTGTGTATGGGATACTCAGATATACAAGTTTCACACACTCCTGTGTATGGGATACTCAGATATACAAGTTTCACACACTCCTGTGTATGAGATACTCAGATATACAAGTTTCACACACCCCAGTGTATGGGATACTCAGATATACCAGTTTCACACACCCCTGTGTATGGGATACTCATATATACAAGTTTCACACACCCCTGTGTATGGGATACTCAGATATACAAGTTTCACACACCCCTGTGTATGGGATACTCAGATATACAAGTTTCACACACCCCTGTGTATGGGATACTCAGATATACAAGTTTCACACACCCCTGTGTATGGGATACTCAGATATACAAGTTTCACACAACCCTGTGTATGGGATACTCAGATATACAAGTTTCACACACCCCAGTGTATGGGATACTCAGATATACAAGTTTCACACACTCCAGTGTATGGGATACTCAGATATACAAGTTTCACACACCCCAGTGTATGGGATACTCAGATATACAAGTTTCACACACCCCAGTGTATGGGATACTCAGATATACAAGTTTCACACACCCCAGTGTATGGGATACTCAGATATACAAGTTTCACACACCCCTGTGTATGGGATACTCAGATATACAAGTTTCACACACTCCTGTGTATGGGATACTCAGATATACAAGTTTCACACACTCCTGTGTATGAGATACTCAGATATACAAGTTTCACACACCCCAGTCTATGGGATACTCAGATATACCAGTTTCACACACCCCTGTGTATGGGATACTCATATATACAAGTTTCACACACCCCTGTGTATGGGATACTCAGATATACAAGTTTCACACACCCCAGTGTATGGGATACTCAGATATACCAGTTTCACACACCCCTGTGTATGGGATACTCATATATACAAGTTTCATATACATGTACTCTTGTATATGGAACAACTTTGTGCCATGTAAAAACAAAAAAGAACGTGATCAAAGATTGTTTTGCTGCCATTCGTGTTATACTAAAGTAGTATTTAACCATTTTTGTTTGCATGGATCCATAAATTCCGTTTCAATATATTCCTGGAAGGCCATGTTTTTCTAGCTAACCTAGCCACAGAAGGAACTGCAAATGTACAAGTGATGTATGTGTGAAATACTGGAAACATTTACCCGATATTCTCGTTAGTATTCTATAAATGAACAAACAATTATGTAACCCTGAATTCCATACAAGAATCTAAAAAATTATATCATGATAGATAATACAACTCTTCCCGAGATCTTTTTTCTTAACATATAAAATTTTATTTATATATTTTTCATCCTATGCCATAATGCAAAATCTTATTTTGAATAAAATATTAACATTTTTTTGTTTGTTTGTTCGGGTTTTACGCCTAGATCAGCACCATTTAGGGCTATATCGCCGTCAGTTTACCTAACAACACCTTTCCTGGGCAGGCTCCAGCGGTTAACCAGTACTTGGTGCTCTAACCTCCATAAGAAACTGCCAACTTTTTCATATAAATAGACAAAGCCTGCATGGGCCTCGAACCCGTGACCATTAGTGATGATAGGTTACAGTGGTATACAAGTCAGCGACCGTAACCACTCGACATAGGAGGTGGACATTAACATTTTTGTTTTCCCCCATGTAACCCAAAACTTTGATATCTATTAGTATTTCGGCTCACGTAAAACGTAAGAATCTTGTCATTATTCGGTCATTTTGATATACAGCCCCAAAAGGGAATAACTTACCATTCATACTCGCCTATAAGCCGATCATGCCTATAAGACGACCCCCTACTTTGACACTGAAATCTATGGGTTTTGGTATGCTCGCGCATATAAAGAGGGGTTGATAAAGTGGACACCAGACCATGTATAAAATGACAGTGCAAGTTGAAGACATTTTCAGTTTCAGAGAGCTTTCTGTTCTAAAACGTAATTATGGATACCATTTAACACATTTTTTACCACTCGCTTATGAAGACGGGACGCCACTTTGAGGCCATAATCTGGTAGTGAAAAACTCGTCTTATAGGCGAGTATGTACGGTAAATGTAATTTAAAAACACAAGATTTAATTGAACAATAAAAGAGTCGATCCCGGGTTGCATTGGTGAGAAGCGAGCGCTTTTCATAGGGCCGCGACCCCAATATATTGGCCAGACAGGTGGATTTTTTATTTTATACTTGTGGAAGTTATGTTCACGGCCCCAATATTTTGGCAAGCCGGGTGTATTTTTATTTTATATGTCACATTGCAAGTGACGGCTATGTAGATCTACTCTGGGTTCCTACGCACTGTACGCAAGGTGGGTAACCGGGTACCCGTTTATAGAACGTACATTTATGTATAATACGTTCGATTTTATCGGTTATAAAGCGAGCGGATGTCAATTGGTGTTGACGTGACTGGAACATAATTATATTTTTTGTGAAATAATATTATAAAATAGCATCACATATTATAAAAAATATGTTTACTTTTTAGGTCTAGATGCCATTCAAATAATTTCAATTACAGTATCTTAAAATGTTCCCAGGACCCCCTAGCAGACTCGTGACCCTCATAATCCGCGGCCCCAATGTCAGCTGGCTTCCGACGCGTCTGCTTTTAATACATAATGGTATGGAATTCTGCTTCACTGTGCTTGTTCTCCGAGACATATCCAGCAGTTATATAACTTTTTAGTTTTGTTTCCTTAGAATAAAATTTGACCTAGATTCTTATTCTGCAACAATCTATTTATAAATATAGATATGGCAGTAATGAAATAGTCTAAAATATATAAAATATAACTGAAACAGAAGGCGCGTTACAGTTGTTCCAAATAGATTATTGTGCTCCAGTGTGTAATAGAAGGTCATTTGTTGCACCGGTTATATACAGTGTTTAACCCATTTAACCCCAAGTAACTGACATGGACTGGTGCATTATATTTTTAGACCAATAAATTAATAAGAAAATTACCTTTGGACCAGTTCATTTATCAAAATGGGTAATTTTATCTAAAAATAGTAATAATTATTATAGTAATAATTATTACTGGCAGAAAGTGCAGATCCTGATGAAACGGCTCGTCATGAGCCGGCTCATCTGAATCTACACTTCTATTAAGTCTATTTAAAGGCCTGTAGTGTTGAAAGGGTTATGTTACCTTCAGCTTTAGTCATGAATATGCTACTTGGACTGCTAGGGTCGCTGTTGCCGAGCGCGTTCTTAGCAATTACTCTCATCTGATACGCCATGTACGGAAACAGATCCCATACTATTATGCTGAATGTGTGGCCATCCACTAACAATACACGGCTATCTGACCAGTTTATATCATCGACCCTGTAATGTAAATGAACAGTTCTCAAGGTCATAACATTTCTAAAAAAGAATTCCAATATATTCTATAACATTTAATTGATTCAGAATAACTAAATGCAATACAGTCAAACCTGTCTTAAGCATCATTAAGGGATTCTCAGGTGCTTAATAGAGGTCAAATGTATAATAAAGTAACTTATTGGGGATCTGGAAACTGGCTGCTTAATAAAGTTTGGCTGCTTAATAGAGGTGACCACAAACACAGGTTTGACTGTATATGGCTTGCACCAGGGATAAGAAAAGTACATTCTTGTCTGGTGGCCTGGCCTACTGTAATATACACTGTTTGTGATTGGCTGAATATGCATCAGGTATTAGACACTGTAATTTAATTTTCAATAATGTTTTTAATAACATGTTAGCACTGTGTAAATTGTTCACATCGATGATGCTGTTGGTTATTGGACTGTAGTTGTCTGCAGTAACTTTCCTCTTCATATTGACAATGCTATTGGTTATTGGACTGTAGTTGTCTACAGTAACTTACCTCTTCATATTGACAATGTAGTTGGTTATTGGACTGTTGTTGTCTGCAGTAACTTTCCTCTTCATATTGACAATGCTAGTGGTTATTGGACTGTTGTTGTCTACAGTAACTTACCTCTTCATATTGACAATGTAGTTAGTTATTGGACTGTTGTTGTCTGCAGTAACTTTCCTCTTCATATTGACAATGCTAGTGGTTATTGGACTGTTGTTGTCTGCAGTAACTTACTTTTTCACATTGACAATGTAGTTGGTTATTGGACTGTTGTTGTCTGCAGTAACTTACTTTTTCACATTGACAATGTAGTTGGTTATTGGACTGTTGTTGTCTGCAGTAACTTACTTTTTCACATTGACAATGTAGTTGGTTATTGGACTGTTGTTGTCTGCAGTAACTTACTTTTTCACATTGACAATGTAGTTGGTTATTGGACTGTTGTTGTCTGCAGTAACTTACTTTTTCACATTGACAATGTAGTTGGTTATTGGACTGTTGTTGTCTGCAGTAACTTACTTTTCACATTGACAATGTAGTTGGTTATTGGACTGTTGTTGTCTGCAGTAACTTACTTTTTCACATTGACAATGTAGTTGGTTATTGGACTGTTGTTGTCTGCAGTAACTTACTTTTTCACATTGACAATGTAGTTGGTTATTGGACTGTTGTTGTCTGCAGTAACTTACTTTTTCACATTGACAATGTAGTTGGTTATTGGACTGTTGTTGTCTGCAGTAACTTACTTTTTCACATTGACAATGTAGTTGGTTATTGGACTGTTGTTGTCTGCAGTAACTTACTTTTTCACATTGACAATGTAGTTGGTTATTGGACTGTTGTTGTCTGCAGTAACTTACTTTTTCACATTATTGGACTGTTGTTGTCTGCAGTAACTTACTTTTTCACATTGACAATGTAGTTGGTTATTGGACTGTTGTTGTCTGCAGTAACTTACTTTTTCACATTGACAATGTAGTTGGTTATTGGACTGTTGTTGTCTGCAGTAACTTACTTTTTCACATTGACAATGTAGTTGGTTATTGGACTGTTGTTGTCTGCAGTAACTTACTTTTTCACATTGACAATGTAGTTGGTTATTGGACTGTTGTTGTCTGCAGTAACTTACTTTTTCACATTGACAATGTAGTTGGTTATTGGACTGTTGTTGTCTGCAGTAACTTACTTTTTCACATTGACAATGCTAGTGGTTATTGGACTGTTGTTGTCTGCAGTAACTTACTTTTTCACATTGACAATGTAGTTGGTTATTGGACTGTTGTTGTCTGCAGTAACTTACTTTTTCACATTGACAATGTAGTTGGTTATTGGACTGTTGTTGTCTGCAGTAACTTACTTTTTCACATTGACAATGCTAGTGGTTATTGGACTGTTGTTGTCTGCAGTAACTTACTTTTTCACATTGACAATGTAGTTGGTTATTGGACTGTTGTTGTCTGCAGTAACTTACTTTTTCACATTGACAATGCTAGTGGTTATTGGACTGTTGTTGTCTGCAGTAACTTACTTTTTCACATTGACAATGTAGTTGGTTATTGGACTGTTGTTGTCTGCAGTAACTTACTTTTTCACATTGACAATGCTAGTGGTTATTGGACTGTTGTTGTCTGCAGTAACTTACTTTTTCACATTGACAATGTAGTTGGTTATTGGACTGTTGTTGTCTGCAGTAACTTACTGTTTCACATTGACAATGTAGTTGATTATTGGACTGTTGTTGTCTGCAGTAACTTACTTTTTCACATTGACAATGCTAGTGGTTATTGGACTGTTGTTGTCTGCAGTAACTTACTTTTTCACATTGACAATGTAGTTGGTTATTGGACTGTTGTTGTCTGCAGTAACTTACTTTTTCACATTGACAATGTAGTTGGTTATTGGACTGTTGTTGTCTGCAGTAACTTACTTTTTCACATTGACAATGTAGTTGATTATTGGACTGTTGTTGTCTGCAGTAACTTACTTTTTCACATTGACAATGCTAGTGGTTATTGGACTGTTGTTGTCTGCAGTAACTTACTTTTTCACATTGACAATGTAGTTGATTATTGGACTGTTGTTGTCTGCAGTAACTTACTTTTTCACATTGACAATGTAGTTGGTTATTGGACTGTTGTTGTCTGCAGTAACTTACTTTTTCACATTGACAATGTAGTTGATTATTGGACTGTTGTTGTCTGCAGTAACTTACTTTTTCACATTGACAATGCTAGTGGTTATTGGACTGTTGTTGTCTGCAGTAACTTACTTTTTCACATTGACAATGTAGTTGGTTATTGGACTGTTGTTGTCTGCAGTAACTTACTTTTTCACATTGACAATGTAGTTGGTTATTGGACTGTTGTTGTCTGCAGTAACTTACTTTTTCACATTGACAATGTAGTTGATTATTGGACTGTTGTTGTCTGCAGTAACTTACTTTTTCACATTGACAATGCTAGTGGTTATTGGACTGTTGTTGTCTGCAGTAACTTACTTTTTCACATTGACAATGTAGTTGGTTATTGGACTGTTGTTGTCTGCAGTAACTTACTTTTTCACATTGACAATGTAGTTGATTATTGGACTGTTGTTGTCTGCAGTAACTTACTTTTTCACATTGACAATGCTAGTGGTTATTGGACTGTTGTTGTCTGCAGTAACTTACTTTTTCACATTGACAATGTAGTTGGTTATTGGACTGTTGTTGTCTGCAGTAACTTACTTTTTCACATTGACAATGTAGTTGATTATTGGACTGTTGTTGTCTGCAGTAACTTACTTTTTCACATTGACAATGCTAGTGGTTATTGGACTGTTGTTGTCTGCAGTAACTTACTTTTTCACATTGACAATGTAGTTGGTTATTGGACTGTTGTTGTCTGCAGTAACTTACTTTTTCACATTGACAATGTAGTTGATTATTGGACTGTTGTTGTCTGCAGTAACTTACTTTTTCACATTGACAATGCTAGTGGTTATTGGACTGTTGTTGTCTGCAGTAACTTACTTTTTCACATTGACAATGTAGTTGGTTATTGGACTGTTGTTGTCTGCAGTAACTTACTTTTTCACATTGACAATGTAGCTGGTTATTGGACTGTTGTTGTCTGCAGTAACTTACTTTTTCACATTGACAATGTAGTTGGTTATTGGACTGTTGTTATCTTTGATACTTTTCTTCCAGGTGACGACGGCATCTCTTGCGTTGATTTTATGCACAAACGGTAAACCTGGTGGACTAGGAACTTCTGTAATACACACAACAACAGATCATCTAAACATCATAGAACTATCTGAGCATAATTATAAGTTAATACAGCACAATGTCATGGATACATCAAACCACACATCAAGTTCACAGACACGCCCCAACAATCAATTAATGTGTCGCAATAATCACAGACACACCCCAACAATCAATTAATGTGTCACAATAATCACAGACACGCCCCAACAATCAATTAATGTGTCGCAATAATCACAGGCACACCCCAACAATCAATTAATGTGTCGCAATAATCACAGACACACACCAACAATCAATTAATGTGTCGCAATAATCACAAACACACCCCAACAATCAATTAATGTGTCACAATAATCACAGACACGCCCCAACAATCAATTAATGATTATTTGATGGAGATAATCTCAATAAGTTTTCGTTTAAATCCATTTTCTTTCTGTACAGTATACAATAGATATGTACTGTACATTATGAATGAATAAATATGCTTAAACCAATTAATGTGTCACAATAATCACAGACACGCCCCAACAATCAATTAATGTGTCACAATAATCACAGACACGCCCCAACAATCAATTAATGTGTCACAATACGCTTATTGAAAATATTGTATGAGGAAGCTGACTGATTGCATAATAAGAGATAATAAGTATCTATTTAATATGATGCCCTAAAATTCAGTATCTAAATACTTCATGAATGTTTATTTCAAAATAATGACTGTCGTTCATGTTCACAGCTTTAAAAAACACTTCAGTCAAGTCCATAATATCATATTTTCTATTACAATGTTGTCATTTCCCCGATAGAAAGCCACCAACACAGTCATGCTGCTTTAGATTAGGGTACATGTAAGTGGTAGCAACCAGTTTGCAAAATCCATGCTATTAAAAACTAAAACTAAATTTGTGGTTGTGTTATAGTTATTTGTATAGCTATTATATCAGAAATAAACGCCAGTATTTCTTAACCAATCAAATGCTAGTATTTCTTAACCAATCAAATGCTAGTATTTCTTAACCAATCAAATGCTAGTATTTCTTAACCAATCAAATGCTAGTATTTCTTAACCAATCAAATGCCAGTATTTCTTAACAAATCAAATGCCAATATTTCTTAACCAATCTAACGCCAGCATTTCTCAACCAATCAAATGCCAGTATTTTGTTTCAAGAGCAGCCACAATACTTCCATAGCGTAATCTTATACTAGGTTATTATTCTGTTCATTAGACTCTTTCTATGTAACAAATCATAGTAGCGATGAAATTAAAGTGTGTGCATCAATTTTAACACGTTTTATTAATATTTCTGGCATCAAAAACGGGACACTCGCATACAATGCAATTTCTTTTTTTAACCCTTTCCTTCATAGAGATTTAGGTTAATATACTATTATATCTCCATGCAAATGACAGCCATTTAGCTATCATGCAGTGGATAACTAGTCGCCATATCTATCCCACCTCCATAGATATTACTGGGACTACATAGAGATTTAGGTTAATAGACTATTATATCTCCATACAAACGACAGCCATTTAGCTATCATGCAGTAGATAAGTAGTCGTCATATCTATCACACCTCCATAGATATTAAGATATTACTGGGACGAAATGAGATTCTGGCCTTTATTGTGAGCATTGGTTTGGCTACTACATCGTCAATGGTATGTTGTATTGGTGGTAATGGCGTCAAGAGGTGCTTCTATGAGGGAAAGGGTTAAACAGGAATATATCTTTCATGAAAATAATCGAAGAAAATTGACATAAATCAAACAAAATGTCTTCAGTGCGAAAGGCTGATACAATAGAACAAAAAATCCTGTTGAAATAAGTGACGATAGGTTTTCACCAAGTCACAGTAAATGTGAGTGTTGTATTGGGTTTGCATACTTCGTACATGGAGTTAGGGGGGTGGGGTACAATTTGCATTCATTCCTCTAACTCTACATGCTGTTATCAATCTTGCAAAAAAATCATGCAAATCATTTAAAAAATATATCATAATACATAACTGTCTACTTGTTAGCCATGTACATGTATCTAACATAATAAGACAACACACACGTTAGCTAGGTTTTATTCTAGAATGGTAAAATGGCAGCAGGGTGGGTCAGAAAAGAGGCATGGTGCATTTTGTGCCATGAAGGGGGTAGGTGCGGGGGGTGTATTTGGGGGTTACCCCCTAGAACATTTTGCTAACTTACACTGATTGACAGCTAATTCTGCTTGACCAAAGAGGCAGTTGGAGCAATGGAGTTGGGTCTTGCGCGCATCACTCCGTGTCATTATGGTGAACATTTGTGTGAAGTTATTTGAAAATCTATCAAAGGGTTTAAGACTTATACTCCAGACACGACATTTTCAACCCTTTGACCGACTTCGACTTAGGTTTACGAACTAAAAAGTTGATCCAGACTGTGTTTCAGGGTAGCTCCTAACCGTAATGATCAATTTCATGGAGAAAATCTAAATAAGCTACTAGCTTCCGATTTAATCCATTTGTTCTTGTATATTAATGTTACAACATGATGTAAATATTGATAAAATAAAATATGTTTAAACTAATGATCAATTACAGTTTTCAACTAAAATGTTTTCCTCTAATCCCCAAATGCCTCTAATCCCCAAATGTTTGCTTCTAATCCTCAAATGTTTGCCTCCAATCCCCAAATGTTTGCCTCCATTCCCCAAATGTTTGCCCAGACAGATGGACAGAGAGTAAACTTATCCGGTCCCGACCAGTAGGAGTAATAAAATAAATATTCATATTTGTTATTTTGAGAAAAACCACCACACACAACTTGTAATTACTACCACTAACTATGCGTACAAAGCGTGCCCCATAGAGTTTAATACCGGTCCCAGTATCTGTCTTCCCGCACAGAGAACCAAACCATATCCCCAAAATCTAATCCATGTTGGAAACTACACATGTTATCATATGCAAGTGTCCATTCAAGACCAGTCATTGACAGTCCATGGAATTCAACATTTTAATTGTAAATGAATTTCTGAATGTGCCAAATAGTATTTTATGTAATCTATACTACATGGTAAGTTATAATTTATTTGGTTTCTTAACTATTAACCCTTTCAACACTACAGACTAAATAGGTATGCAAACAATGTAGATTCAGATCGTAACAAGCCGTCTCTTCAGGATCTGCAAATGTTACTAGTAATTTTACTATTTTAGACAAAATTACCAATCTTTTTTTTTATACTTTATTTATTTTAAAACGATTGCGAAGCAAGTTTTCACAACTTATATTAATCACTCTCGTTGGCTCGGATGAAAGCGTATATGTGGTCATTCATGTGGGAGGAAACCGGAGTACCCGGAGAAAACCCACCTGTCCGATCTGGCGACCATCGTACCATCTCACATACTTCCCTGTCCGAGGCTCGAACCCGGGTCGGTGAGTTGGTGAGAAGCGAGCGCGCTAACCACTGCGCTAATCGGACTTACCAATCTTGATATAAATGAACTGGTCCAAATGCAAATTTATTGAACAACTTATTGGTCTAAACATAACATGGACCCGTCCATGTCAGTTACTTAGTGTTGAATGGGTTAATGTGAGTAATCTTCTTGTAGAGCCCTTAAAGTTGTAACAACTACTTACGTCCCATGGTGGGTTTCCAGCTGTTAATGGGGGGGGGGTAGCAGACAACAGATGCCCCCAAAGCAGCATTTCATGCACAGAATATCATTTGAGTAAGTCTTGAATGGACGCCTTACCTCCCAAGAACTCTGAACATTATAGTATGTATCATACAAAACCTGGTAAAAAGTACTTCATACCGGTATATTCTGGGATCTGCCATGGTTTAATCTTACCAACTGGAAATCACAGAAGCAACATTTCCAAGGGGTAAAGATACTTTTTACCTATTCATATAATTTCTGGAATTTTTCACTTTTTTCGGGGTTTATCTGTATAGAAACAATTTTCTGGGAAGATATACCGGTACATTCTAGGTATTTTCTACTGTACTTTCTGTGGTTATATTCTATATATAGAAACCATTTTCTAGGGTGATATACATTCTAGGTATTTTTCTGTACTTTCTGGGGTTATATTAAACCATTTACTTTGGTTACCGGGTAGTCTGTGGTAATTATGCATGTTCTATGAATAGAAACCATTTTCTAGAGTCATACTCCATTTTCTACATTTATATTCCACGACTGTGTACTGTACATATACATCCAAGAGGTTGCTTTTGTCGTTGTACCATGTAACTACAAGACAGTCCTTTTTTTCACAATCAAAACAGACAGAATTTCAAATAATCTTCTCGTGTTCCTGTGTCTATAAATGTATCTATGTTGCCCAGAATCAGATGATTTAAATGCACTGGCATACCAAGCATAGTTGAACAGAAGCAGTCTACCTCACATACACCGTCCTTTATACGCTTAATTCTCTCAATGTTTTCAGAAATGTGTGTATGAGGGCCTCATGGTAGATTGACTTAATTGTTCAAATGAGTTCTCTCATTAAATAAAGTCTTTATTATTATTATCCCGCCGATCAGAAACATGTTTCCATAAAGACAACAACGGTTAATTCTTTTCGCAAAATGACGAACAATTTGCATATATGGGGTGTCCTGTTTGTGCAAGCATGTGCCAAGGAGACCGCTGTGATGTGATACTTTCTGCTGTGATGTGATACTTTCTGGTATGATGTGATACTTTCTGCTGTGATACTTTCTGCTGTGATGTGATACTTTCTGCTGTGATGTGATACTTTCTGCTGTGATACTTTCTGCTGTGATACTTTCTGCTGTGATGTGATACGTTCTGCTGTGATGTGATACTTTCTGATGTGATGTGATACATTCTGCTGTGATACTTTCTGCTGTGATGTGATACTTTCTGCTGTGATACTTTCTGCTGTGATGTGATAATTTCTGCTGTGATGTGATACTTTCTGCTGTGAT
Source organism: Archivesica marissinica (assembly GCA_014843695.1). Taxonomy (NCBI): domain Eukaryota; kingdom Metazoa; phylum Mollusca; class Bivalvia; order Venerida; family Vesicomyidae; genus Archivesica; species Archivesica marissinica. The sequence goes on from CM026398.1 coordinate 29,251,321, forward strand.
ACGTTCTGCTGTGATGTGATACTGCTGTGATGTGATACTTTCTGCTGTGATACTTTCTGCTGTGATACTTTCTGCTGTGATGTGATACTTTCTGCTGTGATACTTTCTGCTGTGGCTGTGATACTTTCTGCTGTGATACTTTCTGCTGTGATACTTTCTGCTGTGATGTGATACTTTCTGCTGTGATGTGATACTTTCTGCTGTGATACTTTCTGCTGTGATGTGATACTTTCTGCTGTGATACTTTCTGCTGTGGCTGTGATACTTTCTGCTGTGATACTTTCTGCTGTGATGTGATACTTTCTGATGTGATACTTTCTGCTGTGATGTGATACTTTCTGCTGTGATGTGATACTTTCTGCTGTGATACTTTCTGCTGTGATGTGATACTTTCTGCTGTGATGTGATACTTTCTGCTGTGATACTTCCTACTGTGATGTTGTGTCAGCAACGCTCTGATTGGTTGTAGAGAGGATCAACAGCTTGTATCAGCAACGTTCTGATTGGTTGTAGAGAGGACCAACAGCTTGTATCAGCAACTTTCTGATTGGTTGTAGAGAGGACCAACAGCTTGTATCAGCAATGTTCTGATTGGTTGTAGAGAGGACCAACAGTTTGTATCAGCAATGTTCTGATTGGTGAAGAGAGGACCAACAGCTTGTATCAGCAACATTCTGATTGGTTGTAGAGAGGACCAACAGCTTGTATCAGCAATGTTCTGATTGGTTGTAGAGAGGACCAACAGCTTGTATCAGCAACATTCTGATTGGTTGTGGAGAGGACCAATAGCTTGTATCAGCAACATTCTGATTGGTTGTAGAGAGGACCAACAGCTTGTATCAGCAACATTCTGATTGGTTGTAGAGAGGACCAACAGCTTGTATCAGCAATGTTCTGATTGGTTGTAGAGAGGACCAACAGCTTGTATCAGCAACATTCTGATTGGTTGTAGAGAGGACCAACAACTTGTATCAGCAATGTTCTGATTGGTTGTAGAGAGGACCAACAGCTTGTATCAGCAACATTCTGATTGGTTGTAGAGAGGACCAACAGCTTGTATCAGCAATGTTCTGATTGGTTGTAGAGAGGACCAACAGCTTTGTATCAGCAACGTTCTGATTGGTTGTATAGAGGACCAATAGCTTGTATCAGCAACATTCTGATTGGTGAAGAGAGGACCAACAGCTTGTATCAGCAACGTTCTGATTGGTTGTAGAGAGGACCAACAGCTTGTATCAGCAACGTTCTGATTGGTTGTAGAGAACATCACAAACCAGGTCACTGTGCCTGGGAATCTGTACATTCAATCTACATCCAATACACAATATACAAACTGAGTCCCAATCCACAGCATGTTTCCATGGTAACCTGAATTCAACAATCACCCTATATTCTACTGATTCTGATTTTAAGGGTAGTTAGTTAGGTACAAACAGGGATAATTATACAGTGCGCATTAAACAATGAAAAGCCACAAGAGGCTGATCCAAAACCAGATTACGGTGCTGCAAGTAACAAATCTAACACTCAAAATTACCGGTATTGTTAGCACTATATCCCAAAGGCTTCACTACACAACTAGACATGTCGGATTATCCAACGAGGAATCCGGGTACCGGTCAATGAATTTAATAATTATAGGCCTCTAGGGTAACCAACCTGCTCTGTTAAACTATTCTTGTGGCATATAGCCTATATAACCCATCAGCAATTGCTGAAAGCTTTCTTGCCTAAAATGCTTAATAACTGTTTCTAATTACCTACAAATAATTTGCTTTGTTTTTGGGGTTTAACATCGCACCAACAGCGTAGGTCATATGGCGCCTTTCCAGCTATTATTGGTGGAGGAAGACCCTGGGTGCCACTCTGCGGCAGTATGGCTTGAACCCGGGTAGAATCACAGACCTTCCACAAGCCAGCTGGATAGCTTCCTCACATGAAATCATTCGAGACCCCCAGTGGGATTTGAACCAACGGCGGTGCTGGGCAAGTGATTGAAGAAAACGACCTCAACAACTCAGCCACAGAGGCCTCTGACAAATAACGTGTTAAATGTTGCGAAAACTTGTTTTAAGAAATTGTCATCTGGCGATCTAAAATCACCAATGCTAAGGAATGAGTTGGTGGTACCTGGCCTGTTACGTATTATTTATGGGTACTTGGCCTGTTACGTATTATTTATGGGTACCTGGCCTGTTACGTATTATCTACAACATCTAGCATCCTACAGATGTCATATTAGAACAGATATACTCACCATACGGGAACCGAGGGTCGCCTACGTACATAATAATTAGCAACACTCTTACTACAAGATTATATATATAAATCACACAGTATTTCACATGTACATATAAAACTTTACTGTAACATTCCCACCATTGTTGTCTATATCTATACAGTTCACTTGTCAATCTCTGAGCAAGCTCAACTGAAACTTCCCCCATTACACCGCTCTAACTCTCTAACTACCCTCATAATGAGACAACAAAGATAATTCATCTATATGTGACATGCCTAGCGAAAAGATACATTCCGGGTATATGATGGCTATTAACCCATAACTTGCCGAATAAATTGGACCGAATGTGCAAATAACATAGATCCAGATCAACTGCAGCATAATACTGTATCTGATCAGGATCTATGTTGTTTGCTATTCAGACAAGTGTTTTAGCTCCACTGTCTTAATGGCAAACAGCATAGAGCCTGATCAGACGGCTCCATCGGATCTGGCTCTATGCTGTTTGCAAAAGTTATTTTAGTTGTGATTGGCATGTTAAGGGTCAATATAAAAAAACAATATATGTGTGTGTTTTAAGTTTATTTAATATTTATCGGCGCTACCGGTTGCCCATATCCTGAAGAGATCGTCATTTTAGATTTTGGAGGATAGTGCAATGAATGATACAGACACAGAGACTCATTCCAGAGTCTCCTCTGGTTATTTAATGTTATTAATTTATTGACCTAAAAATACTGTGCACCAGGCCATGTCAGTTACTTGGTGTTGAATGGGTTAAAATACTATTTGATATATTTCATAGTCATAAAATAATTACATTACAGGTGTAAGCATAAACATTTTTAAAATTAAAAAATTATAAAAGATTTGAAAATATGCAAGAAAATAATGATCAATCATATTACCGAGAAATACTGAAAGCACCAGATAAAACCATCCACCTGCCACGAGTCAGTTGGAATACTGGGATTTCCAATTACAGTAATGAACGGCAATTCATGTAAGTCAAACGACTAGTCAACAGAAGACCAATTAAGTTTTGGTCATGTACACCCAGAATTCATCTCTTCAACTGGCATCTCACATATTAATAAATTAAATAACAAGCAAATACAGCCATACAAATACAGCCATACAAGTACAGCCATACAAATACAGCCATACAAGTACATGGAAAAATAGGGTACAATTAACATGCATTATGTTCCGGCTTCCTTCTACATTTCGCAAAGCATTCATGCATTTCTATATCAGAGACCCACTCCCAAGCTTGGAAATGGACTCTATAGAAAGCGAAAGTTCATAGAATAAATGTCAGTTTTGTTGCTAAAGGAGTCAATTGTTAGATATGGCAACAGCTCATCTTATACCGGTAATAGCTTTTCATAATTCTATTTTATCTGCTTTCAACACATGAAATAATTAATATAAAAATAATTATATTTTTCAGATTGCATATTAGACTATTAAGCATTACATAGCTCATCACCATAATAATACATATAGAATTATTATTATATGATAAGAAAAAAATGTCATAAATATATGTATGGTCGATATATATATGTAATGTTAGTTTATACAAATTTATTTTAGCTTGATTGTGAAACACATTGTTACAATTATATTAATCACTCTCGAGACCTCATTCCTGATGGAATCCATCGCCACGAGGGAGAGAGAAGAGGCAATGTGGATTTTAAATGCCTTGCCTAAGGGCACAATCGTAACGGCTCCAGTGGGGCTCGATATACATGTAGATTAATAAATCAAAATGTTTCCAATGTTAAAGAGTGTTTTTAGAGATACTAGATAGGAATTATCTCGGTATCTCTATATATCGTAAGACAATTTTATAGAGCAGGCTCCGAGGTTATAACACTGTTCTCAAATCTCAAAACTCAGTCTCAAGCGTCTTATTGGTTCAGTTGACAGTAACACTCGGAATCAACCAATCAGATCATTTGAGATCTGAGAAAAGTTTTATAACCTCGAGGCCAGGTTAACTTTAAATAAATCTATAAAATTGTTTTCTTGTCACAGCGTGTTAGGTAGCTGTATAAAACGTGTTAATTATAATAAAAATGTACATGTGAGTTACAAAGTCTAACATAAACAAAGAATATCTGTGTACGCATATATCTATATATATTGTACAGTACATATGTTTATGTTATATGGCTGATATGGGTGACATTGGAGTCATGATTTTAATAACCAAACAATAATCTACTGATGGCTGACTATTGATGCATGCATGTGAAAGGAACTGAAATCAAACTATACATTGTATAGAACACTAGCAAAACAATCATAGGCCCATTATCAATTAATCTTAGATTTTTCATTACAATTTTGGGGGCACGGTGTGACAATGTATTTGTTGAAAATTTAGTCTGAAATTTGAGATTTTTATAGTTTAGTTTATACAAATTTAATTTAGCTCGATTGCGAAACAAGTTCTTATAACTTATACTAATCACTCTCGAGACCTCATTCCTGATTGAATCCATCGCCACGAGGGAGAGAATAGGCAATGTGGAATTTAAATGCCTTGCCTAAGGACACAATCTTAACGGCTCCAGTGGGGCTCGAACTCCAGACCTTTCGCACCTGAAGCGAACGCGTATCCACTGCGCTATCACGACTTCCACAAATGACTGAATGTCATGACTGAATATAACTGGGGAGTGGCTGAGGGTGGATAGGGGGGGGGGGATAAAAATGGGTGTGAGTGGTATGAATATCTGCTAATTAAGTCATAATGGCCGTGTCAAAACTGAAAAATAAGTTGTGTGTATATTGAAACTAAAAAGAATAAATTGATTAGTACACAAGTGAACAACACTGTACTGAGCCAGCAACACATTCAAACAATAACACTAGTATAACAACTATCAGAAATTAACAAAACATAAACTAACGTAAATTAACCAAACAATAATTGTTAACATCTTGTCTGATAAAAGTCTCTATTCGCAAAGTTCAGCTTAGCTTGATTGCGAAACAAGTTCTTACAACTTATATTAACCACTCTCAAGACCTCATTCCTGATGGAATCCATCACCACGAGGGAGAGAGAAGAGGTAACGTGGAATTTAAATGCCTGGCGTAAGGGTACAATCGTAACGGCTCCAGTGGGGCTCGAACTTCGGGCCATTCGCACCGTTCATTTTAGCGAAAGTTAATCAGAGTTGCACTCTTACAGTTTTCAGAAACCTGAATATATTATATTATGGGTGAGGAACGACAATTACAAGATAAGATATTTGTCAGACAAAATATTGAACTGAATTTACAAGAACGTGTGCAGCTGGAAATTGCTTTTAATCTCACCCTTAGAAATAGTGATATTTTCACTCATCACTTCAATATCAAATATTTCCTCAGAAATAGATACATTGTTCTCGTCTGGAAATAACACACATAATACAGGTCAATCAATCAATCAATCAATCACTGATACAAAATACCAGAGTACATAGAGACATTGTTCTCGTCTGGAAATAACACACATAATACAGGTCAATCAATCAATCAATCACTGATACAAAATACCAGAGTACAAAGTTGTTAGCGTCTTTTGATTCATTTTAGTTCTACTCCCTTGAGTTCTAAAGTAATAAAGTATGTAAACATATTTGTTTAACCATTAACCACATGCCAGCATACATTTAGTGCTGCTTCTATGCAGGAATGGGTTAATAGTCCCATAATTGTACCAACAAACAATCCAGAATGTATTCACCCAAATGAAGTCACATTTGGTTGCTAGGTACGCAAGTATATAGTGACCTGCATACATCAGGGACCAGTGTTGTGGTTGCTAGGTGTACACGGGTACAGGAGTATATAGTGACATGCATACAGTAGTGTGTATGTGGACATTAACCCTTTCAACCCCACAGGCCTCTAAATAGGCTTATGAAAAGTGTAGATCCAGATGAGCCGGCTCGTGACGAGCCGTCTCATCAGGATCTGCACTTTTTTGCGAGTAATAATTATTACTATTTTTAGATAAAATTACCCATTTTGATAAATGAACTGGTCCAAAGGTAATTTTCTTATTAATTTATTGGTCTGAAAATATCACGCACCAGTCCATGTCAGTTACTTGGGGCTGAATGGGTTAAGTGATAGATCTGTGTGTAAGTGGACATTAATTGATAGAGCTGTGTGTACGCAGACATTAATTGATAGAGCTGTGTGTACGCAGACATTAATTGATAGAGCTGTGTGTACGCAGACATTAATTGATAGAGCTTTGTGTAAGTGGACATTAATTGATAGAGCAGTGTGTAAGTGGACATTAATTGATAGAGCTGTGTGTAAGTGGACATTAATTGATAGAGCTGTGTGTACGCAGACATTAATTGATAGAGCTGTGTGTACGCAGACATTAATTGATAGAGCTTTGTGTAAGTGGACATTAATTGATAGAGCAGTGTGTAAGTGGACATTAATTGATAGAGCTGTGTGTAAGTGGACATTAATTGATAGAGCTGTGTGTAAGTGGACATTAATTGATAGAGCTGCGTGTAAATGGACATTAATTGATAGAGCTGTGTGTAAGTGGACATTAATTGATAGAGCTGTGTGTAAGTGGACATTAATTGATAGAGCTGTGTGTAAGTGAACATTAATTGATAGAGCTGTGTGTAAGTGGACATTAATTGATAGAGCTTTGTGTAAGTGGACATTAATTGATAGAGCTGCGTGTAAGTGGACATTAATTGATAGAGCTGCGTGTAAGTGGACATTAATTGATAGAGCTTTGTGTAAGTGGACATTAATTGATAGAGCTGTGTGTAAGTGAACATTAAGTGATAGAGCTGTGTGTACATGGACATTAAGTGATAGAGCGGTGTGTAAGTGGACATTAATTGATAGAGCTGTGTGTAAGTGGACATTAATTGATAGAGCTTTGTGTAAGTGGACATTAATTGATAGAGCTGTGTGTAAGTGGACATTAATTGATAGAGCTGTGTAAGTGGACATTAATTGATAGAGCTGTGTGTAAGTGGACATTAATTGATAGAGCTGCGTGTAAGTGGACATTAATTGATAGAGCTGTGTGTAAGTGGACATTAATTGATAGAGCTTTGTGTAAGTGGACATTAATTGATAGAGCGTTGTGTAAGTGGACATTAATTGATAGAGCTTTGTGTAAGTGGACATTAATTGATAGAGCTGTGTGTAAGTGAACATTAAGTGATAGAGCTGTGTGTACATGGACATTAAGTGATAGAGCGGTGTGTAAGTGGACATTAAAAATAGAGCTGTGTGTAAGTGGACATTATTGATAGAGCTGTGTGTAAGTGGACATTAATTGATAGAGCTGGTGTAAGTGGACATTAATTGATAGAGCGGTGTGTAAGTGGACATTATGTGATAGAGCTGTGTGTAAGTGGACATTAATTGATAGAGCTGTGTGTAAGTGGACATTAATTGATAGAGCTCTGTTAAGTGGACATTAAGTGATAGAGCTGTGTGTAAGTGGACATTAATTGATAGAGCTGTGTGTAAGTGGACATTAATTGATAGAGCTGTGTGTAAGTGGACATTAATTGATAGAGCGGTGTGTAAGTGGACATTATGTGATAGAGCTGTGTGTAAGTGGACATTATGTGATAGAGCTGTGTGTAAGTGGACATTAATTGATAGAGCTGTGTGTAAGTAGACATTAATTGATAGAGCTGTTAAGTGGACATTAATTGATAGATCTGTGTGTAAGTGGACATTAAGTGATAGAGCTGTGTGTAAGTGGACATTAAGTGATAGAGCTGTGTGTAAGTGGACATTAATTGATAGAGGTGTGTGTAAGTGGACATTAATTGATAGAGCTGTGTGTAAGTTGACATTAATTGATAGAGCTGCGTGTAAGTGGACATTAATTGATAAAGCTGCATGTTTGACGCACATGTGTGATGACATACTAAACATTATGCTACTCTCACACTGTGGCGAATATATTTGAAATTCACGTTAAATTCACCAAAAATTATATGATTGGCCTGGTGAAATACTGATACAGTAAAACCCCTCTAATCCAGAATCCGCTCTAAACCAGACTTTTTCTTCGGTCCCGAATTGTCCCTTCTATTTTCAGTGTAAGAAAAACACATCTAATCCGGAACACCTCTATCCTGGAAACCGGATGGAATTTTATAACATGTTGTGTATTTTCAACACAAAATGACCCTCTAAGCTGGACGTGCCAATTATGAAAGGAAGTCAAAGGATAATCCTCACGTATTATGTCCTCGTCTGTTTTTCTCATGTTGTAAAAATCGCACTTTGTACTGCGTATAATTGGTGGGTAGATTACATCATACTAGCAGATCGTTTGTGTGATTTTATCCATTTCATCTAATGTTTGTGGCAGCAAATCTGTGATAACGTTGATTGATCTTGGTTGGAATTTGTGTTCCACTAAGTACTGTTGCATATTAGCATGAACAGATTGGATATTAAAGTACATTTTAAAGTTTCTCCACTAAACAAAATCATTCATTCGTTTGATTAACATTGTGTATTCAGTCATTACGGAGATACAGTGTATTCTAGAGTTGATTTAACTGTATTCAGTGTACCCAGATTAAAATTGTGCTAGCTCTAAAGTACATCTAGAGTACATAATCATACAGTACATAATCATACAGTACATAACTACGTGTACATGTCTCATTTGTACTTGTGTATAACTATGTTTGTTTTATTTTAGTGTTGTACTGTACATCATAGTATGTTCTACAAGTATTACTTATAAAAAACCCTATAATCCGGAACCCCCTCTAAACCGGACTTTCTGTCAAGCCCAGAATAAGTCCGGATTAGAGGGGTTTTACTGTAAAAGAAAACGGTTACGTTTGTATTCGTATGGTATTCTTGCAAAAGGTCATGTAAAATGCTAGCAACTCCTTAGAAATGTCATACGATCAATACAAATGTCATACAATCAATACAAATGCCATGAATAAGAATGGCTTGTGATTGCTTATGAACATGCTGTCGAAAAAGGGAAACTATCCGGTGTTGCGAATTTTATGAACGACCGTGAATGCTACAAACACCTACGAATGTCTGGCGATCACCTTGTGATCAATGCGAATTGATGGTGAATTGTATTCGTATGCCCATTTGCCACAGTGACAGCGAATGCTACGTATGTCTGGCGATCACTTTGCATTCATAAAGCCCATTCGTCACTATATTCGCCACATTGAGAGAGCAACATAAGTCAACAAACAGCTACATATGACCAGACACGACAAACTGCTGCAAGTATACAAAACACGGTGAGTTTTTCAAATTTCAATCCTATCCAAAGATGATAACAGCAACAGCACACGCTAGCATCTGCAAAATAGACAGTGTTTGAAAACATCCAATCTCCACATAGTGATCTCATCACTACAACAACAGAGATGACAAAGATATCACATGATCAGGGCTCTACATTCTATAAAAAATACTTCAATAGTTTTTAATAAGAGAATTAATCTTGTGGTCTGTTGTGGTCTATCAGGCCATAGTGTATGAACAAATAAACTGGAGAATAGCACCCATATAGATGCAAAAAAAAACAACGCTGGTATTTGACACTGTTTGATGACAGGATAACTGAATAGTTGTTGATGGATTTTGAGGAAACTTTGTGGATATATAAGGGTTGGTCTAAGTGGAAGTGGTAGGATTATGGGAGAAATCAGCCCCAATGTGCTCTGGGAATTGTACACTCCCATTGATTTATATAGCAAAATGGACAATTCGCTAACTTCCAATGACTTCAGATGTCTACTGACTTCTCTTCTAGCCCAACCTCTATTCTATTTTTACTAGAATAAAAACACATCTATCTATAACCCTCGTATATATCCACAAAGTTTTATCAAAATCCATCAACAACTTTTGGAGCTATCCTGTCCACAACCCAAAACAGTAACCCCTGTTCCTACGGTAGGGGTTAATTAAAAACAAGAACACAATTAACGTATCTAATGTAAGCTCTTCTTGAGCTCTTCTTGCTTACAGTGCACGTGATCTCTATAGAAAACAGTGGAGATAACTACATTGCAGATTGGAAAACCCGTGGTTACAAATCACTCCGTGGAAGACTGGACGTAATGAAACACGATCACCTCTCACGAGTTAACTACCTTGAACAATGAGCTCCGTGGACTTGATCCCTTCCAGGAACTTTGTGCCGCCGTCGATGGTCTTCTTGAAATTTTTCTTGCATGTGTAATTGCCACTATCTTCCGACTTTACGTTCGTTATTTGTAGCGTGAAATTTGGCTCAACGTTGAATTTGGTCTCCAGGGTCGGGTCTCGGTATTTGGTTGTGTTATCTTGACCTACATGATTTGTAAATGCACAATACAAACGTATCTCCAGTATGTGTTTAACCTAGAAAGTGCTGTACACCGAGACATGTAAATACGCTTAGCATGTCCTTCCATAAAATATTGTTACGAGCGCAACAATAGACAAGTGCTTTCATTAACAGGAATTGTACTACTCCTTGAAAATGACCAAAGAAATTCCCGTAAATATCACATTTTGTTTTTAGCTATATACCGTATATTCCCGGCCATTAAGTCGACCGTTTCCTCATCCAGAAATGTGAAGGAAGTCATATCGACAAGAAACGAGCAACATCATTTTTTATTTGTTGGAACTTTTTTAATTTATTTATTTATTTGTTGGTTTTATTTGATTTAATATAACAATTTGCTTAGACTTACATTATAAACCATAGAAAAATGATAAACAAACTTCATAAATAAGTATTGTGCATCAATGTATTTTTTCATGATTTGTGATGGAATAAAGTCAACCAGAGATCTCAACTTTAGCTCAGTTTCATTAAAAAATGAGAGAATAAACCATTGTCGTAACCAGCCATCTCATCAGGATCTGCACTTTTTGCTAGTAATTTTGCTATTTTTAGTAAAAATTACCCATTTTGATATAAATGAATTAGTCCAAATGTAATTTTCTGATCAATTTATTGGTCTAAAAATATCATGGATCAGTCCATGTCAGTTACTTAGTATTGAATGGGTTAATATTAGTTATTCTGACTGGGTATTTCTATTTGTTGAACTATGTATAAATGCATTTGTAATAGTGTAGAGAGGTGCTAGGGTAAACTATAATCCTAGAAATTTACTGACAATTTGATGAACCGTATTGATGTATAAAATGCAATTGAAATGATAAACAGGGTTCCTTCTGTCTGAAATGTTGTCTGTGCCACTTCTGTCGCCAATTTGAAAGACTTGGAGCCAACTAAGAACCATATAGTCATGTAATTGACAAAACATGTTGCGCCAAATATTTTCGGCAATTCACAAAATTTAGCGCGAGTATTTGTATTTAGTAGCAATTGGCGACCGACAGCGGGAATCCTGATATAATATTCCCGGATCGTGCTACTGAAGCAGCCTTTCTCTGCTTACCTTTAAGAAGAATATAATTGCCATCCTGGTACCACATCAGTAATTCAAGCATTTCATCCAGGGGGTAGATCAGTCCACATGGTATGCTCACGTTGTGGTGTATAGGACTGTACACCACACCCGGGGTTGGTGGAAATGTCAAGACTGCCTCTGAAGTACAGTTAAATATATATATACACTGCCATTATCATGTCTGTAATATATATGAGCCATCTATAATAACAATATACAGTGGTATATATCATCAATTCATGACTACCCAAGGATACTGATACCCACTTTCAAATGTATATATAAAAAGTGGGTATCAGTACTATATACTATATATTCATGACCAAAATTCAAGTTAGTCACTAATTGGGTGGGGACGTGTGTGTGTGCGCGCAGTTTTTGAGACACAATTATATTTTGAGTTTTTAAGCATAAATAATTTCTGAAATCAGACTATTATTGGCCAAGTTCAAGGTGTGGGGACATGCTGTAGGTGTAGAAAATTAGTCCTTGGATTTGCATACAAAGTTTCAAATAGTTTTTAAGTTTGAGAAATAACAATGTCCGAGTTATTTTATGCATGTATTTATATTATATACATGTATGCAAATAATTTGTGTAATCACACTATTTTGGCCATAATCCAAGGTCAATGTTGGGTGGGACTTGGTAGTGGGAGGAATGAACCACTAGAATCTATTTCACAGTATTTTAGCTATATGCAAATATGTAATTGTTGACGTTGTTGTTGCCAGAAAGATGACTGCTTAATATTGGGCAAGACAAAAACTCTCTTTAAAACCCTTATCTCCACAACAGAAGAGGCGTGACCAAAGTAGACGGGTTATGGACGGGTATGAACGATACTCAATACATATGGGAATAACCAATACACTCTGTGAGTCTGTCCACTATACAAAGCACGTAAATACATTTATAGAAACACATAATAGATCACAATAAGTATGGCAAAACGAAATTCAAACTATTACCTGCATTACATGTAACTACTAGACAGAGCAGGCACAGCCCCTGCCTCCAAAATGGCATCATGGATGCAAATAATTCATTACACTGAAATGGAGATAGGTAACTAATGACAATTATGACATAATACAAATACATATAGGTATTATAAATTAATCACAGTGAAACTTTATTTTAAATTGCGTGGATTTCCGAAAGTGCGCAAATGGATCAGAATTACATGCAAATTGCCGATATTTTAGTGCAATACTTCGGAGGCATTACATCGATTGCAGTGCTCGAAAAGTAGGACAGCCCTATGCAAGACTAGCGAATCGTTGCACCTCTAATTTCTGAGGACTGTGTACGAACGTGTGTAACATTATATACATGTTCCATTAATGCCAAACCCCTTGCAGGGAGCTATACATGTTTTCCTGGGCAGGCTCAGCAGATCTAAGCGGATAACCATTACTAAACAGTGTGTGTGAGGTGCCTTGCTCAATGACACTACATTCAGGGTCTGAAATTGCTCAATGATACTAGTTACATACATGGTCTGACATAGTATCGAACCCGGGACCGTTTGATTCCAAATCAATGGATCACGGATGCCACACTTTACAAATATTTCATGTGGCATTTTGCCGAAAAATCCCCTCAAGGAAATATAACCATGTTTGTCCACTATAATTACGCAGTAGAATTCATCCTTCCATCTGGTGATCTACCTTGCGTAATACGTGTTTTCCGAGGACTGCCAAACAATTTTTTTCTATATTTGATTACGACAGACAGGTTCATTTAATTTATTTAGGACACTCGATTCTGATGTATCCCACCCAGAAAGAGGCAATGTGGAATTTAGCTTCCTTGCCTAAGAGTATAATTACAACAACTATAGCTGGGCGTGAACTCCCATCATACAATGATACATGCCACTTCTGACACTAGTATCTAAAACTGCTGTGAAGTTAACACATTGTGCTGTAACAACATATATATTTTCCGTATCAGCAATAATGTTTCAATTAAGCTGTTATTAATTTGTCACATGCCGTGATGATCATGAGCAATATAATTGAATATTGATGGAATAATATATGATTATTTGCCGATCAGAAAATCATGAAATAACAGTATAAACTATATGACTCATCCGCTAATAAGACGAGTGTATGTATTCAATGTCATGGTTGAAACACGATAACACATACCTATATACAATTTGGTTCCTCTGAAATTAAATTGTTACGACAATTATTGGAATAAAAATGAAATGTAGAAAATAAATCGATCTTCTCAGCCTTCCACCATTTTGGATTTTTACTTCCGGTAACAAAAATTGTTTAAGATTCGGCACTGTTCGAAATAATGCGGATCATTTGCTCTTCTATGAGTGTTTTCATACGATTAAACTTTATTTATTTTACAACGATTGCGAAGCAAGTTCTAACAACTTATAGTAATCACTCTCGTTGGCGCAGATGGAAGCGTATATGTGGTCATTCGTGTGGGAGGAAACCGGAGTACCCGGAGAAAACCCACCTGTCCGATCTGGCGACCACCGTACCATCTCACATACTTCCCGGTCCGAGAATCGAACCCGGGTTGCATTGGTGAGAAACAATTCCTACTGTAGCACCACCCATATGATGAACACGTATACGTTTTAACTGGTACTAATAGAATACTAACGTTGATATAAATCTAATAGAGTATATTCCGACTTGTTTGGTTTACTGTCGACAGAGTGATGCAATCGCTAAAAGATGGTGTGATGATCATTACCATAAAAAATGACGCTATGATTATTACCAATTCTGTCTGTGAAGTGCAGATATGCCATACTTTGTTAAATAAAATACAGAGTTCCAAAGTTACAGCCTCTATTCATTTACTTCATTTGCATAAGTTATGCTAATTAGCTCAAATAAAAATGGTCATACCTTTTCAATGCTACGTCCATTTTAATAAAGTAATACAGTTTCGCAAAGCTCAGTACTTGTTCAATTTGATGTATACTGATGTATACTGAAATTTATCGACTATAAAACAAAGAATAATTTATGCAAACTAACACTATCCTAACCGTTTACCATTTGACACATTGTGATATTCTAAACTGTATCCGCAATAGTTGACATTCTATCAATACCGTTTCATAAGTTCTTAATTTCTTGTCCATTATTGTGTTTTTCCTAGTTTCATAAACTTTATTAATTTTACAATGATTGCGAAACAAGCGGATGACAGCGTATGCGTGGTCATTCGTAGGAAAATATGTCCACTGAGAGCTTTCCAGGGATGAAAAATAAATAGTTTATGAAGAAAACAAAATTACGCTACTATACAATATATATAATATCTGGTCAACTTTGCCAAACAAAATGCCCCCGCCCCTCTCTCTCTCTCTCTCTCTCTCTCTCTCTCCTATCTCTCTATGTGCGTGCGTGCGTGCGTGCGTGCGTGCGTGCGTGCGTGCGTGCGTGCGTGCGTGCGTGCGTGCGTGCGTGCGTGCGTGCGTGCGTGCGTGCGTGCGTGCGTGCGTGCGTGCGTGCGTGCGTGTGTGCGTTAATTGTCGTTACCGGTTGTCCATATGAGCGACGCCTCCTGAAGAGATTAGTCAGTTTAGATTTTTGGAGGAGAGTACAATGATACAGACAGAGACCCATTCCAGAATCTTCTCTGATTCTTTTACGTGCACAGTGTAACTCAACGACACAATACCTCGGTTTAATGTCTCATCTGAAAGACTGTTAGTTTTATTAGGGTCAGACGGGGTGGGGTGTGTGTTTTACGTTTATTTATCGTCGCTACCGGTTGCCCATATGAGCGACGCCTCATTTTCGATTTTTGGAGGATAGTGCAATGATACAGAGAGAGACCCATTCCAGAATATCTGGTTCTTTTACGTGCACCGTGTAAAGCACCGACACAAGACCTCGGTTTAATGTAAAACACAATGCATGGTTTCTATAAAATAAGTATATCACATTTGTTTTGCATTTAAAAATATTTTAAATATACTCACCACTATTTAAGTCCGAATTCAGCTCCCAAAAAAAAGTATAATCTCAAAACTATTAGCAACACCGCACACTGATATATATTTTATTAACACATTCAAATATTAAATTAAGCTGAAACTTGCCTTACATCTTCTGTACGTGAGAAAGAACAGACTGACAAAATAACGTCGTTTGTATTTGGACAATATCTTAGCATAGCTAACTTACTCATTTAAAAGAAAATGACCTTGCATTTCATTATGGTATTTGTTCGCGAGCCCGTAAAGTGTAGATATGATCAGATAGCAAGTTATATAGAACGCCAAATTCATAAGGTAATCATATACAAGGAGTTTCACACTACATTGATTTTATGAATGAAAATATATTCCTAAGTGTAAAAGATTTGTTACATTTGTTTCGTGACACCTCATTCAATTGTGCAAACAAGCCAAATGTTTTGGGTACTCCGTTGAAAACGATCGACCTACAGTAACAGGTTACCACAATAATCATCTTTTCATTATTAAGTTTATTTAACAGAGCAGAGCAGAACAGATCAGAACAGAACATATTGTTTATAGATTTAAGCATTACATAGCTCATCATATACAATTTGCATGCAATGAAAAATAATAGTGATCAATATATGAAGTGTTTAACTGATGGTAGATATACATGTTGATTAAAATGTTTCCAATGTGAGAGTGTTATGAGAGATACTAGATAGGAATTATCTCAGCATCTCTATTTTAATTCAATTTTATGTAGAGCAAATTAAATTGAATGTTTTTCAAATGGTGTTGTACATCTTGTGGTGTACTTGGCACAGTGTGTTACATAGCTGTATAACAGAAATGTTTAATTTCTTAATTATAATAGCATGTACGTGTGAGTTACAAACTATATATACACTGTTTATGTTGAATGGTATGTGTGTTAAATATAAAGAAAGATGAGAAAGTGTGAGTAGTATGTTTAGTATTATCTTTGTTTGAATAACTGCATTTATGCAATTTAACGTCGCTACCGGTTGCCCATTTGAGCGACGGACAGTTTACCTAACAACACCTTTCCTGGGCAGGCTCCAGCGGTTAACCAGTACTTGAAGCACCAACCTCCATAAGAAACTGCCAACTTTTTCATATAAAGAGATACGGTCTGAGCGGGGATCGAACCAGTGCCCATCAGTGATGATAAGCTACAGTGGTATACAAGTCAGTGACCTTAACCACTCGACCAAGGAGGCCGATTCCACACTAATCACGGAGCCTCCTTGGTGTGCTGAAACGTTGACAACAATATAACTGTTCCAGCGTCTGCTGCAGGTCTGTGTTTCCAGCATAGTTCAATTATACAATGTAAACGTCGAGCGATTTGAGACACAGCCGAATTTATAGTAATGTAAACAACTATTATTGCATCAAAAATATGTAGGATACTTTTAATAATAGAATAATGGTTTTCATGCCCCCAAAGAAATATCTTGGAATGAATATAGTGTTCACACTGTCCGTCCGTCCGAGTCAATATTTCCTATCCGGGCTGTAACTTCGTCAGATATGGAGGGATTTCCAAACTAATGTTCCACAACTGTTCGCCATATATAATATAGGTGATGTATTGTACACACGACACAGGTCCGTAGCTTCAAGGTCACACATCGCGAGGGAGGATTCCTCACCCACTGAAGCTCCAGTACATTAAAATAATGATTATACCTTTCGTCACCATCCCACAATGTGCCGACCGCTCAGTGTATGTATGCATGTTCCATTAATGTCAAACCCATTGAGGGGACCTAGACATGTTTTCCTGGGCAGGCGTAGCTGATTTAAGCATTACATATGTGGCCTGACCGAATATATAACCCGCGAACGTTCGATTCCAAATCCGACGCTCTACCAATGGACGCCACACTAATGTAGAGTGGGCTGATGTGTCAGTGTATGGTAGAATCTTGAAGGTGTGTATAGTTGGTTGCTGTGTGAAGGTGTATGGTTGAATCTTGGAGAGATGTGTAGAGTTGTGTTGCTGTGTGCATGGTAGAATCGTGGTGTGTTGATGTATGCCGGTGTATGGTTGAATCTTGAATGTGTGTAGAGTTGTGTTCTGTGTGCATGGTTGAATCTTGAAGGTGTGTAGAGTTGTGTTGATGTATGCCAGTGTATGGTTGAATCTTGAAGGTGTGTACAGTTGTGTTGCTGTGTGCCTGGTAGAATATTGGAGGTGAGTAGAGTTGTGTTGATGTATGCTGGTGTATGGTTGAATCATGAAGGTGTGTAGAGTTGAGTTGCTGTGTGCATGGTTAAATCATGAAGGTGTGTAGAGTTGTGTTGATGTATGCATGGTTGAATCTTGAAGGTGTGTAGAGTTGTGTTGATGTATGCATGGTTGAATCTTGAAGGTGTGTATAGAGTTGTGTTGCTGTATGCCGGTGTATGGTTGAATCATGAAGGTGTGTAGAGTTGTGTTGCTGTATGCCGGTGTATGGTTGAATCTTGAATGTGTGTAGTTGTGTTCTGTGTGCATGGTTGAATATTGAAGGTGTGTAGAGTTGTGTAGATGTATGCCGGTGTATGGTTGAATCTTGAAGGT
Source organism: Archivesica marissinica (assembly GCA_014843695.1). Taxonomy (NCBI): domain Eukaryota; kingdom Metazoa; phylum Mollusca; class Bivalvia; order Venerida; family Vesicomyidae; genus Archivesica; species Archivesica marissinica. The sequence continues at coordinate 29,269,596 of CM026398.1, forward strand.
GTGTAGTTGTGTTGCTGTATGCCGGTGTATGGTTGAATCTTGAAGGTGTGTAGAGTTGTGTTGCTGTATGCCAGTGTATGGTTGAATCTTGAATGTGTGTAGAGTTGTGTTCTGTGTGCATGGTTGAATCTTGAAGGTGTGTAGAGTTATGTTGATGTATGCCGGTTTATGGTTGAATCATGAAGGTGTGTAGAGTTGTGTTGCTGTATGCCGGTGTATGGTTGAATCTTGAAGGTGTGTAGAGTTGTGTTGCTGTGTGCATGGTTGAATCATGAAGGTGTGTAGAGTTGTGTTGATGTATGCCGGTGTATGGTTGAATCATGAAGGTGTGTAGAGTTGTGTTGATGTATGCCGGTGTATGGTTGAATCTTGAATGTGTGTAGAGTTGTGTTGCTGTGTGCCGGTGTATGGTTGAATCTTGAAGGTGTGTAGAGTTGTGTTGCTGTGTGCATGGTTGAATCATGAAGGTGTGTAGAGTTGCGTTGATGTATGCCGGTGTATGGTTGAATCATGAAGGTGTGTAGAGTTGTGTTGCTGTGTGCATGGTTAAATCATGAAGGTGTGTACAGTTGTGTTGCTGTATGCATGGTTGAATCTTGAAGGTGTGTACAGTTGTGTTGCTGTGTGCATGGTTAAATCATGAAGGTGTGTAGAGTTGTGTTGATGTATGCCAGTGTATGTTTGAATCATGAAGATGCATAGTGAAGCAGATCAGCGGTTAACACGCTAGACTTGTAGTCCATGGGTCGCAGGTTCGATCCCCCCACTATACCATACTAAAATGGTTAATATCAGTCTTTTGGATGAGACTTTAAACCGAGGTCTCGTGTCGGTGCTTTTACACCGTGCATGTAACAGAACCAGAGGAGACTCTGGAATGGGTCTCTGTCTATATCATTGCCCTATATTCTCCAAATTATAAAATGATCTTGAGGTGTGACTCATATGGGCAACCGGTAGTGACGATAAATAAACGTAAAACACACACGACCAATCATATGACACACAGTCGGATATTATATATTTAAATTTATATATCTAATTTAGAAATATATTCATTTTATAAGGTCTATCAAGTGACTTCCGTGTCGCTAGAGATGTTACACTGATTTAATACACCAGCTAGTTGAAACCCCTGATCCGTATGAGCTGGCCACTTCCTTTTCGGCACAACCTAGGTAGAATTTGCTCCCTAGCACTCACTCATCTGTGATATCCGACACCTACTACTGGGAAATATTCATGCAAAAAGTAAAGATATTTATTCTATAGTACTTTTATTTTTCATGTATAGTATGTGCATGACTGAATATATATACTGATCTAAATCTAGCATTCTAGGGCATATTAACAGATAAACTCATAAAATTCAACTTAGTACGAAGTCTAGACTATGAAATAGACAATTATTTGCCACAGTAAACAGTATTATAAAATGTGAAGGAAAATACAAAACAAACAATACAAAAATATTTCAAATTAGACAATGTTGGTATATGTTCCATTCTTTTTCATTCATTGGTCAAAAAAAGTGAACATAAACACATTGAAAATGTATTATAATGAATATCATCCAGATATTATTGATTAAGATACCTGTTCAAATTCCTTTTAAAAACATGAATAGATCTAGATCCTGAAAAACAAATGGTATATGGTATAGTTCTAATTTTTAGTTTTATATTCTATATTACAAAAGTCAATGTGAATCTTTATAATTATATATACACAGCTTAGTAATGGAACAACAATAGTATTATTTTCATGGTGTGATATCAAATGTTTGCTAAATGAAATGATATTTGACAAGTTTTATCAGCACATACGACTTATTTGCAATGTCACAGAAATGAGTAAAATGAAACCGGTTCAAATCATTCAAAAGATAAACTTGTTTTATCAATAAGAAAAATAACTAGACTCTTAGAGATACAAAAACGAGGGCAAGTTTCACAAACTTAGGACGTATCGTGAGAGGCATGGCTGTGTTAATCAATATGATTGGTTATTATTATAGACACAATAACACATACCATCGGATTTACAACATAATTTTGCAATACTACAAACTTGTACTATCTCCAAAGGGAGACAACAGTTAATTATAGACAGAATATAACTGTACTTGTTATCGAATTTACGGCCCCATCGTCGGGATGCAAACGTTTTTATGTGTTTTCATCTAAAAAATTACAATACAATGTTTATAATAACATCATATAATATTATATATATTGTATTGTATTTTTTTAGAGGAAAACACCCAAAGACGTTTGTTTGCTATAATAGTTGTTGTGAAACTGGCCCTAGATTTATATAAAGTTAAAAAATGTATCTGTTCTAAACAATAGTAGGGTAGTAACCACTAGCTATATTCAATTTTAGAGAAGCTAAAACGTGCCCTTTGCATCAAACTGTAAATTTACTTCTGCAATAAACTAAGCTAAGGGGAAACTTAATTTGAAATGACGACCAAATAATAGCCCAGTGTCGCTCACATGAATGCTAAGAAACTGCTTTGCAATGGTACTAATGTTAACCTTTGTTATTATAGCTACTAATATATTGGGGAAGGGTGTCTCGGGTTAGCCACCATATTTTCAGTCTGGTCACTGGTACAAGAATAATCCTTTTTAGTCAAAGCAGGATAGAGTCCAATCTTTAATGTACCTGCAGGTAGATGGACCTTGATAACAAATTAACATGTTACTGCAAGTGATTCACCTGACAAGTTTGGTTTCTTTATCTCATCACAAACTCGTGGCCTAGTGTTTTGACAGACGTGATCTAATTTGAACACATTTGGTAGAGACCATTTTCAGAATGCTTTCAGATCAAGCTTGATCAAAATTTGACCATTCTATTCAGAGATGTTGATTACATGTTTTTTTCTCACTTGACCCAGTGATCTATATCTTGTATGAATTAATTGTTACTTGAAACAAGGAATCCGTTGAATTGATATATCCCTACCAGTACAGGTAGTAATCATAAAATTATCATTTTTAGACATTCAAGGACACTAAATCTAGACTTACTGAAGGGAGTTATTTGGTTGGACACCAGCCAGTTAGTGATAAATATTTCATTAAAGTCCACATGATAACGCAGTGGTAGTACGTTCGCTTCACGTGCAAAAGGCCCAGAGTTTGAAACCCCCGCTGGAGTCGTTACTATTGTGCTATTATGTTCAAGCTAGAAACTACAGAAATACTAAGAAGTGGGATATGGTGTTGGGAATTATTCTCTGATGAACATGATAACCGACTCTATGCAACACGATACAACAAAATGGAATAGGAAAAACCATATAATATAACTAAAGATGAGCTGCCGTTGTTTCATTATATTCCGGGTCTTCGAGTAAACACAATTTGCTGCATCGCATTGCATAGGGTGTAACAGATGATAATTAAATCTCTTCCAAAGTTGTAGTACAGATTTTGATAGTCATTCGCAGTTGCAAATATTAAACAAACAGGCTAAGAGACTGCTGCTCACTGGACTACCCATAAAGTTTATTTCTTTGCCCAGTTTTGATTGAATGGTGAATAACTATTTGCATGCTGCATAAAATAAAGGCTATAAATAGTTCAAATAATTGTAGCAGCCAACAATTCATTGAATCTATTTTTCTTATTTGTAAATGAAAACGCTGGATAAATGTCATTGAATTCTTGACAAGAAATCGTTTTAACTATATTATTTTTATAGACACGTGGTGGTAATAACGCTACTGATTGGACGAGCCCGACTGATGACCAACACTGTCTATTAATAGACATTAATAACAAGTCCTAAGTTATTAAATCACAAAAAAAACATAAATATTTTTATGTGACCATAAAATACATTTATATTAAGCGGACCTCGCCAACGTATTCGACCCAGTTGAACATTGGTAGAGATTGATGTAAGGACGATACAGACCAAAGTCACTTGAAAGGTTTTACTTTAAGCTGACCAAGTGACCTAGTATTTGGCCCCAGTGTCAAAATTTGCAGGTTGTTGTAAGGAATCTCTCGACGATATTTGACCAAATCACTGTCATTATTCTGTTCGATTAAACTATTTGCCTAATATAACATTTACTGTTTTGTAACAGAAACTCGATATTAAATTGAATGGTTAATTATTTAAGCTGAGGAAGAACAGATTTTAGGATGTTAGACCACACTGATCTTGATTACTGAATAGGTTATGTCATTATGTTAGGCACAATTCTAATGAAATTCCACGACAAATTTCCAGAGTTTTCAGTCACAAATAAGCAAAACGCATCGATGAGCTGTTGTCTGCTTCAATTATTTGAACTATTTATAAACTTTATTTTACCCAGCATGCAAAGATTTGGATCGTTGTTCAAAACATGTTGGGGCATCAGAACTCACATTATCACTGAAAGTGACAATTGTTTGGAGGACAAACATGATAGCTTACATACATGAATAATCATACAACAAACAATGTTGTTCTTACATTTACATCACATGTCTTCATCAGATACTGTCCGTGTTAGAACATCATCAGATACTGTCCATGTTAGAACATCATCAGATACTGTCTGTGTTAGAACATCATCAGATACTGTCTGTGTTAGAACACCATCATCATATACTGTCTGTGTTAGAACATCATCATCATATACTGTCTGTGTTAGAACATCATCAGATACTGGCCATGTTAGAACATAATCAGATACTGTCAATGTTAGAACATCATCAGATACTGTCCATGTTAGAACATCATCAGATACTGTCTGTGTTAGAACATCATCAGATACTGTCCATGCTAGAACATAATCAGATACTGCCTGTGTTAGAACATCATCAGATACTGTCCATGTTAGAACATCATCAGATACTGTACATGCTAGAACATCATCAGATACTGTACATGCTAGAACATCATCAGATACTGTCCGTGCTAGAACATCATCATATACTGTTCATGTTAGAACATCATCAGATACTGTCCATGTTAGAACACCATCATATACTGTCTGTGTTAGAACATCACCAGATACTGTCCATGTTAGAACATCATCAAATACTGTCCATGTTAGAACATCATCAGATACTGTCCATGCTAGAACATCATCAGATACTGCCTGTGTTAGAACATCATCAAATACTGTCAATGTTAGAACATCACCATATACTGTCCATGCTAGAACATCATCAGATACTGTCCGTGCTAGAACATCATCATATACTGTCCGTGTTAGAACATCATCAGATACTGTCCATGTTAGAATATCATCATATACTGTCTGTGTTAGAACATCATCAGATACTGTCCATGCAAGAACATCATCAGATAATGTCTGTGTTAGAACATCATCAGATACTGTCTGTGTTAGAACATCATCAGATACTGTCCATGCTAGAACATCATCAGATACTGTCTGTGTTAGAACATCATCAGATACTGTCTGTGCTAGAACATCATCAGATACGTATCCCCTCAAAGAGCTCCCTCTTGGGACTCTTTGGCAAACATCTTTTACATTGCAATCAAGGATAAATGCACATATTCATACCAAATTAATTCAGACTGCAAGGTTTATATATACACAATGCACATATTAACCAAAAACCAACCCAAAAAACACAACACAAAACCAAAAACCAACCAAAAAACACACTGCACATATGTATACCAAATTAATCCAGACCCAAGGTTTATATATACACAATGCACATATGTATACCAAAGTAATCCAGACTCCAAGGTTTATATATACACAATGCACATATGTATACCAAAGTAATCCAGACTGCAAGGTTTATATATACACACTGCACATATGTATACCAAATTAATCCAGACTCCAAGGTTTATATATACACAATGCACATATGTATACCAAAGTAATCCAGACTCCAAGGTTTATATATACACAATGCACATATGTATACCAAAGTAATCCAGACTGCAAGGTTTATATATACACACTGCACATATGTATACCAAATTAATCCAGACTCCAAGGTTTATATATACACAATGCACATATGTATACCAAAGTAATCCAGACTCCAAGGTTTATATATACACAATGCACATATGTATACCAAAGTAATCCAGACTGCAAGGTTTATATATACACACTGCACATATGTATACCAAATTAATCCAGACTCCAAGGTTTATATATACACAATGCACATATTTATACCAAAGTAATCCAGACTCCAAGGTTTATATATACACAATGCACATATTTATACCAAAGTTATCCAGACTACAAGGTTTATATATACACAATGCACATATTCATACCAAATTAATCCAGACTCCGCACAATGCACATATTCATACCAAAGTAATCCAGACTACATAGTTTATATATACACAATGCACATACAAGTTTTAATACAAACTATCAATGGTAAATAAATATGCCAACATCTTAGATGTTTCTTGACATTCAAGCTGATGGACTGGTACATGATTATGACATTCAAGCTGATGGACTGGTACATGATTATGACATTTCAGCTGATGGACTAGTACATGATTATGACATTCAAGCTGATGGACTGGTACACGATTATGACATTCAAACTGATGGACTGGTACATGATTATGACATTTCAGCTGATGGACTGGTACATGATTATGACATTTCAGCTGATGGACTGGTACATGATTATGACATTCAAGCTGATGGACTGGTACATGATTATGACATTCAAGCTGATGGACTGGTACATGATTATGACATTTCAGCTGATGGACTGGTACATGATTATGACATTCAAGCTGATGGACTGGTACATGATTATGACATTTCAGCTGATGGACTGGTACATGAATATGACATTCAAGTTGCTGGTCTGGTACATGATTATGACATTCAAGCTGATGGACTGGTACATGATTATGACATTCAAGCTGATGGACTGGTACATGATTATGACATTTCAGCTGATGGACTGGTACATGATTATGACATTCAAGCCGATGGACTGGTACATGATTATGACATTCAAGCTGATGGACTGGTACATGATTATGACATTTCAGCTGATGGACTAGTACATGATTATGACATTCAAGCTGATGGACTGGTACACGATTATGACATTCAAACTGATGGACTGGTACATGATTATGACATTTCAGCTGATGGACTGGTACATGATTATGACATTTCAGCTGATGGACTGGTACATGATTATGACATTCAAGCTGATGGACTGGTACATGATTATGACATTCAAGCTGATGGACTGGTACATGATTATGACATTTCAGCTGATGGACTGGTACATGATTATGACATTCAAGCTGATGGACTGGTACATGATTATGACATTTCAGCTGATGGACTGGTACATGATTATGACATTCAAGTTGCTGGTCTGGTACATGATTATGACATTCAAGCTGATGGACTGGTACATGATTATGACATTCAAGCTGATGGACTGGTACATGATTATGACATTTCAGCTGATGGACTGGTACATGATTATGACATTCAAGCCGATGGACTGGTACATGATTATGACATTCAAGCTGATGGACTGGTACATGATTATGACATTCAAGCTGATGGACTGGTACATGATTATGACATTCAAGCTGATGGACTGGTACATGATTATGACATTAAAGCTGATGCCATTGTATGGATGGTATTCTAACATTCACACTAATGCTATGGTATGTAATTTTGACATTAAAGCTGATGCCATTGTATGGATGGTATTCTAACATTCACACTAATGCTATGGTATGTAATTTTGACATTAAAGCTGATGCCATTGTATGGATGGTATTCTAACATTCACACTAATGCTATGGTATGTAATTTTGACATTAAAGCTGATGCCATTGTATGGATGGTATTCTAACATTCACACTAATGCTATGGTATGTAATTTTGACATTAAAGCTGATGCCATTGTATGGATGGTATTCTAACATTCACACTAATGCTATGGTATGTAATTTTGACATTAAAGCTGATGCCATTGTATGGATGATAATCTATAGCATATGACATTTATGCTGGATGCATCAGTATGTGATTTTGACATTCGAGCTGATACTATGGTATGGTATTTTGACATTCAAGCCAGATGCCATTGTATGGTATTTTAGACATTCAAGCTCATGCTATGATATGTAATTAAAACATTCAAGCATATGTAAAATTGTGTTGTGTTTTGACATTCAAACCGATGATATGGCATACGATATTCACATTCAAGCCGGCTGTTACTGTACGTTATTGTGACATTCAAATCGATGCTATGGTATACGATATTCACATTCAAGCCGGCTGTTACTGTACGTTATTTTGACATTCAAACCAATGCTATGGCATACGATATTCACATTCAAGCCGGCTGTTGCTGTACGTTATTTTGACATTCAAACCAATGCTATGGCATACGATATTCACATTCAAGCCGGCTGTTACTGTATGCTATCTTGACATTCAACACCACCTGTCACAGGGTTCATTCTAGGTCAGACAGAATTTTTGGGAAAGCGCGTGATCGCTTCCTTAAATGGCGTTCTTTAATATACTTCTGCAAAATAGGGTTAAAATGCACAGTACAACCATTAAATACAACATTTGAATAGAAGGAGTGCTTTATAATGGGCCAGTGTATCTTACTAGACAAAATTTAGTTTGAAAATCGTAAAAACGTTTTTTTTTAGGGAGAGTCTATTTCGCCCACATCGTTCTCTAGAATGATCCCTGCTGTCAACACAGACCATGTCACCGCTACAGTTCAATGTCACAAAGGCAGTTCAACAGCAGCGAAGGTAAATTAGTTTGGTAATGATTTATCATGGACCATGTTTTGCACTTGGCTGGTGTTTACATACAAGTTTATGGTAGTAGTTTCCAAACCGCTAAATTTAAATCATAATTGAAAACCTAAAATAACAAAGCAATTATTGGAAGGTGTGATAGTACAGTGCGTTCGCTTCTGGTGTGAGAGGCTCAGAGTTCGCATCTAGCTGTAGCCGTTACGATTGTGCCCGTAGGCAAGGCACTTAAATTCCACATTTCCATTTCTCTCTCCCTCATGGCGGTGGATTCCATCATGAATGAGGTATTGAGAGCGATTAAACGAATGTTGTAAGAACTTGTTTCGCAATCCAGCTAAAATAAATTTGTATAAACTAACGGACCAATTAAGTTTCAATTATCCATCTCTGGCTGTGGAAGCTTTTAACTGCTTTGGAAAGTGAGATTTATGTGACTGCTATAATAAAGCTCTCAAAGCTGATGCCACTAATTGAAACAAAGTATTATTCTGTAACATATTAGTGCCACATTAACCACCTTGCCATTTACATGTACTGCTGGGTCCGGATTAATGTACTGCTGAGTCCGGATTAATGTACTGCTGGGTCCGGATTAATGTACTGATGGGTCCGGATTAATGTACTGCTGGGTCCGGATTAATGTACTGCTGGGTCCGGATTAATGTACTGCTGGGTCCGGATTAATGTACTGCTGAGTCCGGATTAATGTACTGCTGAGTCCGGATTAATGTACTGCTGAGTCCGGATTAATGTACTGATGGGTCCGGATTAATGTACTGCTGGGTCTGGATTAATGTACGACTGGGTCCGGATTAATGATCTGCTGGGTCCGGATTAATGTACTGCTGGGTCCGGATTAATGATCTCATTAAATGAGATATTGTTTTCTAATGTTTTGGAGTTTAAAGTCACACCGACAGCTTAATAAGCAAATCAATATGATCTATTTATAACTATTGCCCACAATGAGTACAAATTCTAGTTGTCTAGGAGCAGTCACATCAGGAAACAGATGCTAGATGATAATATACTATCATTTAGAATTTTTTATGACCTACAGTTACTGCCTATAGATGTTTACTGTAATCCTTTCTCACTATGTTGTTCCAAATCCTTTAATGTTGTGACCTACAGTTACTGCCCATAGATGTTTACTGTAATCCTTTCTCACTATGTTGTTCCAAATCCTTTAATGTTGTGACCTACAGTTACTGCCCATAGATGTTTACTGTAATCCTTTCTCACTATGTTGTTCCAAATCCTTTAATGTTGTGACATACAGTTACTGCCCATAGATGTTTACTGTAATCCTTTCTCACTATGTTGTTCCAAATCCTTTAATGTTGTGACATACAGTTACTGCCTATAGATGTTTACTGTAATCCTTTCTCACTATGTTGTTCCAAATCCTTTAATGTTGTGACCTACAGTTACTGCCCATAGATGTTTACTGTACTCCTTTCTCACTATGTTGTTCCAAATCCTTTAATGTTGTGACCTACAGTTACTGCCCATAGATGTTTACTGTAATCCTTTCTCACTATGTAGTTCCAAATCCTTTAATGTTGTGACATACAGTTACTGCCCATAGATGTTTACTGTAATCCTTTCTCACTATGTTGTTCCAAATCCTTTAATGTTGTGACATACAGTTACTGCCCATAGATGTTTACTGTAATCCTTTCTCACTATGTTGTTCCAAATCCTTTAATGTTGTGACCTACAGTTACTGCCCAAAGATGTTTACTGTAATCCTTTCTCACTATGTTGTTCCAAATCCTTTAATGTTGTGACATACAGTTACTGCCCATAGATGTTTACTGTAATCCATTCTCACTATGTTGTTCCGAATCCTTTAATGTTGTGACATACAGTTACTGCCCATAGATGTTTACAACAATATTTTCTCACTGTGACAGAGATCTGACCTTTTGTGCACGTTGGTATGGGAAGTTATTGATCAATTGAGTTAACCAACCCTTAATCTGCCAATCATGTTTTAGGGAGAATTTTGAATCCTATACATATATATATATACTCACAGTCAAAACTGTCTTAAGCAGCCAGACAAGGGAATCACAGAGAGTGTTTGATTAATGGAGGTGACCACTAACACAGGTTTGACTGTATATATATATTCTATGAACAAAACCCTCAGGGATTCTACGAACAATGACTCCTCCCTGAGCTGAAAGTAGGGAAAAGTGAAGTAGGGAGATTATGTCTCCAATATCTCTAGCTCCAGTCATACACCAGCATTCATACAAATCATACTGTACCCTACAGCTTTCAAACAAACTCATTTATTATACAACTAATACACAAAATATATATATATATGGATATACCAGATGCACATGTAGGATATACCAGATGCACATGTAGGAAATACCAGATGCACATGTAGGATATACCAGATGCACATGTAGGATATACCAGATGCACATGTAGGATATACCAGATGCACATGTAGGATATACCAGATGCACATGTAGGATATACCAGATGCACATGTAGGATATACCAGATGCACATGTATGATATACCAGATGTACATGTAGGATATACCAGATGTACATGTAGGATATACCAGATACACATGTAGGATATACCAGATGCACTATACCAGATACACACGTAGGATATACCAGATGCACATGTAGGAAGGATATACCAGATGTACATGTAGGATATACCAGATGTACATGTAGGATATACCAGATGCACATGCAGGATATACCAGATGTACATGTAGGATATACCAGATATGCACATGTAGGATATACCAGATGTACATGTAGGATATACCAGATGCACATGTAGGATATACCAGATGCACATGTAGGATATACCAGATGCACATGTAGGATATACCAGATGCACATGTAGGATATACCAGATGCACATGTAGGATATACCAGATGCACATGTAGGATATATATATATATGCATTACCAAAATGGCTGATGAAAATATTTACATAAAAGAAAACGTGTCCTTTTGAAAGTTTACATGTTATGGCACTTATCGGTAACAAAATCATTTCAATCAAGTAGAACACAGGTCATAATGTGACCTTAGATCGACACATATCCTATAATGGTAGTCCAGTTAGCTTACATAAATCTCTATGTTACTGTGAACAGAAATAGGAAATAAAATATGCAATCAAAAATGGATATACCAGATGCACATGTAGGATATACCAGATGCACATGTAGGATATACCATATGCACATGTAGGAAGGATATACCAGATGCACATGTAGGATATACCAGATGCACATGTAGGATATACCAGATGCACATGTAGGATATACCAGATGCACATGTAGGATATACCAGATGCACATGTAGGAAGGATATACCAGATGTACATGTAGGAAGGATATACCAGATGCACATGTAGGAAGGATATACCAGATGCACATGTAGGAAGGATATACCAGATGCACATGTAGGAAGGATATACCAGATGCACATGTAGGATATACCAATGCACATGTAGGATATACCAGATGCACATGTAGGATATACCAGATGCACATGTATGAGATATACCAGATGCACATGTAGGATATACCAGATGCACATATATGATATACCAAATGCACATGTAGGATATACCAGATGTACATGTAGGATATACCAGATGCACATGTAGGATATACCAGATGCACATGTAGGATATACCAGATGCACATGTAGGATATACCAGATACACATGTAGGATATACCAGATGCACATGTAGGATATACCAGATGCACATGTAGGATATACCAGATGCACATGTAGGATATACCAGATGCACATGTAGGATATACCAGATGCACATGTAGGATATACCACCAGATGCACATGTAGGATATACCAGATGCACATGTAGGATATACCACCAGATGCACATGTAGGATATACCAGATGCACATGTAGGATATACCAGATGCACATGTAGGATATACCAGATACACATGTAGGATATACCAGATGCACATGTAGGATATACCAGATGCACATGTAGGATATACCAGATGCACATGTAGGATATACCAGATGCACATGTAGGATATACCAGATGCACATGTAGGATATACCACCAGATGCACATGTAGGATATACCAGATGCACATGTAGGATATACCACCAGATGCACATGTAGGATATACCAGATGCACATGTAGGATATACCACCAGATGCACATGTAGGATATACCAGATGCACATGTAGGATATACCAGAATGCACATGTAGGATATACCAGATGCACATGTAGGATATACCACCATATGCACATGTAGGATATACCAGATGTACATGTAGGATATACCAGATAAGTGTATAACCACAAGTTAAATTGTCCGATGATTCAAATTTTGAGCTGCTCATACCAGATATGTAATATAATGTATTTTGGCATAAAAGCAAGCTGAAGTTTGTGGAAGTCTTGATAGTGCAATGGTAGTGTGTTCACTCCAGATGTGAAAGGCCAGGAGTTCGCACCCAGCTGTAGCCATTATGATTGTGTCCTTAGGCAAGGCACTCTTCTCTCTACATCATGATGTTGGATTCCATCAGGAATGTGGTCTCGAGAGGGATTTAACTAATGACTTGTTTCGCAATCACTCTAACGGAAATTTGTATAAACTAAGCAGTCTGAAATGGGAAGCAGTTAGCACTTTGCCATTTGAAGTTTTGTGTGAACATTATACGGTGTTAACCCTTTCAACACCACAGGCCTCTCAATAGGCTTACAAAAAGTGTAGATCCAGATGAGCCGGCTCGTGATGAGCCGTCTCATCAGGATCTGCACTTTTTGCCAGTAATATTACTATTTTTAGGCAAAAATTACCCATTTTGATAAATGAACTGGTCCAAATGTAATTTTCTTATTAATTTATTGGTCTGAAAATATCATGCACCAGTCCATGTCAGTTACTTGGTGTTGAATGGGTTAACAGGAATACTGTAATAATGGTGACCTTGTAGCATCTGCCTCAAAGTTCTTTCTTTCAAAGCAATTTGTCAGAATGTTACTTATGAATCTTCCTGAGGTAAGCTGCATCACAACCCAGAGTTAACGAAACTATGGTCAGATCTCAAACTCAAGCTCAAATGATTCGATTGGATGATTCTGAGAGTTAAATTCTGCTCAACCAATCAGGAATTTCGAGAGTGAGTTTGATATGGAGAGTGTTATAACCTCCAGGTCGGACCAAATACATGTAGGAAATTTGATATTCAATACGAATTATATATGTATTATTCGCACAAGAAATGTTGTTAAATAGTGAACACATACATTATGTATGTGAAAACATTTTGTTTCAAGAAAATTGTTTATTCTGTTGACTTCTCTTAAGATGGAAAACAATTATATATTCCTATGTTAGGGGCTGCAAATGGAAAATTGTGGAAATTGTGGAAATCTGCCAAAATACTGAGAGAAAAAGAGGATCGCACCCCCCCCCCTCCTTAAAAAATATCTTTTCTGAACAACTCGGACCAAATCTGACAATAGGTATTTATTTTTCAAGATTTTGATATAACAATAGGAGATGCTCTAAAAATGTGGAAGATTCGCAGCCTTGCTATATGTGGAATACAGTTGTGGAATCGAGGTTAGGCTTTCACATAGCCCAGATTTATAAATGGGACGACTGTTGAAGATAATATATTTTTTTATATTTCGGGTTTTACGCCTGCATCAGCACCATTTTGGGCTATATCGCCGGTGGGCAGTTTACCTAACAACACCTTTCCTGGGCAGGCTACAGCGGTTAACCAGTACTTGGGTGCACCAACCTCCGTAAGAAACTGCCAACTTTTTCATATAAATGAGACACGGCCTGAGCGGGGCTCGAACCCGCGACCATCAGTGATGATAGGTTACAGTGGTATACAAGTCAGCGACCTTAACCACTCGACCACGGAGGCGGACCTGTTGAAGATAAGGAATAGACTAAAAAATCAAAGGAAATAAACAAGATGACCATTGAAATGGTCAAGGGATGTTCACCTTATGGGCTTATGCTAAAACTGTATACTAATCTGACGGGGACAGCTGGTTTTGTGAGTCTGGTAAGATTCTCCGAATGTAAGCTATGTAACACTCGGATATATTAAATATTTGTCGAGAAGTCGAGAATATATTTTGTGCAAGATGGCTGTCATGATGACCATCTTGAATTTCAGTTCGGAATTATTAAATAGCCTAGAATTCCGTTAACCCATTTCATTCTGGATATATTTAAAGGCTTTTGCAAACAACATAGATCCAGATCAGCCGCAGCGTCACGCTGTGTGCTGATCAGGATCTATGTTGTTTGCTGCATAGCCAAATGCCTTAGCAAGATCATCTGAATAGCAAACAGCATAGATCCTGATCAGACGGCACCGTTCCGTGGCGGTTGATCTGGCTCTATGTTCTTTGCAAATACCGTTTGAACGGTATCCAGAATGAAATGGGTTAACCATATATATATCTCTATAAGATTAGCTAAGAAAGGAACAATTGTACAGAAATCTAATCATCTTCTAGCTAAATATTGACATCGTAGATCATATTTTTACTTTGCTTTGCAAAGATCATAATTATAGATGTTTACAGTATGCAAGAAGTATCTGCGGAACCATTATAAATTTGATTATATTTTCAATGTAAAATTTCCATTGCATTAGTTTGTTATTTTCATATACCCAACCCTTCTTTATCGCTGAATGCATGCAGTAGATAACCATAGATAATTCACATTTCCCCCTTTGAATAAGCATTATCTACAAGACATAATTACCATATAATGGGTAATTTTCACGACGTGCATGCAATTCTCACGATTTCATTGCAAAATGGTTTTTTTTTTGCGATTTCAATTTTCGCATTTTATGATTTACACATTCATGTGACAGTACTAATCAAGCGTACCACGTTTCTTGGACAAAATGGCGGATGACGTCACGCGAAAATAATCTTTAGATAAAAACCTAGATATTTTAGCGATTAGAGACTCTCGCGAATATAGCGAAAATATTCATCTCGTCAAAAAAGACGTTATACGGTATATCCATCCAGACATAACTGTCGTCTATGAAACCAATCCAGACTGAGAAATTTGATTTCGTATCTCATTTACACCGAAATAAAAATATGAGATATGGAATCAAAACTATCAAACCCAGAACCAGATGGAGCCGAATCGAGATTTCTAAATCATGTTTTATTTTATAATAGGTTAAATATGATTCTAGATCTCGGGTGCCTATCCTGGAATAATTTCAGGCACAGTCCAGCATAAGGGTTAGAACAACCGACCTTCCACAAGGGGCAAATGATTTGAAGTAAATGACTGCAACCACTCGGCTACAGAGATCCCATTCCAACTGTTACGCTTGTGGAAGTTGTGATAGCACAGTGGTAGCGTGTTCACTTCAGGTGGGAAAGGCCTGGAGTTTGAGCCCCGCTGGAGCTGTTACCATTGTGTCCTTAGGCAAGGCATTTAAATTCCATGTTGCCGTTTCTCTCTCCCTCGTGGCGATGGATTCCATCAGGAATGAGGTCTCGAGAGTGATTAGTACAAGTTGTAAGAACTTGTTTCACAATCTAGCTAAAATAATTTTTTATAAACTACGGTAACTGTTACGCTCATGCTAGGGTTAGGCATATATGATGTATAGTGTTCATGTACTCGAACTGTCACGGTACCATATCTATTTATAAAACTCTTCAAACGGGTACAATATAATAGTGTTAACTTTACTGATGTCGAATAAAATAATCGCTTAAAATTTAGGCACAGATCATTCCTAGCAAACTGTAAACATTAGTTTAGCTTTTTCTGAACAAATCATGTGACAGGATATTATAGATATAATATACATGTAACAAGTTATAAAAAGATTATCAAATTTACAAAATATCATAAAAACGAACGCATTTTTAATCAACAGATGTTTTGTGGGTAAAAATGCACTATAATGATGAAATAATAGTTACGACCAGAATAAATTAAACCCCTTTAACTCTTAAGCTGCCAATCATAACTAAAGTCGATTTTGCAAACAGCATAGAGCCAGATCAGACGGCACAGAATGTTGTCTGATCAGGCTCTATGCTGTTTGGATAGTGGAGCTAAAACACTTGTCTGAATAGTGTTACGGTGCGGCTGATCTGGGTCTATGTTGTTTGCACATTCCGTTATTCAGCAGGTTATGGGTTCATTTACTGCAGTGTTCTTTAATCAATCACATTTAGCCCAAAAGGCACGCTAAGATATCCTGCCGGTATCCTGTTCAACTTAGATGTGATCCTAGAAGCCAGATCGCTAATTTTTACATCTCGATCTCAGATATGAGTGGGGGTATATTGTGACTCTGAGGATGGCTACAGTACATCGCCAATGAGACCAAAATGCACTGTTAACCCATTCAACACCAAGTAACTGACATGGACTGGTCCATGATATTTTTAGACCAATAAATTAATAACAAAATTACATTTGGATCAGTTCATTTATCAAAATGGGTAATTTTTTGTCTCTAAAAATAGTTATATTACTTGAAAAAAGTGCAGATCCTGATGAGACGGCTCGTTACGAGCCGGCTCATCTGGATCTACACTTTTTTGTAAGCCAATTTAGAGGTCTGTAGTGTTGAAAGGGTTAACTTCGGACAGATTCTTTGAATAGTTGTGTTATTGCTTGATGAGGTTAATGCTTATTGATCGCTTGAACGTGGGGGGGGGGGGGGGGGGGGGGGGGGGGGGTACCAAATAGAGAATTTAATTTCATTGTCATCTTTCCATTTTAAAAACAGTAAGCGTTTATCAAAATCTAATAGGGCTTAATTCATACTGGCCGTAAATGATCAATGGATGTATTTGACTGGCACTTTTCTGTCGAAGAGAGCCCTGTTCAAATTCTTTATATAAGTCCCGCCTACTTGATTAACGCCAAGCACATTATATATATATGAACAGAAAGCCATGCTGAACATGCTAAGATCGGTTGAACATATTTAAAAAAAGACGACACATTGAGCATTGTTTTCTATTCAATGAGAGACATTGTTGGTTTTTCTATTTCTATTACCTCCCCTGACAGATAAAGTCCGGATTATCCCGAAATGTATATTGGTCTTTTTAGTTGCAATCCTTTTGTTTTCTAACTAGATGTTGCGGTAGGTATGTAATTTGATCAAAATCATGTTAATTTTCCACTTTGGATATGCTGTAGGTCTGGATATGTGTGAAGATTTAATAATTCATTAACTTATGAGATGAGAAAACGGATGAAAATTGATAGCATGTGATGCAAAGGAAACAATGATAAAAACAGAGGAAACCAATTACGAGGACCAATCTACTTTTAGGAGTATCCAGGGGCAGTAACTGACTAATGTTTCTCACTGACGATATGCAAGTCGGTGGGACTAGAATTAATTAGAAGAACAATTAACTCATTATCATATACCTGATACAAAGCATAGTGTGACTTGTGAGGTCTCCTGGTGGCAATGAGTTAACTAGATGGAAAACTGCCAGTGGAATACGCCTCATTTTTATACTGTCTATCACTGAGGAAATATCACATGCTGGCTGAGGAAGAGGCTTCCGAGATCAGGCGACTAATATCTGAACAAATACACTTCGTTTCGCCGCACGAACATTTTAGCGCATGTCCCAAGGTCCTCTGAAACTCCAACAGCTGTCCCATAAAGTTGAAGTTTGGTGAAATGTTTGGCTTACACGTTTTTACGTAATCATACGCGTCGTTGAGGGTGAGTTTCTTTGTCTGCATTAGATACGCGACTGTGATGGTGACGGATCGGCTCACGCCGGCTAGACAATGAACAAGTACTCCTTGGTTAGAACCTCGTGCCTCGTCTGTAAAGGATAAGAAATACAGTATATCACTACTGTCAAATTGAATTAGAGCATTTTCATGCAGGTCATACATGGATTACCTTTTCCTTGTGACTTCCAACTAACCACAACACAAATTAAAAATATGGTGCTACGGTTGTATATGATGTATATACAATCTCCGTGGCCTAGTGGTTAAGGCATCTGCCTATGGGGTGGGAGGTCGAACGTTCGAACCTCGTCAGGGGTATACAAGCAGAGGATTCGGGAAGTTCTGATCTTCATAAAAAAAGGTGTCTCATAAGTCAGTAATGACTGGCCCTTTCAATAGGTGTGACACTATAATAAACAAACACTTTATAATATTATGTAGCATCGCACTTGCATGAATTTGTGATTTCACTAGAATCAAGTGAATCTACAGGGTGCAGGGGGATAGTTATCCTAACAGCTCCGTAATATATAATACAGAATCAAGTGAATCTACAGGGTGCAGGGGATAGTTATCCTAACAGCTCCGTAATATATATTACAGAATCAAGTGAATCTACAGGGTGCAGGGGATAGTTATCCTAACAGCTCCATAATATATAATACAGAATCAAGTGAATCTACAGGGTGCAGGGGATAGTTATCCTAACAGCTCCGTAATATATAATACAGAATCAAGTGAATCTACAGGGTGCAGGGGATAGTTATCCTAACAGCTCTGTAATATAATACAGAATCAATGAATCTACAGGGTGCAGGGGATAGTTATCCTAACAGCTCCGTAATATATAATACAGAATCAAGTGAATCTACAGGGTGCAGGGTAGTTATCCTAACAGCTCCGTAATATATAATACAGTTCCAATCAAGTGAATCTACAGGGTGCAGGGGATAGTTATCCTAACAGCTCCGTAATATATAATACAGAATCAAGTGAATCTACAGGGTGCAGGGGATAGTTATCCTAACAGCTCTGTAATATATAATACAGAATCAAGTGAATCTACAGGGTGCAGGGGATAGTTATCCTAATAGCTCCGTAATATATAAAACATATTACATACTAGAATCAAGTGAATCTACAGGGTGCAGGGGATAGTTATCCTAACAGCTCCGTAATATATAATACAGTTCTAATCAAGTGAATCTACAGGGTGCAGGGGATAGTTATCCTAACAGCTCCGTAATATATAATACAGAATCAAGTGAATCTACAGGGTGCAGGGGATAGTTATCCTAACAGCTCTGTAATATATAATACAGAATCAAGTGAATCTACAGGGTGCAGGGGATAGTTATCCTAATAGCTCCGTAATATATAAAACATATTACATACTAGAATCAAGTGAATCTACAGGGTGCAGGGGAAAGTTATCCTAACAGCTCCGTTTCACTGAAGTACCATTATGACCAGAAAAGTCTTGTATCCACAATTTTATGAACAAACTGCTACAAAATTGTTCACACGAAAAACAGGCTCATTTCATTCACCGACTTATTCAAAAAATAAATTAAAACCCATAAAACACAAAACATTGTTTTCGATTTTACGTGCAGAGTTACATATTTATTGAAATAGAATAAAGTAGAAAAGTCAACGCACTAATTTTATATTATTATTTACATGTTTCGACAATGATGTATTTTCAAAATATACAAATAAACAATTTCATGAACAGAACGTCACTTGCATTAGGTCGCGAACATCAACGTGACATGAAGCACCAGAAAACTGTAAGAGCCGAGGATAAGGCTCGCAGCTCCCAACACCGTTACACTATCCCAAAGGACAATACAAAAACATCATTGAGAAACCTCAATCCCGACCCCGATTTATTCAAAGTGAGTGTTGAATGAGCCCACCTTATTTAGAAATGTCATATTCTAACATATAAATACTTTTGAATGTCAAACAAGTGCAATTAATTAAGCATTTTTGCTATACAGTCAAACCTGTGTTAGTGGTCACATCTATTTAGCAGCCAACATGCATTATGCAGCCAGTTTTTCAGATTGTATAATAAAACAACATATCGGGAATCTGGAAACTGGCTGCCTAATACAGGTTGGCTGCTTAATGGAGGTGACCACTAACACAGGTTGGCTGTATAGATATATGTGACCACTAACACAGGTTTGACTGTATAGATAGAGGTGACCACTAACACAGGTTTGACTGTATAGATAGAGGTGACCACTAACACAGGTTTGACTGTATAGATAGAGGTGACCACTAACACAGGTTTGACAGTATACATATAGGTGACCACTAACACAGGTTTGACAGTGTATATATATAGGTGACCACTAACACAGGTTTGACTGTATAGATAGAGGTGACCACTAACACAGGTTTGACTGTATATATATAGGTGACCACTAACACAGGTTTGACTGTATATATATAGGTGACCACTAACACAGGTTTGACTGTATATATATATAGGTGACCACTAACACAGATTTGACTGTGTATATATATATAGGTGACCACTAACACAGGTTTGACTGTATATATATAGATGACCACTAACACAGGTTTGACTGTATATATATATAGGTGACCACTAACACAGGTTTGACTTGTACTTAATAGAGGTGACCACTAACACAGGTTTGACTGTATAATAGAGGTGACCACTAACACAGGTTTGACTGTATAATAAGGTGACCACTAACACAGGTTTGACTGTATAATAGAGGTGGCCACTAAATACAGGTTTGACTGTACTGCTTAATAGAGGTGACCACTAACACAGGTTTGACTGTATAATAGAGGTGGCCACTAAATACAGGTTTGACTGTACTGCTTAATAGAGGTGACCACTACAGGTTTGACTGTATAATAGAGGTGACCACTAAACACAGGTTTGATGTATAATAGAGGTGACCACTAAGGTTTGACTGTATAATAGAGGTGACCACTAACACACAGGTTTGACTGTATAATAGAGGTGACCACTACAGGTTTGACTGTATAATAGAGGTGACCACTAACACACAGGTTTGACTGTATAATAGAGGTGACCACTAACACACAGGTTTGACTGTATAATAGAGGTGACCACTAACACAGGTTTGACTGTATAATAGAGGTGACCACTAACACAGGTTTGACTGTATAATAGAGGTGACCACTAACACAGGTTTGACTGTATAATAGAGGTGACCACTAACACAGGTTTGACTGCTACCACTAACACAGGTTTGACTGTACTGCTTAATAGAGGTGACCACTAACACAGGTTTGACTGTATAATAGAGGTGACCACTAAATACAGGTTTGACTGTATAATAGAGGTGACCACTAACACAGGTTTGACTGTATAATAGAGGTGACCACTAAACACAGGTTTGACTGTATAATAGAGGTGACCACTAACACAGGTTTGACTGTATATATATATAGGTGACCACTAACACAGGTTTGACTGTATATATATATATATATATAGGTGACCACTAACACAGGTTTGACTGTATATATATATATATATATATATATGTGACCACTAACACAGGTTTGACTGTATATATATATATAGGTGACCACTAACACAGGTTTGACTGTATATATATAGGTGACCACTTTGACTGTATAATATATTGACTGCATGACCCACTAACACATATATATATATATAGGTGACCACTAACACAGGTTTGACTGTATATATATATATATATATATATAGGTGACCACTAACACAGGTTTGACTGTATTATATATATAGGTGACCACTAACACAGGTTTGACTGTATATATATAGGTGACCACTAACACAGGTTTGATAATAGAGGTGACCACTAACACAGGTTTGACTATATATATATATAGGTGACCACTAACACAGGTTTGACTGTACTGTAGGTGACCACTAACACAGGTTTGACTGTATATATATATATAGGTGACCACTAACACAGGTTTGACTATGTATAGGTGACCACTAACACAGTTTGACTGTATATATATATATAGGTGACCACTAACACAGGTTTGACTGTATATATATATATAT
>CM026398.1:29294764-29328552 GCA_014843695.1 Archivesica marissinica
GACCACTAACACAGGTTTGACTGTATGACTATGTATATATATATATAGGTGACCACTAACACAGGTTTGACTGTATGACTATATATATATATAGGTGACCACCTAAAACAACAACAAAATATAGGTGACCACTAACACAGGTTTGACTGTATGACTATGTGTATATATATATATATATAGGTGACCACTAACACAGGTTTGACTGTATGACTATATATATAGGTGACCACTAACACAGGTTTGACTGTATGACTATATATATAGGTGACCACTAACACAGGTTTGACTGTATGACTATATATATAGGTGACCACTAACACAGGTTTGACTGTATGACTATATATATAGGTGACCACTAACACAGGTTTGACTGTATGACTATGTGTATATATATATATATATATAGGTGACCACTAACACAGGTTTGACTGTATGACTATGTGTATATATATATATAGGTGACCACTAACACAGGTTGACTGTATGACTATGTGTATATATATATATATATAGGTGACCACTAACACAGGTTTGACTGTATGACTATGTGTATATATATATATAGGTGACCACTAACACAGGTCTGACTGTATGACTATGTGTATATATATATATATATATATAGGTGACCACTAACACAGGTTTGACTGTATGACTATATATATATATATATATATATATATAGGTGACCACTAACACAGGTTTGACTGTATGACTATGTATATTATATATATAGGTGACCACTAACACAGGTTTGACTGATGACTATGATATATATATATAGGTGACCACTAACACAGGTTTGACTGTATGACTATGTGTATATATATATATATATATATATAGGTGACCACTAACACAGGTTTGACTGA
This sequence comes from Archivesica marissinica, assembly GCA_014843695.1. Lineage (NCBI taxonomy): Eukaryota > Metazoa > Mollusca > Bivalvia > Venerida > Vesicomyidae > Archivesica > Archivesica marissinica. Next base: position 29,295,637 of record CM026398.1, read on the forward strand.
ACAATATATATATATAGGTGACCACTAACACAGGTTTGACTGTATGACTATGAATATATATATATAGGTGACCACTAACACAGGTTTGACTGTATGACTATGTGTAATATATATATATATATAGGTGACCACTAACACAGGTTTGACTGAACTATATATATATAGGTGACCACTAACACAGGTTGACTGTATGACTATGAATATATATATATAGGTGACCACTAACACAGGTTTGACTGTATGACTATGATATATATATATAGGTGACCACTAACACAGGTTTGACTGTATGACTATATATATATAGGTGACCACTAACACAGGTTTGACTGTATGACTATATATATATAGGTGACCACTAACACAGGTTTGACTGTATGACTATATATATATAGGTGACCACTAACACAGGTTTGACTGTATGACTATATATATATAGGTGACCACTAACACAGGTTTGACTGTATGACTATATATATATAGGTGACCACTAACACAGGTTTGACTGTATGACTATATATATATAGGTGACCACTAACACAGGTTTGACTGTATATATATATATAGGTGACCACTAACACAGGTTTGACTGTATGACTATGTGTATGTATATATATATATATAGGTGACCACTAACACAGGTTTGACTGTATGACTATGTGTATATATATATATAGAGGTGACCACTAACACAGGTTTGACTGTATGACTATATATATATAGGTGACCACTAACACAGGTTTGACTGTATATATATATATAGGTGACCACTAACACAGGTTTGACTGTATGACTATGTGTATATATATATATATATATAGGTGACCACTAACACAGGTTTGACTGTATGACTATGTGTATTAAGCTACATGACAGATGAATGATTTATATATACTTCCCTGTAATAAAAATAAATTTAAGCCTGTGCACAATGAATGTGTTACGATATATAGCAAATATGCAGCAGCCTCTGGACTATTCTGTATACATGCTATACTGTACATGGTTGTATAAATAGAAGTCAGGCATAAAGAAATCATTGTTTGTGTCGGCGATTCACCAAGCCTGTTTTTATTTCTTTGGTTCACAGTTCTACAACTATATTGGTTTTATTAAAGCGATATTTCAGTCAATTAGTTTAATCAAACATTAGCTTGACTTTCTGGTGCGGGTCGTTGTCTAATGTTGTTAAAACTTGTGGCCCAGACCATTTGTATTTTCATGCTATGTATTGTATCTTTATGTGTATGACATATGTACTAGATTGATTTGCAATAAAATATGATTAAATAAAATACACTATATCATGTGAATTTATATTTCTATTTCGGGATTTACGCCTGCATCAGCACCATTTTGGGCTATATCGCTGGCGGGCAGTTTACCTAACAACACCTTTCCTGGGCAGGCTCCAGCGGTTAACCAGTACTTGGGTGCACCAACCTCCATAAGAAACTGCCAACTTTTTCATATAAATGAGACACGGTCTGAGTGGGACTCGAACCTGTGACCATCAGTGATGATAGGTTACAGTGGTATACAAGTCAGCGACCTTAACCACTCGACCACGGAGGCGGACCTATATCATGTGAAATAAAAAGTATGTGAGATGGTACGGTGGTCGCCAGATCGGACAGGTGGGTTTTCTCCGGGTACTCCGGTTTCCTCCCACACAAATGACCACATATATGATTTCATCCGCGCCAACGAGAGTGATTAATATAAACTGTTCAAACGTGCTTCGCAATCGTTGTAAAATAAATAAAGTTTAAATTTAAAAAAAAAAGGGAAATAAAACTATTATAAAATTTAAAATCTTATGTACAGGTAGTAATGCTGCTACATTCTTACATTTTAAGTTGAATAATTATTTTCAGTTAGTAAGCAGTGTATTTTCTGCAATCGAACAAGTGAAAGTACAACATTCCTGACTCGGTTTGTTACGCCCTGCATACAGTTGGAACGATTCGCTCTCTATCGGCAGTCAGAACAAACGTTAACATCTAAGACAACTGTTTCAACATCCAATGCTGCATCATGCACGTGCATTAAGCATTGTTTACATACGTTTGTTGATCAATAATTCGTGTCTACGACGGTACGATATTTATTTGATTTTATTCCCGTTTCTCTGCGAATATTTGGATTTTTAAAAACAGTCATTGGAAATTATATTCTTTAAATATCTGGCACTTTTTACCAAAATTAATCCGTTATCCCGATATAATGTCGCTTTAAACATTTATTTATTATCGTTTGTGGTTACCATTCGTTCCTGGTTACCATTCGTTCCTGGTTACCATTCGAGGCAACACCAAAAGAAGTGAGTCATCGTTATATTCTTTAGATGCCTACAGAGTTCCATTTCAGAAGCATATATATTGTACACCAAATACTCGGGCTAAACTCCCACACATAAAGTAGAGAGAACCATAAGGGAGATAACTGTTTAAATCTTATAATTACTGTACAATGAAATCTGGTCACAGTTAGTCTGCAATTTTAGTGGGGTTGAAATACATCTTTTAGCCCATTAACCCATTTCATTCTGGATACCGTTCAAACAGTATTTGAAAAGAACATAGAGCCAGATCAACCGCCACGGAACGTTCCGTCTGATCAGGCTCTATGCTGTTTGCTATTCAGATGATCTTGCTAAGAAACTTGGCTATGTAGCAAACAACATAGATCCTGATCAGCACGCAGCGTCACGCTGCGGCTGATCTGGATCTATGTTGTTTGCAAAAGCCTTTAAATGTATCCCGAATGAAATGGGTTAAAATGCTAATCACAACTAAAGTTGCTTTTGCAAACAGCATAGAGCCAGATCAGAATGGCACACAACTATGCTGTTTGCTATTCGGATTGTGGAGCTAAAACACTTGGCTAAATAGCAAACAACATAGATCCTGATCAGCGGATTGTGGAGCTAAAACACTTGGCTAAATAGCAAACAACATAGATCCTGATCAGCGGATTGTGGAGCTAAAACACTTGGCTAAATAGCAAACAACATAGATCCTGATCAGACACGGCGCTGCACCGAGGCTGATCTGGATCTATGCTGTTTGCACATTCCTACCAATTTATTCGGCATTTTATGTGTTTTAAAACTAAAAATGTCCTACAAAGAATGTTGCAAACATCATCTGAAACATATATATATTGTGTTTGGCCTCCATTTCCTATTTCTGTAGTATGATTGTATATAAGTACCACAATTTACTCTACTAAACAAATGTCAAGTGCTGTGGATAGATTTATAAATCCTATTTTTGCACTGTATGATCCTTTTTCACAATCTGTGGTGAACACTTGACAAGGAAGCAGGATTTCCTGAACTGCACGATATCTGGGAGAAGGTCCAGAGTAAAAGTCTCGAGAAGGGGGATGGGGGGGGGGGTGAAAGGGGCATAACCCTTTTGAATAGTGCACCTACCTACCCACCATATGCAATATATCGTCTCTACTGTGAACAGTTGATAGAATGGATAAACGAAAAACTCCAATTGAAATAACTGAAGTTGTATTATACGTTTCCCATTCTAGGATGTTAATGTTTTATTATTGGTTTTAACAGGTCCCCATAGCGAAGCCTCTCTTCATTTCTTTGTTTATGTTTTAAAGTCGCACCAACAGCTTAGGTCATACGGCGACTCTCCGACTATTATTGGTGGAGGAATACCCCGGGTGCCCCTCTGATCAGTATTGCATGCACGGAATGAGCACCCGAGTAGAACCACTGATCTATCGTAAGCCAGCTTGATAGCTTTCCCACATGAAACAATTTGACACCCCAGTGGGATTCGAACCTATAGCGGTGAGGGACAAGTGATTTGAAGTATCGTACGGTGGTCGCAAGATCGAACAGGAGGGTTTTCTCTGGGTACCTTCCACACGAATGACCACATATACGCTTTCATATGCGAGTGATAAATATAAGTTGTTAAAACTTGCTTCGCAATCGTTGTAAAATAAATAAAGTTTAAGCTTTAAATCAAAAACAGATGAAATATTAAACCTGGTAAACATTAACAATAGGAAGTATCTAGAAGCTTTTATGCATGCATTACAATAAGCGTCTACTTATTAAGAGAGACACTTTGTTTTTAGCAGTATCCCAATGAGCTTTTCACTGATTCAGATCGGAAGCCAAAGGTGGTCAATATTATCGAAAATATTGACTGGTCAATATTACCTCGGACGCAGATAGTAAATAACATTGACTGTTGGCCTATGGGAATTGTGCATTGAGTAGTTACATGAGGTATAGTATATAGTAGTGTATTAGCCTAAACATCTAAAATTAACAGTCTTTCAGATGGGACTTTAAATCGAGGTCTCGTGTCGGTACTGTGCACGTAAAAGAACCAGAGGAGACTCTGGAACGGGTCTCTGTCTGTATCATTGCACTATCCTCCAAAAATCTAAAATGACTACTCTCTTCAGGAGGCGTCGCTCATATGGGCAACCGGTAGCGACAATAAATAAACGTAAAACACACACTAAACATCTCAATGTGGGAATGGGTTATGGTTTTAGACGAGAGGTTGGTTGGGATTATACACATGTGTTTTCCTATAAGCTGGTTGTTTCGTGTCAAAATGTGAAAACAAAATTGTTCGTTCAAATTTTCTTAGAAAGAAAGTACATGTATTTTGAAACTGTTAGCATAAACTTTATTTATTTTACAACGATTGCGAAACAAGCTGTAGCAACCTATATTAATCGCTCTCGTTGGCTCGGATGACAGCATATTTGTGGTCATTCATGTGGGAGAAACCGGAGTACCCAGAGAAAACCCACCTGTCTGATCTGGCGACCAGCGTACCATCTCACATACTTCCCAGTTCGAGATTCCAACTTGGGTTACATTGGTGAGAAGCGAGCGTGCTAACCACTGCGCTATCGGACAGCTTTGAAACTGTTTTGAATGAGAAACCATATAAGCGTGCACAAAGTGTATTGACATATGTGGGACATTCTGACATTATTTCAACAGACATTTGAAGCAGTATAAAAGTATCAAAAAGATAGACAATTAATTCGAGAACAAAAACCACACACATCAATTTTTTTTTTTTGCCAACTCATTCAACTATATTTATATGAAATTTATGATCCTTGAAAAGGTTAACATTCTTATGGATTTAATTTCCATAAACCTAAAATAGTTTTCTATCATTATAATATTGGTTCAATGAGTTCGGTTCTTCCACAAATTGTAAAAAAAAAAAAACTTCTTTTTTTATCTCAGTTGCTGAAGAATTTGACTATATTTCTACTTGCAGTTAGAGTTTCTGAAGATATTATACTATGAAGATATTATACTATGAAGATATTATACTATGAAGATATTATACTATGTAGATATTACACTATGAAGATATTATACTATGAAGATATTATACTATGTAGATATTACACTATGAAGATATTACACTATGAAGATATTATTATCTTATGAAAATATTATACTATGTAGATATTACACTATGGATATTATACTATGTAGATATTATGTAGATATTATACTATGTAGATATTATACTAGATATTATACTATGTATATATTATACTATGTATATATTATGTATATATTATACTATGTAGATATTATGTAGATATTATACTATGTAGATATTATACTATGTAGATATTATGTATATATTATACTATGTAGATATTATGTAGATATTATACTATGTAGATATTATGTAGATATTATACTATGTAGATATTATACTATGTAGATATTATGTATATATTATACTATGTAGATATTATACTATGTAGATATTATGTAGATATTATACTATGTAGATATTATGTATATATTATACTATGTAGATATTATGTATATATTATACTATGTAGATATTATGTAGATATTATACTATGTAGATATTATACTATGTATATATTATACTATGTAGATATTATGTAGATATTATACTATGTAATATTATACTATGTAGATATTATACTATGTAGATATTATGTAGATATTATACTATGTATATATACTATGTAGATATTATACTATGTAGATATTATACTATGTAGATATTATACTATGTAGATATTATACTATGTAGATATTATACTATGTAGATATTATGTAGATATTATACTATGTAGATATTATGTAGATATTATACTATGTAGATATTATGTAGATATTATACTATGTATATATTATACTATGTAGATATTATGTAGATATTATACTATGTAGATAGTATACTATGTAGATAGTATACTATGTAGATATTATACTATGTAGATATTATACTATGTAGATACTATGTAGATATTATACTATGTAGATATTATACTATGTAGATATTATGTATATATTATACTATGTAGATATTATACTATGTAGATATTATACTATGTAGATATTATGTAGATATTATACTATGTAGATAGTATACTATGTAGATATTATACTATGTAGATATTATACTATGTAGATATTATGTAGATATTATACTATGTAGATATTATACTATGTAGATATTATGTAGATATTATACTATGTAGATATTATACTATGTATATATTATACTATGTAGATACTATGTAGATATTATACTATGTAGATATTATACTATGTATATATTATACTATGTAGATATTATGTAGATATTATACTATGTAGATAGTATACTATGTAGATATTATACTATGTAGATATTATACTATGTAGATATTATACTATGTAGGTATTATGTATATATTATGTATATATTATGTAGATATTATACTATGTAGATAGTATACTATGTAGATATTATACTATGTAGATATTATGTATATATTATACTATGTAGATATTATACTATGTAGATATTATGTATATATTATGTAGATATTATACTATGTAGATGTTATGTAGATATTATGTAGATATTATACTATGTAGATATTATACTATGTAGCTATTATACTATGTAGATATTATGCATATATTATACTATGTAGATATTATACTATGTAGATATTATGTATATATTATGTAGATATTATACTATGTAGATATTATGTATATATTATGTATATATTATACTATGTAGATATTATACTATGTAGATATTATACTATGTAGATATTATACTATGTAGATATTATACTATGTAGATATTATGTAGATATTATACTATGTATATATTATGTAGATATTATACTATGTAGATATTATACTATGTAGATATTATACTATGTAGATATTATGTAGATATTATACTATGTAGATATTATGTAGATATTATGTTATGTAGATATTATACTATGTAGATATTATACTATGTAGATATTATACTATGTAGATATTATACTATGTAGATATTATACTATGTAGATATTATACTATGTAGATATTATACTATGTAGATACTATGTAGATATTATACTATGTATATATTATACTATGTAGATACTATGTAGATATTATGCATATATTATACTATGTATATATTATACTATGTAGATACTATGTAGATATTATACTATGTATATATTATACTATGTATATATTATACTATGTAGATATTATACTATGTAGATACTATGTAGATATTATACTATGTATATATTATACTCTGTAGATATTATACTATGTAGATATTATACTATGTAGATACTATGTATATATTATACTCTGTAGATATTATACTATGTAGATATTATACTATGTAGATACTATGTAGATATTATGTAGATATTATACTATGTAGATATTATGCATATATTATACTATGTATATATTATACTATGTATATATTATGTAGATATTATACTATGTAGATATTATACTATGTAGATATTATACTATGTAGATATTATGTAGATATTATACTATGTAGATATTATACTATGTAGATATTATACTATGTAGATATTATACTATGTAGATATTATGTATATATTATACTATGTATATATTATATTATGTAATGCTTCTTGGTGGCTTGGTCTGGAGTATGACTATTTTTACAACATACTCTCAATGGGGTTATAATATATGAAACTCCATCCTAGTACATCAAATTCAAAATGTAGTTATCCAAATAATGCATCACAGTTTCAGATCAAAATAGATAGTATACTATTAAGCATTAAAATGCTGAATAAATTAGAAGAAATGTGCAAACATAGATCCAGATAAACATAATGCTGCGTCTGATCAGGATCTATGTTGTTTGCTATTCAGCCAAGTGTTTTAGCTCCACTATCTGAATAGCATAGAGCCTGAATAGCAAAATGCATAGAGCCTGATCTGGCTCTATGATGTTTGCAAAAATGAATATACTCGATTCCAGCATACTAAGGGTTAAACATGAAGTTTAAAGTTTAAACTACGATCGTGAAACAAGTTTCATCAACTTATATTAATCACTTTCGTTGGCGCGGATGAAAGCGTATACGTGGTCATTCGTGTGGGAGGAAACCGGAGTACCCGGAGAAAACCCACTTGTCCGGGTCTGGCGACCATCTCGCATATATCCCGGTCCAAGGATCGAACCCGTGTATTGTGAGAAGCAAGCGTGCTAACCACTGCGCTAATCTGACAGTCCCAGCTTGATGTGGTTTGATAGTATTCCGTAATTCTATACTAGAATGGTCTTGCATTCATTTTGTAATTTGTGTACCATATGTTATATTACTGTTTAAATACTTTTTTGAAATTAAATTGATGTCAATGTAAGGATGAGACTTAAATAAAATATAAAATTATTATTATCAAGGTTGTAGCATTCATGTCCCCCAGTAAAAGGCCAGGGCAGTAAATGGACAGGCAAGAATTCTTTTGTTGTTTTACAGACTTTAATTCAACACTATTTTGGTTCATGTATGGCTGCTAGACCTTTCATACATTTATTTATGTTATTTTGTACTTTCAAATTTGTATCTGCTATTTTCTTTGTTAATTAATTTTATTAATGTTTAATTTTGAAGTAAAATACAAACAGAGTTATATATGTTTCAACACTACAGACCCTCTATATAGGTTTGTAAAACGTGTTCCAGATGTCAGCTGGGCTCGTTACTTACCGGCTCATCAAGATCTGCCCGTTTTGCTAGTAATTTTACTATTTTTAGACAAATTACCCATTTTTATATAAATGAACGTGTGCAATTGTAATTTTCTGATCAATTTATTGGTCTAAAACTATCATGGACCAACAGTCCCTATCAGTTGCTTAGTGTTGAATGGGTTACTACAGTAACTGCTTTTGTATTTTCAGCAATGTTTCTTATTATTTTAGTTTGTAATTAGTATGTACATTGTATACTGTCCAATTAGTGCAGGTTAGCACGCTCGCTTCTCAACAATGCAACCCGGGTTAGAACCTCGGAGCGGGAAGTATTCAGGGATCATTCTAGAGGGCGATGTGGGCGAAATTGTCGCCCTAGGGACCATGACTTCGCCCGCTGGGGGCCCCACTTCTCCCTAAAAACATTTTTTTGTTTTTGTTTTTACGATTTTCAAACAAAATTGTGTCTAGTAAGATTCACTGGCCCATTATAAAGCACTCCTTCTGTTCAAATGTTGTATTTAAGGGTTGTACTGTGCATTTTAACCCTATTTTGCAGAAGTATATTAAAGAACACCATTTAAGGAAGCGATCATGCGCTTTCTCACTTCTCCCAAAAATTCTGACCTAGAATGAACCCCCTGGTATTTGAGATCGTACAGTGGTTGCCAGATCGGACAGGTGGGTTTTCTCCAAGTAGTCTGGTTTCCTCCCACACAAATAACCACATATAGGAGAGGGATAAATATAACTTGTTTCGCAATTGTTGTAAAATGAATGAAGTTTATTCATTAATTAATACGTGCATTTTTACAGAGACTCACACTGAGTGTGGGGGGGGGCTTAACTGTCTGTATTGCCTCATTTCAAGGGTCATTTCGGGTTACAGGATGCATCTGGTTATCAAAATTGTCCCAGACATTGTGCAAAGTAAAGACTGTGAACACTGGATAGTAGTTATAATGACAAAATTGCTTAATTAACATCATTTCAAGGGCCATAACTCTGGTGATGCATGGGCGATATTACTGGTAAAATAACTTGGTTTAGAGTTGACAAATTTCCAAACATCGGATATATTTGCTTAGGCAACATATATTCCCGACCATAGGTGATCTCGGTCATAAGTGGACGGTCAAATTTTGGCTTGAAACAGTGGATGTTAAGCTGGATCCTTCATATGTCGGGGGGTACTTTGCGGGCTTATGATATTTATTACATTTGTTTTTTTCTCTGATTTTTGAACAAAACTGGGCCAAATTTTAGAATCCTAAATAAATGCCACGAAATGTCACCATTTAAATGTTTTTTATTTGCTTGCTTCTCGGCCAGAAGTCGACTTCTTACTTTCATTACATTTCTTGATGTGAAAAAGGTCGACTTTATTACCAGGAATATACGGTACATCATTTTGTTGACACAGTCCAAATGAACCTTACCCTGCCTGATCACAAACTACTTCCTGTCTTACATACATTTAGATGCATGCACAACTGAAACTTACCATTTGTCAGGCAGTACAGAATTTATAATACACAGTTTGTAATATCACATTTCTAGTGTTCTGTACAAATAAAAATCATTCTGTTGTGAAGTGTTTTCAGGGTAATTGACCTTGTGAGAAAATCGTATGGCTTCCTGGAACTATGTTGTTATAACCTGCAGTATACTTACTGAACTGTAGACATAATATGGGAGAAAATGTTATATAAAAAACATGGATGTCATTCTGTCAGTGTCAACAACATGTCTGCAGAATCTGAGAGCTCTGAGAGACATGAAACCCCGGAGACATTGTCTGCTGCTTATTTTTTTAATAGTTGGAATTAAAACAGTTAAAGCACACACATGAGATTACTTAGAAATGTGCTGAATAGAGATTTAAAATGTGCAACATGAGATTTTTTAAAAGAATGTGCTGCATAATGAAATTACTTAGAATGTGTTGCATAGATGCATAACTAGATGTCTTAGAATGTGCTGCATAATGAAATTACTTAGAATGTGTTGCATAGATGCATAACTAGATGTCTTAGAATGTGCTGCATAATGAAATTACTTAGAATGTGTTGCATAGATGCATAACTAGATGTCTTAGAATGTGCTGCATAATGAAATTACTTAGAATGTGTTGCATAGATGCATAACGAGGTTACTTAAGAGTGTGCTGCATAATGAGATTTCTTAGAATGTGCTACATAACGAGGTTACTTCGAATGTGCTGCATAATAAAATTACTTTGAATGTGTTGCATAAATACACAATGAGATTGCTTAGAATGTTTAGAATGTGCTGCATAATGAGATTTCTCACAAATACAATTCAATGCCAGAACATTTGCCTTGTTCATTTCCGAACTTGGCAATATGTACTGTTTACAGGAATTAGCAGTCTTTCGAAATAACGGACTACCGGTCCTGACTGGTCAGTCTGATAAATTTACCAGCAGATTCATAGTTTTAGACAGGCATTTCTATTATCACAAAGTGCCATTTTCATGATACACCAGGATTGGTGTAGATCCCGGCTTTATCTAGCTTGACTGAAGTATGGGTACCAGCTACATACATCCATTTTGTCACATAATTTCGACCCAATTGTAGTTGGTTCAGTAAACTATTGGGTGATTTTGTACATTTTTTGTTTAGTGTAATATATCGGCAAATTATACGAATTCAAATTTTGCTAGATTAATTTCACAGATTAAAATGTTACTGCCGTTTATTTGGTCATTCATGCTCAGTGCCGAGCAATATTCTATCAACTCAGATTGCAAAAGACTATGTCAATGAACTCCCTATAAACCAATCAAAAGGCTTGTCAATGAACTCCCTATAAACCAATCAAAATGTTTGTCAATGAACTCCCTATAAACCAATCAAAAGCCTTGACAATGAACTCCCTATAAACCAATCAAAATGTTTGTCAATGAACTCCCTATAAACCAATCAAAAGGCTTGTTACGGTGATAATTGCAATTATTTATTAACATGTGCAGCTGAAATAATATGGCAGTCAGTCAAATATTTATCTGTGAACTATATGGCTCCAAGTTTTTCAAATTGGCTCCAGTTATTTTCAATTGGTGACGAAGTGGCGCACATACAGAGGGAACCTTGGGTGTAACTGTAGCATGTCTGTGTGTTTTACGTTTATTTATCGTCGCTACCGGTTGCCCATATGAGCGACGCCTCCTGAAGAGATTAGTTATTTTAGATTTTGGAGGATAGTGCATGATACAGACAGAGACCAATTCCAAAATCTGGTTCTTTTACGTGCACGGTGTAAAGCACCGACACGAGACCTCGGTTTAACGTCCCATCTGAAAGACTGTTAATTTTATTAGGGTCAGACGGGGGATCGAACCTGCTATCCCTGGATTACCAGTCCAGCGTGTTACCACTGGACTACAGATCCGTCTGTAGCATGTGGAACATTGAGTAAGGATATATAAGATATATCAGAGGCGGGGCAGAGATAGAGGGACAGCATTAGAGGTATTTGATATAGACAGATTGTGTCTTAAAAGGGGCCATGGGTCCGAGACAAAGATCTGAGTGGTCTGGTCAATAATTATGACATTATAAATAAATGAAATCAAGATTATTTAACAATAGGTAACTTGTTGGTGTTGTTCTGTTATTTAGAGGTCTGTAGAGTTGAAAGGGTTAAACAAGAGGACATTCTGAGAGACAGACAGGTCCCCTGCAGCTTTATTAAATTGGAACAAGCGTTCTGAGAGACAAACACTTTACTGTACAGAAGCCGCTTTGATATGGGAAAAATGAAATGTCAGAGATTGTGATGGTTTGGTGATTATAACCTATATATAGAGAGAATTGACATGTGCTGATGTTGTATAATAATGGAAGCCCGCTATAAGTATACTCAGATCAGAGCCCGATTTGGACTTTGATCCCTAATTGTGACATTGGTTTCAATCAATGACAGTGAAACCTTTTATTTATTTAAGTTTCAGTACTGTAGCCAGAGGCAATTTCCAGGCAAATTTCAACAGAGGCAATCTAGGGGGTCCTAGGGCATGTTACCCCCTTAAAATTGTTGGGGTACAGAAGCGATTTCCAGCGTTTTCTGATTTTAGACATATAATTATTAGGGGTGTAACGATGCATCGAAATATCGATGCATCGCAATAGACAGCGTCACGATAGTCAACCATCGATGGTAAATATGACCATCGATAGTATTGACTATTGCGGCAGTACTATCGCAATAGTTTCGATAGTTGCCAGGGATGGCGAAATCGGTCATTTGTTACGCCGGGCAAGTAGATTTTCGAATGTAACTTGTCCGTGGACAAGTAAAAATACCGGCGAGTGCATTTACTTTATGTTCCCATGGCATTTAAATCGTATTTTAATGAGAAAGCATCGGCAAATGTTCTTGTTTATTTTCCTGCGGAACTTCCGCAATAAACACAAGCCAGCCGACAACGGTGGCGGACAACATTTCCAGCCGACAATAACCTGAATAAGAACCGGAAATATCAAGAGTTATCGCCCGTCACATAAAAACTGTGTAAAATGCGGTGGGTATGTAATGTATTTTCCGCTCAAAACAAGCCAGCTGTCAATAAGAATAACTACTGTCGAAAATGCCTTCTTTGGTACTGAATAGTGAGCAAAGTAGGCGATGTGACCCCCATAATCCCGGGTATGGGTAATTTAAAGTGCTATAGCGCATGCGTCAGTTACAAGTATACTACGCGGTCGCTAAATCGATATACGGGAACGGGTACGTGACGCAGCCTTATTATTGAAGACGACAGGTAAACAATCATGTAACTTAGCGGGACTGTGTATCGATTTTTAAATAAGGTTGGTTTATATTATTTAAACATATAAAGTTCGGATATACGGGCAAGTGGGTTTTCAACTTTTCACTACGGACAAGTAAATTAGTGCAGTGTGTTCGATGTCATGATAATAAAGAAAAAATTGCATGCTAATAAATAAATACACAGAACTTGTGTATTCCATGCGAAACAGAATATTTTTTTAATTAATATGTATTTACACAATACTATTGCAATAGTCCTACAACTATCGCAATACTATCGCAATACTATCGCAATAGTATTTTAACTATCGCAATACTATCGCAATAGTAAAATTGACCCCAATAGTCACCCCTAATAATTATGTACTGACCTTTCAGCTCTCTCTCTAGCAGTCAACATTTTATACGGCAAAGAGATATTTTTGGCATTTTATTAATTTAATTTTTCATTAATTTTTTTATGATTTGGAAATTTTAACCAAGGCAATTGCCTCGGTGTGCCTCAGTGTGGCTACGGGCCAGAGTTTATGAAGTGGACGCGAATATAACAAATCTGAACCTTTATTTTCCAAGTCTTACGTAGAACTGAGATGGCTGAAAGTTGCTTTCTGACATCATCTGGATATGGCTAATACATGGACGGACAAACGGACGGACGGACGGACTCGAAGTCTGATGATATACCGATAAAGATACTTACGCTTGTTATTACAACATTACGATACTCACCTATAAAAGCTATGGCATCTGGAAAAAATTTGGATAGATTTTGTGACAAATGGTCACTGATGGGTATTTTCATATATCTAAACGCACTATCCTCTTCAAACTTGTTTGGCACATTGGGTGTAACATTCAGAATGTAAGTGATACCAAAGTTTTTCAGTATATTAATATCTGCAGAGTTTTTAGCATTTCCTAGGTACAGATGAGGGATGACTTCGACGGGGTATTTGCTGGTCGGGGAATCGAGATCGCCATTCGAGGTTCCGTAGGCCGAGTCCTCAGAAATCTTCAAGTTACACAGTCCTGTGATTTCTGTGTCCGTATTGTCGTCACTCTCGGGACCATCGCAGAACTCGGGGAAATTCTCCTCAAAGTTCTGGAACCCTCCTGCAATGTAGAGTAATAAACATAAATACAGACCGACCTGTGCTAGATACCACATAGGAAAAACCATAAATACAGACCGACCTGTGCTAGATACCACCTCGGAATGAACATAAATACAGACCGACCTGTGCTAGATACCACCTCAGAATGAACATAAATACAGACCAACCTGTGCTAGATACCACATAGGAAAAAAACATAAATACAGACCGACCTGTGCTAGATACCACCTCGGAATGAACATAAATACAGACCAACCTGTGCTAGATACCACATAGGAAAAAACATAAATACAGACCGACCTGTGCTAGATACCACCTCGGAATGAACATAAATACAGACCGACCTGTGCTAGATACCACCTTGGAATGAACATGAATACAGACCGACCTGTGCTAGATACCACATAGGAAAAACCATAAATACAGACCGACCTGTGCTAGATACCACCTCGGAATGAACATAAATACAGACCGACCTGTGCTAGATACCACCTCGGAATGAACATAAATACAGACCGACCTGTGCTAGATACCACATAGGAAAAAACATAAATACAGACCAACCTGTGCTAGATACCACCTCGGAATGAACATAAATACAGACCAACCTGCAGGGCTCGACAAATCCTATTGCCCGACGCCCGGGGCAAGTCAAAACAATGTTCGGGCAAGTGGCCGTCAACCAGAGTTTAGTCCCGGGCAAGTCAAAATGCTATGGATGTGATTATTGGACAGGTGTCGAATAAACATATCAATTAACAGAATAAACAACTAATCAACTGTTTCTTGTCATGATTGGTCCTATTATCGATTGTAAACCCTGCAGACTACATGCTGTGAATGACAGGTATCGCCCCAAACATTTAACCAATCGAGGCTCTCGTTACGCTTCAATTGTTTTATTTGCACTTATCAAATTAGTCCTATTAAATAGACTACGGCGCTTTTAACATCCGGGCGCTTTCTTAATTTCTACAATTTGCAGTCGCCGGCGAAATATCAAAGAATCTGTCAATGCCTTGCTTATATACTTGTTAATTACACATTAGTCGTAGCAAGGACATTATCCACTAGTACATACACAGTAAGTACATGTTTTCTACACCTATGGTGTTGATTAATCTCGGAAGACAGGCCGATTTCATTGATGCATTGTAAATGTGTAAGTAATAATTGACAAAATTAAACAGTTAGAACTCAGGTAATTATCAGATTACAAATGTATACTAATTGTTTTATAATTAAGCCCCAAATCCCCTGTTATCATTCAAATGCACGTTCAATTACAATAAGTTTGCTAAAATTCTTCAACTCCAATGAAAATGAAAGTGAAAGTAATAGTAAAAAACGGAAACTAGATTTAAAATGTGTGCCTACTTCCAAGAAAGTGAAACTCACTGAGGGTAAAAAGGATATTAAATATGATTCAAAACACGAAAGGACTTTTCATTATATACTATGATGATGTTATTCATAGACTTAACTAGTGTAAGCCATCATTCGACATTTAGCATAATAATTGGGGCAAGTCAGTTTGCCAGTATCACTTGTCCCGGGCAAGTCAGTTTGAAAAGAATTTGTCGAGCCCTGACCTGTGCTAGATACCACATAGGAAAAAACATAAATACAGACCGACCTGTGCTAGATACCACATAGGAAAAAACATAAATACAGACAGACCTGTGCTAGATACCACCTCGGAATGAACATAAATACAGACCAACCTGTGCTAGATACCACATAGGAAAAAACATAAATACAGACCGACCTGTGCTAGATACCACCTCGGAATGAACATAAATACAGACCAACCTGTGCTAGATACCACATAGGAAAAAACATAAATACAGACAGACCTGTGCTAGATACCACCTCGGAATGAACATAAATACAGACCAACCTGTGCTAGATACCACATAGGAAAAAACATAAATACAGACCGACCTGTGCTAGATACCACCTCGGAATGAACATAAATACAGACCAACCTGTGCTAGATACCACATAGGAAAAAACATAAATACAGACAGACTTGTGCTAGATACCACCTCGGAATGAACATAAATACAGACCAACCTGTGCTAGATACCGCATAGGAAAAAACATAAATACAGACCAACCTGTGCTAGATACCACCTCGGAATGAACATAAATACAGACCAACCTGTGCTAGATACCACATAGGAAAAAACATAAATACAGACAGACCTGTGCTAGATACAACCTCGGAATGAACATAAATACAGACCAACCTGTGCTAGATACCACATAGGAAAAAACATAAATACAGACAGACCTGTGCTAGATACAACCTCGGAATGAACATAAATACAGACCAACCTGTGCTAGATACCACATAGGAAAAAACATAAATACAGACAGACCTGTGCTAGATACAACCTCGGAATGAACATAAATACAGACCAACCTGTGCTAGATACCACATAGGAAAAAACATAAATACAGACAGACCTGTGCTAGATACAACCTCGGAATGAACATAAATACAGACCAACCTGTGCTAGATACCACATAGGAAAAAACATAAATACAGACAGACCTGTGCTAGATACAACCTCGGAATGAACATAAATACAGACCAACCTGTGCTAGATACCCCATAGGAAAAAACATAAATACAGACCAACCTGTGCTAGATACCACATAGGAAAAAACATAAATACAGACAGACCTGTGCTAGATACCACCTCGGAATGAACATAAATACAGACCGACCTGTGCTAGATACCGCATAGGAAAAAACATAAATACAGACCGACCTGTGCTAGATATCGCATAGGAAAAAACATAAATACAGACCAACCTGTGCTAGATACCACATAGGAAAAATCATAAATACAGACAGACCTGTGCTAGATACCACCTCGGAATGAACATAAATACAGACCGACCTGTGCTAGATACCGCATAGGAAAAAACATAAATACAGACCAACCTGTGCTAGATACCACCTCGGAATGAACATAAATACAGACCGACCTGTGCTAGATACCACATAGGAAAAAACATAAATACAGACAGACCTGTGCTAGATATCACCTCGGAATGAACATAAGTACAGACCGACCTGTACTAGATACCACATAGGAAAAATCACAAATACAGACTGACATAATTATGTTACTATGATACTAGATACTATGGTGGAATAAACATCAATACAGATCGACCTGTGCTTAGATACCACCTCAGAAGAAACATAAATACAGACCAACCGTTGCTAGATACCACCTCAGAATAAAGGCAACCCATTAAAAAGCCTGTATCTAAAGACCACTCAGAATAAAGACAACCCATTACAGTCTGTCTCTAAGCACAACTCAAAATAACGACAACCCATTACAGTCTGTCTCTAAGCACAACCCATTACAGTCTGTCTCCCCAAGCACAACTCAAAATAAAGACAACCCATTAGTCTGTCTCTAAGCACAACTCAAAATAAAGGCAACCCATTACAGTCTGTCTCATTCCCAGTAACCTCTATGGAGGTGGGGTAGAGGTGACACACCTTATACATTCCCAGTAACATCTATGGAGGTGAGGTAGAGGTGACACCCCTTAAACATTCCCAGTAACCTCTATAGAAGTGGGGTAGAGGTGTTGATTATGAGAGGTAAATTGTTGTGGTATGTATAGACACAGGGTAGCAGAAAAGGCTACGTCTTG
This sequence comes from Archivesica marissinica, assembly GCA_014843695.1. Classification (NCBI taxonomy): domain Eukaryota; kingdom Metazoa; phylum Mollusca; class Bivalvia; order Venerida; family Vesicomyidae; genus Archivesica; species Archivesica marissinica. The sequence goes on from CM026398.1 coordinate 29,314,283, forward strand.
ATAGTGGAAATGGTTAACCTGTTATGAGAAATCAGTGTTGTGCCTCCAAGGAGACCATGTGAAAGACGTGATAGCACAGTGTTAGCGCGGTCACTTCAGATGTGAAAGGCCCGGAATTCACACCTAGCTGTAGCTGTTACGATTGTGCCCTTAGGCAATGCATTTAATTTCTACATTGCCTCTTCTCTCTCACCCTCATGGTGATGGAGTCCATCAGGAATGAGTTCTCGAGAGCGATCAATCTAATGTTGCAAGAACTGAATAGTTTCATAATCGAGCTAAAATAAAATTGTATAAACTAGTGTTAGTCATGACAACAAAGACCACTTTTTCTGATTCACGTCGGTGGTCTTGACAGGCAGGTTTGACTGTACTAGTAAATACTACATACCAAGGGTCATGTTTCAGGACAATTTGGTTAGAAGTAGGCTACGTTAATGGAAACAGGTCTTGACAGGCAGGTTTGACTGTACTAGTAAATACTACATACCAAGGGTCATGTTTCAGGACAATTTGGTTAGAAGTAGGCTACGTTAATGGGAACGCTTCTACTCATATTATGCATGGCTTTAACCTTTCCTGTATATAAATGTATAAAACCCTGGTAACTATACTGACGTCTGCTACGGATTTTATTATTTAGTTTCAGTAACTCAACTGATGACAGACCCATTACTGTCAAATTAAACCTCCTAGTGAAACCCCAAAATGGCAACTAAATTAAATAATTCTTGAACAAATGTGGATTTCAAAATGTCATAGCTGGCTTGTAATGTAGACAATCTCTAGCCAAATGTGCCAATGACATCACACAACCAATTATTGGTATTACATACTCTGTTTTCTCCCTACGTATGCCCGTTTTATTACATTATGTATATGTGGGTAAGGTTTATTATGTACCAAAAAGGTGACAATCATTATAATAGGTTATACGTGTTGTTTTTATTTGTGAAACAAAAATACACACTGACAACAAATTCAATTTCAAATCCTAAACTTTACCTTTGGTGGAATATGTGTAAAACACAGTGGATATAACCATAGAATGTGTCAAATCAACGTTATCATATTATGGATTATGCAGCTCAAGGGTGTACTGGCCTTGAGGTGAAGGTCATAAGACTGGTCTAGAATTGAAGGTCATACAACTGGCGGCTTTGAGTTGAAGGTCATAAGACTGGCTGCCATAGTTGAAGATTATAAAACTGGCCTTGAGTTGAAGGTCATAATATGAGCCTCAAGTTGAAGGTCATAAGACTGGCCTTGAGTTGAAGGTCATATAAGGCAATGGTGAGCAATATTTCCAAACATAATTTCCCAATGTTAACAACATCCACACAGCAAATGTAAATGGTATTAATTCTCATCTACAACGGTATATATACTTGTGGACACTTGGATATCCACAATCTCAGAGGAATTACATGTAGATTCATGAAACATTAAAAAGATACAAATCCCAAATGGCATTATCTACATTCTGAACTACAAGCATCGTAGCATTGAGAATCAATCGATGGTTTTCCCATAAAAATCATTCAATTACAGGAAGCCGTACAGATTAATGTCAGCTTACTTCCCTATGTAGACAATAAAACTCAATCTCAGCAACATGTCTCATAATGATTACAATCATTATAAAATAATGTTTTTATGAATAAATGTATGCACTATGAACACTATATATACAGTGAGCCGAGTGACAAACGCATGTGCTTTCTGTCAACACTGATATCTCTGTATGCATTTTGTATTGTTCAATTATTGTCTAACCAAACTATATCTGTATACTGTCAACCTATCTTATTCTCAACTATATCTGTATACTGTCAACCTATCTTATTCTCAACTATATCTGTATACCGTCAACCTATCTTATTCTCAACTATATCTGTATACTGTCAACATTTCTTATTCTCAACTATATCTGTATACTGTCAACCTATCTTATTCTCTCAACTATATCTGTATACTGTCAACCTATCTTATTCTCTCAACTATATATGTATACTGTCAACCTATCTTATTCTCTCAACTATATCTGTATACTGTCAACATTTCTTATTCTCAACTATATCTGTATACTGTCAACATTTCTTATTCTCAACTATATCTGTATACTGTCAACCTATCTTATTCTCTCAACTATCTCTGTATACTGTCAACCTATCTTATTCTCTCAACTATGTCTGTATACTGTCAACCTATCTTATTCTCTCAACTATGTCTGTATACTGTCAACATTTCTTATGCTCAACTATATCTGTATACTGTCAACCTATATCTTATGCTCAACTATGTCTGTATACTGTCAACCTATATCTTATGCTCAACTATATCTGTATACTGTCAACCTATATCTTATGCTCAACTATGTCTGTATACTGTCAACCTATATCTTATGCTCAACTATATCTGTATACTGTCAACCTATATCTTATGCTCAACTATATCTGTATACTGTCAACCTATATCTTATGCTCAACTATGTCTGTATACTGTCAACCTATATCTTATGCTCAACTATATATGTATACTGTCAACCTATATCTTATGCTCAACTATATATGTATACTGTCAACCTATATCTTATGCTCAACTATATCTGTATACTGTCAACCTATCTTATTCTCTCAACTATCTCTGTATACTGTCAACCTATCTTATTCTCTCAACTATCTCTGTATACTGTCAACCTATCGTATTCTCTACTGTTAACCTCATGTCTATGTCAACTGTTAACCTCATGTATCTATCTACTCTTAACCTCATGTGTATATCTACTGTTAACCTCATGTCTCTGTCTACTGTTAACATCATGTATCTGTCTACTGTTAACCTCATGTCTCTGTCAACTGTTAACCTGTTGTATATATCTATTGTTAACCTTGTGTCTCTGTCAACTGTTAACCTCATGTATCTATCTACTGTTAACCTCATATATATATATATATATATACTGTTAACCTCATGTATCTACCTGTTAACCTCATGTCTCTGTCTACTGTTAACCTCATGTCTATGTCAACTGTTAACCTCATGTATCTATCTACTGTTAACCTCATGTCTCTGTCAACTGTTAACCTCATGTATCTATCTACTGTTAACCTCATATATATATACTGTTAACCTCATGTATCTGTCTACTGTTAACCTCATGTATCTATCTACTGTTAACCTCATGTATCTATCTACTGTTAACCTCATGTATCTATCTACTGTTAACCTCATGTGTCTATCCACTGTTAACCTCATGTCTCTGTCCTCTGGGTTCTACTTACCTCAAGTAATATTTTCACAATTTTCTTCTTCTATTATTACTCTCTTAAAGACTTAACGTCTTGTGCCAATTTATCTCAAAAGTGGACATAAAATAGACTGTACACCATGTTTCATTATTGATTGGGCAAGTAGTGTTAACAATTCGGCTGAGTTGCTCAACTGAAGAATTTATTTGTGTATTAACACATGGAAATATTATGCATCACAAAGGATCAACTAGAGTGCCAAGTAGTCCTGGATCACTCACATGCGACAAGCAATCAAGATGAGTTCATCAAAGACCTTGTCACTTATCTTTGCCCCATAGGGCCCCGATTTCCCCCTAAAAAAAAACGTGTTACGCGTTTTACCAAAAGGGACCCACTGGGTGGATGACGTTATGTCGAGAAATGACGTCTACGGTTACGTCACGCAAACGAAAACGGCAACGTTCGCGCTATACATGCAAGTTTAAAATTCATTTTTAGAACAAATAATCTAAATGAAATTACCTTGAATGTTGAAAATCGCTAAAGGAAATGACTGAAAAACATAATTCTGGAGAAAACAAAACATTTTTGAAAATTTCACCCAGTGGGGGTGGGTGGGTCCCTTTTGATAAATCGCGGCACATATACAAATGTATCATACAAAATTTTGTTCAGTAAGACACACTAGCCCATTATAAAACATTTCTTCCATTCAAATGCTGTATTCAATAGTCATACTGTGTATTTTAACCCCATTTTGTTGAAATATATTAAATAAAACCATTTAAGGACGCATGCTCCTCCAATGAAAATGCACGATATACAACTTGGAAAGAGTCTAAACTCAGCTTCCTGCAAGTTTTCAGCTCAGGTGAGCAAAACATTGAATATACGTCACACACTTCTCAATAAGATAAAGTTAAGGAGACTCCATTCTATAGACACTGTTCATTATGGATGATGCTTGCCAGGGGAGTGGCAAGAAATATTAAGTAACATCATTTGAGAGGAGACAATGTCCAACCGATGATATTGATGTGTATGCTTCACTTTACCTTGAACATGATTTGACAACATTGGTTTCCATGACATCAGACGATTTTCATGCTCTAATTCTATGATACGATATTATAGTCACTTCAAAGGTATATCATGAATACTTAACACTAAGCTGATCTGACCGAAGTTGTTTCCATGACAACTGATCATATTCATACTTAACACTAAGCTGATCTGACCGAAGTTGTTTCCATGACAATTGATCATATTCATACTTAGCACTAAGATGATCTGACCGAAGTTGTTTCCATGACAACTGATCATATTCATACTTAACACTAAGCTGATCTGACCGAAGTTGTTTCCATGACAATTGATCATATTCATACTTAGCACTAAGATGATCTGACCGAAGTTGTTTCCATGACAACTGATCATATTCATACTTAACACTAAGCTGATCTGACCGAAGTTGTTTCCATGACGATTGATCATATTCATACTTAGCACTAAGATGATCTGACCGAAGTTGTTTCCATGACAACTGATCATATTCATACTTAACACTAAGCTGATCTGACCGAAGTTGTTTCCATGACAATTGATCATATTCATACTTAGCACTAAGATGATTTGACCGAAGTTGTTTTCATGACAACTGATCATATTCATACTTAACACTAAGCTGATCTGACCGAAGTTGTTTCCATGACAATTAATCATATTCATACCTAGCACTAAGATGATCTGACAGAAGTTGTTTCCATGACAACTGAAACAAAATTAAGTTTTGGGAAAATCCAACCCGAAGTATACATACATGTACAAGTTTTGTGAAAATACAACCAGAGGTATACATACAAGTTTTGTGAAAATACAACCCGAGGTATACATACATGTTTTGGGAAAATCCAACTCGAAGTATACATACATGTACAAGTTTTGGGAAAATCCAACTCGAAGTATACATACATGTACAAGTTTTGGGAAAATCCAACTCGAAGTATACATACATGTATAAGTTTTGGGAAAATCCAACCCAAAGTATACATGTACAAGTTTTGGGGAAATCCAACCCAAACTATACATGTACAAGTTTTGGGGAAATCCAACTTGAAGTATACATACATACATGTACAAGTTTTGGGAAAATCCAACCCAAAGTATACATACAAGTTTTGAGACTGAAAGAGTCGGCCGTAACTGTACATTTGGAAGTAAAATGGCATCATATTGCAGGAACAATATTTTAGCAGCTACTGTCATTAAAGGCATAACAATATGAAATATGTCTCAAAATGATCCTATAAAACAAAGCAGGCACACATTCCACCTGGCAGTTCGATTAGCGCAGTGGCTAGCACGCTTGCTTCTCACCAATGCAACCCGGGTTCGATCCTCGGACCAGGAAGTATGTGAGATGGTACGGTCGGACAGATGACATTATATACGCTTTCATCAACGCCAACTAGAGTGATTAATGTAGGTTGTAATTATACGGCTTGTTTCGCAATCGTTAAAGTAATAAATTAAGTTTATGCTACATTCCACCAATCATAAAGCATACTGTAGCTAAAAGCAGTTGTTGCTGTATATAAATAATTAATAAGAACTACAACAAAAATAGCACAGTATAATAATTTACTGAAGCAATTATATGTCCTAGATAATAGACAAATCTTCTCCATTGAAAACATTTTTTTTTATCTCTGTTCTCTGGGAAAACAGCTCTATCTATAGTCAATGAAGTATTGATTAAAATACTCTCTCTGTTGTGGGGGAGAATAATGTATCTGTGATGCAAAGGCAATCCTACAATTTTCTATTTTTAGGAAATTTGAGTACAGCTTTTATCAGTTAAGCACCTGTTATGAATCCTACACCACCCCCTCCCAAACTAACCTATGAAAACATACTATCTTGATGAAGCTTGGGTATCTCAATGAATTTGATAAAGTATGCCAGTTGAAATATTTACTAATGTACTTTGGTAAAGTGGCACAAAATTGACATGAACCAGTCAATAGTTAACAAACTCTCGGCTCCTGGATCCTAAATGGGCGGGGGCTTTTAACTATTCTCTCAGCAGAATGTGACCGGAGCCATGTCATCCAATGACAGCTAGCTGGCAATAGCCCCAGTAAAAATATCCGTCCCTCTAGTCTTGGCAGGCAAGAAGTTACCCCACCTACACTACCAAGGGACAGCAAGTAAATGGCTGCTGTTTAAAGCCCCTAAATCTGTTAATTACTAAGTACTGCATACTGAGTTATTCTAAGGGAGATTATTGGGGAAAAAACATTTATTTTTATTTAAGTTTATTTAACGCCGCTAGCGGTTGCCTATTTGAGCAAACGGGCAGTTCACCTAACATCACCTTTCTTGGGCAGGCTCCAGGATAACCAGTACTTGGTGCACCAACCTCGAACCCCCGTGACCATCAGTGATGATAGGTTACAGGATATATTTCCATATGAATTATAAGTTCTACTCGGATACCAGTCCTCCTATAGTTTTCAGAGGGGCACCCGGGGTCTTCCTCGTAAAGTTTTCGGATGGGCGCCCAGGGTCTTTCTTCCTCACAAACTTTTCAGACGGCCCCGCCCCCATGGTGTCTTCCTCCTAAAGTTTTCGGAGGGGCACATGGGGTCTTCCTCCTAAAGTGCTTGGAGGGGCATCCAGAGTCTTCATCATAAAGTGCTCAAAGGGGCACCTGGGGGGTCTTATTCCACCAACAATTGTATTATCCGAGCAACATTCATCTGGCAAACCTAGTCTTCAACAATCATTGTATGATAGGAGAGTTGGTGTTTGTAATCAGAAATTACATCAATGTTGCATCATGCGTTAATGGAACTTAATGGACATATTACAGTCCAGATAAAACACATGCTTCATGCTTTCAGTTTACCCCCCCCCCCTCCTCTCCCCTGAATAACTTGCTCTCTCTTTCATTTCACCATAATAAGACCTATCCAAAATTTGTAATGAAAAAATAATGCTCAATTTAACCCTTTCCCCATAGAAGCACCTCTTGACGCCATTACCAATACGTCATACATTAACCCTTTCCCCCATAGAAGCACCTCTTGACACCATTACCAATACGTCATACATTAACCCTTTCCATCATAGAAGCACCTCTTGACGCCATTACCAATACCACATACATTAACCCTTTCCCCCATAGAAGCACCTCTTGACGCCATTACCAATACGACATACATTAACCCTTTCCCCCATAGAAGCACCTCTTGACGCCATTACCAATACCACATACATTAACCCTTTCCCCCATAGAAGCACCTCTTGACACCATTACCAATACGACATACATTAACCCTTTCCCCCATAGAAGCACCTCTTGACGCCATTACCAATACGTCATACATTAACCCTTTCCCCCATAGAAGCACCTCTTGACACCATTACCAATACGACATACATTAACCCTTTCCATCATAGAAGCACCTCTGACGCCATTACCAATACGACATACATTAACCCTTTCCCTCATAGAAGCACCTCTTGACGCCATTACCAATACGACATACATTAACCCTTTCCATCATAAGCACCTCTTGACGCCATTACCAATACGTCATACATTAACCCTTTCCATCATAGAAGCACCTCTTGACGCCATTACCAATACGTCATACATTAACCCTTTCCCCCATAGAAGCACCTCTTGACGCCATTACCAATACGACATACATTTACCCTTTCCATCATAGAAGCACCTCTTGACGCCATTACCAATACGTCATACATTAACCCTTTCCATCATAGAAGCACCTCTTGACGCCATTACCAATACGTCATACATTAACCCTTTCCATCATAGAAGCACCTCTTGACGCCATTACCAATACGACATACAATAACCCTTTCATCATAGAAGCACCTCTTGAGCCATTACCAATACGACATACATTAACCCTTTCCATCATAGAAGCACCTCTTGACGCCATTACCAATACGTCATACATTAACCCTTTCCATCATAGAAGCACCTCTTGACGCCATTACCAATACGACATACATTAACCCTTTCCATCATAGAAGCACCTCTTGACGCCATTACCAATACGTCATACATTAACCCTTTCCATCATAGAAGCACCTCTTGACGCCATTACCAATACGTCATACATTAACCCTTTCCCCCATAGAAGCACCTCTTGACGCCATTACCAATACGACATACATTACCCTTTCCATCATAGAAGCACCTCTTCACGCCATTACCAATACGACATACATTAACCCTTTCCATCATAGAAGCACCTCTTGACGCCATTACCAATACGACATACATTAACCCTTTCCATCATAGAAGCACCTCTTGACGCCATTACCAATACGTCATACATTAACCCTTTCCATCATAGAAGCACCTCTTGACGCCATTACCAATACGTCATACATTAACCCTTTCCATCATAGAAGCACCTCTTGACGCCATTACCAATACGACATACATTAACCCTTTCCATCATAGAAGCACCTCTTGCCATTACCAATACGTCATACATTAACCCTTTCCATCATAGAAGCACCTCTTGACGCCATTACCAATACGTCATACATTAACCCTTTCCCCCATAGAAGCACCTCTTGACGCCATTACCAATACGACATACATTTACCCTTTCCATCATAGAAGCACCTCTTGACGCCATTACCAATACGTCATACATTAACCCTTTCCATCATAGAAGCAACTCTTGACGCCATTACCAATACGTCATACATTAACCCTTTCCATCATAGAAGCACCTCTTGACGCCATTACCAATACGTCATACATTAACCCTTTCCATCATAGAAGCACCTCTTGACGCCATTACCAATATGTCATACATTAACCCTTTCCATCATAGAAGCACCTCTTGACGCCATTACCAATATGTCATACATTAACCCTTTCCATCATAGAAGCACCTCTTGACGCCATTACCAATACGACATACATTTACCCTTTCCATCATAGAAGCACCTCTTGACGCCATTACCAATACGACATACATTAACCCTTTCCCTCATAGAAGCACCTCTTGACGCCATTACCAATACGTCATACATTAACCCTTTCCATCATAGAAGCACCTCTTGACGCCATTACCAATACGTCATACATTAACCCTTTCCATCATAGAAGCACCTCTTGACGCCATTACCAATATGTCATACATTAACCCTTTCCATCATAGAAGCACCTCTTGACGCCATTACCAATATGTCATACATTAACCCTTTCCATCATAGAAGCACCTCTTGACGCCATTACCAATACGACATACATTTACCCTTTCCATCATAGAAGCACCTCTTGACGCCATTACCAATACGACATACATTAACCCTTTCCCCCATAGAAGCACCTCTTGACGCCATTACCAATACGACATACATTAACCCTTTCCATCATAGAAGCACCTCTTGACGCCATTACCAATACGACATACATTAACCCTTTCCCCCATAGAAGCACCTCTTGACGCCATTACCAATACGACATACATTTCCCTTTCCCTCATAGAAGCACCTCTTGACGCCATTACCAATACCACATACATTAACCCTTTCCCTCATAGAAGCACCTCTTGACGCCATTACCAATACGACATACATTAACCCTTTCCCTCATAGAAGCACCTCTTGACGCCATTACCAATACGACATACATTGACATTGTAGTAGCCAAACCAATGTTCATAACCCTTTCCCTCATAGAAGCACCTCTTGACGCCATTACCAATACGACATACATTGACATTGTAGTAGCCAAACCAATGTTCATAAACCCTTTCCCTCATAGAAGCACCTCTTGACGCCATTACCAATACGACATACATTGACATTGTAGTAGCCAAACCAATGTTCATAAACCCTTTCCCTCATAGAAGCACCTCTTGACGCCATTACCAATACGACATACATTGACATTGTAGTAGCCAAACCAATGTTCATAAACCTCCTCATAGAAGCACCTCTTGACGCCATAAATACCACATACATGACATAGTAGCCAACCAATGTTCATAACACTTTCCCTCATAGAAGCACCTCTTGACGCCATTACCAATACGACATACATTGACATTGTAGTAGCCAAACCAATGTTCATAAACACTTTCCCTCATAGAAGCACCTCTTGACGCCATTACCAATACGACATACATTGACATTGTAGTAGCCAAACCAATGTTCATAAACACTTTCCCTCATAGAAGCACCTCTTGACGCCATTACCAATACGACATACATTGACATTGTATAGCCAAACCAATTTCATAAACACTTTCCCTCATAGAAGCACCTCTTGACGCCATTACCAATACGACATACATTGACATTGTAGTAGCCAAACCAATGTTCATAAACACTTTCCCTCATAGAAGCACCTCTTGACGCCATTACCAATACGACATACATTGACATTGTAGTAGCCAAACCAATGTTCATAAACACTTTCCCTCATAGAAGCACCTCTTGACACCATTACCAATACGACATACATTAACCCTTTCCCCCATAGAAGCACCTCTTGACGCCATTACCAATACGTCATACATTAACCCTTTCCCCCATAGAAGCACCTCTTGACACCATTACCAATACATCATACATTAACCCTTTCCATCATAGAAGCACCTCTTGACGCCATTACCAATACGTCATACATTAACCCTTTCCATCATAGAAGCACCTCTTGACGCCATTACCAATACGTCATACATTAACCCTTTCCCCCATAGAAGCACCTCTTGACGCCATTACCAATACGACATACATTTACCCTTTCCATCATAGAAGCACCTCTTGACGCCATTACCAATACGTCATACATTAACCCTTTCCATCATAGAAGCACCTCTTGACGCCATTACCAATACATCATACATTAACCCTTTCCATCATAGAAGCACCTCTTGACGCCATTACCAATACGTCATACATTAACCCTTTCCATCATAGAAGCACCTCTTGACGCCATTACCAATAGGTCATACATTAACCCTTTCCATCATAGAAGCACCTCTTGACGCCATTACCAATACGACATACATTGACATTGTAGTAGCCAAACCAATGTTCATAAACCCTTTCCCTCATAGAAGCACCTCTTGACGCCATTACCAATACGACATACATTGACATTGTAGTAGCCAAACCAATGTTCATAAACACTTTCCCTCATAGAAGCACCTCTTGACGCCATTACCAATACGACATACATTGACATGTAGTAGCCAAACCAATGTTCATAAACCTTTCCCTCATAGAAGCACCTCTTGACGCCATTACCAATACGACATACATTGACATTGTAGTAGCCAAACCAATGTTCATAAACACTTTCCCTCATAGAAGCACCTCTTGACGCCATTACCAATACGACATACATTGACATTGTAGTAGCCAAACCAATGTTCATAAACACTTTCCCTCATAGAAGCACCTCTTGACGCCATTACCAATACGACATACATTGACATTGTAGTAGCCAAACCAATGTTCATAAACACTTTCCCTCATAGAAGCACCTCTTGACGCCATTACCAATACGACATACATTGACATTGTAGTAGCCAAACCAATGTTCATAAACACTTTCCCTCATAGAAGCACCTCTTGACGCCATTACCAATACGACATACATTGACATTGTAGTAGCCAAACCAATGTTCATAAACCCTTTCCCTCATAGAAGCACCTCTTGACGCCATTACCAATACGACATACATTGACATTGTAGTAGCCAAACCAATGTTCATAAACACTTTCCCTCATAGAAGCACCTCTTGACGCCATTACCAATACGACATACATTGACAATGTAGTAGCCAAACCAATGTTCATAAACACTTTCCTCATAGAAGCACCTCTTGACGCCATTACCAATACGACATACATTGACATTGTAGTAGCCAAACCAATGTTCATAAACACTTTCCCTCATAGAAGCACCTCTTGACGCCATTACCAATACGACATACATTGACATTGTAGTAGCCAAACCAATGTTCATAAACCCTTTCCCTCATAGAAGCACCTCTTGACGCCATTACCAATACGACATACATTGACATTGTAGTAGCCAAACCAATGTTCATAAACACTTTCCCTCATAGAAGCACCTCTTGACGCCATTACCAATACGACATACATTGACATTGTAGTAGCCAAACCAATGTTCATAAACACTTTCCCTCATAGAAGCACCTCTTGACGCCATTACCAATACGACATACATTGACATTGTAGTAGCCAAACCAATGTTCATAAACACTTTCCCTCATAGAAGCACCTCTTGACACCATTACCAATACGACATACATTAACCCTTTCCCCCATAGAAGCACCTCTTGACGCCATTACCAATACGTCATACATTAACCCTTTCCCCCATAGAAGCACCTCTTGACACCATTACCAATACGTCATACATTAACCCTTTCCATCATAGAAGCACCTCTTGATGCCATTACCAATACGTCATACATTAACCCTTTCCATCATAGAAGCACCTCTTGACGCCATTACCAATACGTCATACATTAACCCTTTCCCCCATAGAAGCACCTCTTGACGCCATTACCAATACGACATACATTTACCCTTTCCATCATAGAAGCACCTCTTGACGCCATTACCAATACATCATACATTAACCCTTTCCATCATAGAAGCACCTCTTGACGCCATTACCAATACGTCATACATTAACCCTTTCCATCATAGAAGCACCTCTTGACGCCATTACCAATACGTCATACATTAACCCTTTCCATCATAGAAGCACCTCTTGACGCCATTACCATACGACATACATAACCCTTTCCATCATAGAAGCACCTCTTGACGCCATTACCAATACGTCATACATTAACCCTTTCCATCATAGAAGCACCTCTTGACGCCATTACCAATACGTCTACATTAACCCTTTCCCCCATAGAAGCACCTCTTGACGCCATTACCAATACGACATACATTAACCCTTTCCATCATAGAAGCACCTCTTGACGCCATTACCAATACGTCATACATTAACCCTTTCCATCATAGAAGCACCTCTTGACGCCATTACCAATACGTCATACATTAACCCTTTCCCCCATAGAAGCACCTCTTGACGCCATTACCAATACGACATACATTTACCCTTTCCATCATAGAAGCACCTCTTCACGCCATTACCAATGCGTCATACATTAACCCTTTTCATCATAGAAGCACCTCTTGACGCCATTACCAATACGTCATACATTAACCCTTTCCATCATAGAAGCACCTCTTGACGCCATTACCAATACGTCATACATTAACCCTTTCCATCATAGAAGCACCTCTTGACGCCATTACCAATACGACATACATTAACCCTTTCCATCATAGAAGCACCTCTTGACGCCATTACCAATACGACATACATTAACCCTTTCCATCATAGAAGCACCTCTTGACGCCATTACCAATACGTCATACATTAACCCTTTCCATCATAGAAGCACCTCTTGACGCCATTACCAATACGTCATACATTAACCCTTTCCCCCATAGAAGCACCTCGTGACGCCATTACCAATACGACATACATTTACCCTTTCCATCATAGAAGCACCTCTTGACGCCATTACCAATACGTCATACATTAACCCTTTCCATCATAGAAGCACCTCTTGACGCCATTACCATACGTCATACATCCCTTTCCATCATAGAAGCACCTCTTGACGCCATTACCAATACGTCATACATAACCCTTCCATCATAGAAGCACCTCTTGACGCCATTACCAATACGTCATACATTAACCCTTTCCATCATAGAAGCACCTCTTGACGCCATTACCAATACGTCATACATTTACCCTTTCCCTCATAGAAGCACCTCTTGACGCCATTACCAATACCACATACATTAACCCTTTCCCTCATAGAAGCACCTCTTGACGCCATTACCAATACGACATACATTAACCCTTTCCCTCATAGAAGCACCTCT